>CM039732.1:6341878-6634378 GCA_022539455.1 Dendrobium nobile | reverse complement strand
TAGAATCTAATTGGTTCTGATTGTTTACTTGCCTTTGGCCCCTTGTATTGAATTTCAGTTTATGCTCCTACCTATTATCTGGATATACCAAGAGAGATGTACGGTCTAATGAGGCTACTACGAAATATTTACTCATGGGTGGGGCAAGCTCTTCTATTCTGGTTCATGGTTTATCCTGGCTATATGGTTTATCTGGGGGGGGAGATCGAGCTTCAATAAAGAGTGAATGGTCTTATCAATACACAAATGTATAACTCCCCAGGAATCTCAATTGCGCTTATATCCATCACTGTAGGAATTGGGTTCAAGCTTTCCCCAGCCCCTTTTCATCAATGGACTCCTGATGTATACGAAGGAGTGCGGTTCGTTCGACAAATTCCTACCTCTATATCTATCTCTGAGATGTTTGGATTTTGAAAAACTCCATAGACATGCAGAAGAGAAATGCTATCCCCACTCGGACCAAGACATCACTTTGACCAAAAGTTTCTTGTGATCCTTTTGTTCAAATAACAATTAAGGTGAAGCAGGGAGTTAGCCATATAATCCTCCAATCTGATAGGTCGTCTAGGAGGTTGTTGGTATTCATCGATAGAATCGATGTACCGTTGGATTTCGGTCTTCTGTCTCAATGATATCTTCTTCTTTCTTCTTTGAGATCTGGACATAGGAGCCTTTCCTGGTCCTTGTAATATTTCAAGGCCTTCTTTTTACTTGGTGAAGGATCCTCCTCAGTTGACTCTTTCAAGCGGAGAAGTCTTGGATCCACTTCCAACTCCAAGGCATTCTTTCGACGAATGCCCTCAATAGCCAGTAAGACCTTCATCATGTACTTGGTCTTTTTGGATATGTAAGTTTCCCAACCACCTTCATCTTGTTGTGACTCTTTTTCTACATTTTCTTGGCATGAGCTGGAAGAAACAACATTGACTTTTTCCCGTCTCGGATTAGTCCTTACCATCGGATCGTTGGTCATCCGATTGAAGACTGTTTTGTATTTCATATTTAAAGAAAAGATTGGGTAGAAAGGAGCCCTCAATAAGTTTTCTGGCTCCGCCACTGCTTTAGACCCTTCCCCGCCTGCGAGTAGAGTCCGGATAGTCTGACCTATGAGGATGAGGTGCCGGACCTGGGGAAGCACAGTCTTCTAAAAATTATTTTCTAAGCCAATTTTTAAAATTTTAAAAATATTTGATTTGAAGTTGTCAACTTGCATGCATTGCATTAAAAACACCTTCAAAATAGTCAAAATTTTAATTGCATTAGTCCTTAGCATTTTTTTCACCCAACATAAATCAAATGGGCAATTAGGAAAATCTCTAAATGTCAGCCCCAGCTCTCCAGAACCTTAAAGAAAACGTCCCTACCACTCTTTCATAAAAGACCAGACTCATATATTTAAAATCGATTAGTTGGTTAGTTGCAGGCTGGGGTAAGTCTAGGTTCTGCACTACATTAGTTAGGTTCGGATGACTGTGGTCCAGCATCCAAAATCAGATTTAGAATTTGAGGCAGATCTTTGATTATAAGACCCCAACCTTCGGGAATATAATCTCAAATTTCTAGTAAAATGCTCAATTTTAATTAAATATCATTTCAACCCAAAATGTGAAGCCCAACATTCATATTAAGTTGGGACACTTCCGGATGGTTCTAGAATCTCAAAGTGTCCCCTACTTTTTTTCCTTGGTTCTGTTAATAACTGCTCAACCTTGCTCCAATCCCTTTTGAGATTCCAAAATTCATCTCCTTTTTGATATCACTCCTAGAAAATCTAACAAAATTTTGTCACTATTTTAATCAAGAGTCTTTGTGGGGGACTCTACTCCCTACGATGTAATTAATTATAAGGGCTTGCACTTGTTGGAGATTTAAAACCACATACACTTGATTTTCAAAAATTGATTTTCAAAACTCACTCAACACTTCTTTTGGGAGATATACTTCATAATGATCATTATTATCATAGTTATATGATCATTAATATACAATATTCTCTTTCTCCAAAAGGGATCTATTGTGTGTTAATATCAAGTTTGAAATGAAATTAACTGTCTCCTTATCTTAATTATCGTGTCTCGATTTTAGATTAAACCTCATTTTTACCCTCTTAGGGTCATATACAGTTCTCCTTTAAATCAGGATATGATAGCTAAAAGAAAATTTATAATTTTGGAACTAAACCTATTAGGAGATTTTATCTTCACCTTTCGAGGCAATATATTATCACCAATGGTCCGTTCAGCTCCAAAATTAAAATTTAAATATAATTCCAAGTTTCCCAAAAGAAACATTTGAGGCTTAAATTAGTATTCTTTGGAAAAAAATTAACCAATGACGATCGCTATCATCAAGCTCGAATAACTACTGAATAGTGGTATTTTCTCACTTAGGGGATATATTATTTTTTTATAAGGTTTTGGGCATGAAATCAATGATAATCTACTTAGGATACCATAGTTAGGAATTAGAACGAACTCCATTTTGACCCTTGAGGGCATATGTGGTTTATCTCAGATCTAATTATGGTATTCAAAGTAGGACTTGTAATTTTGGATTTGAATCCTATTTTAAATTTTTATCTCCACTTTTTGAAGTGGTATAATTTTTCTAATAGGACATTCAATCTTAAAATTCGAGTCTAAAAGTTTATTTCAAAATTTCAAAGGAAACTAAGAATTTCAAAACATGTTTTCAAAATTCCACCAATAAAAAATGGCATGCCCGGTGAGACTAAATCTCTCTCTCCATCTCTAATAGAGACAAAATTTCGTTTCATCGGTAGTCTTAACTACCTTTTTCTTCTGTTGGTCCCTCTACCCATTTCTTTCTTGGGTGAGTGTGGCCAACATCTAAAATAAAATATATATTTACCTCCAATTTTTTTTAGTTAAATATTGATTCTGATTTTGACTTTCTACCCCCGGGCCAACCGGTTGGGTGATAGTGTCAAATCAGATTTTTGAGATATCCTTTTCAATTGTATGAATTTATGTTGATGATTTTTGATTCAATACACAAATTCTTAAGATTGAAAGAAATCTTAGAGATCTTAATTTTGGTATTTAAAACACCTTGGCCTTAATCCCTCACCCCTTTTTTTTTTACCATTTGAGAGTTAGGCAACCCACTTTACTTGAGCTTTCTCATAATTTCATAAGCCTTTGGGCAAGGGGAAATTCTGCCCGTTGTATTTTGGAATTTGCGAGAAGCCCACCTTAAATCTCATAAAATTCAAATCTTTTTAAACTCTCTTTAAATTTCAAGTCATTATATGTTACCCCATAGTATCCTCCTGTGGGCTAGCATGTTGTGAAGTTTGATTCTTCCCTGGCACATATCTGGTCTCTTTACCCTACTAATATGTGTTGAGCAACAATTTATACTACTCAGCATGTATTGGAGGGTTGAGATTCTTTTATGAGCCTTGATCTTCTAAGAGAAAAATTATTTTCCTTTCAAAAAAATCTAATTCCAATCCTTTCTTTAAATTTTAGAAAATTTCAAATGGCCGGAAAATTAATCTTCTCTTTCATCCGAGAGCTGTCCTCAACAGTTAATGATCAAGGAAGCACTATAATTTTTGGGATGGGATTCAATACCCTTGAGTTATCCATGGATGGACACAAGATAGTTGACTTGGATGACAGTAAGGAAGTTCCTCTAGTGGTTGAGTTGATTATGGGATATGCACCCACCTTACCAGTAGATAGTGATGAACAGAAACAGTCTGAACCAGTTGTTGAGGCGCCCATTGAAGTTAAGTCTATTTTTAAGGAAGGATTTAGTTATGGACTTACTTTTGCTACTAAGAACAAGAGAAAGAACTATCTGAGGAAACTTAAAACGAAGATCTCCAAAGCAAAGATAGTCATTCCTTTTAAGACCTTAGCCTAAGTAGAGCCCGAGGCTGCGAAGGAGCTGCATATTCCTGCTTCCTCTCCCCTCCTCAAGGGGAGTTGCTTTTCATCCCCTTGTTGCTGCTTAGGGGAACGAGAGGGCGGCTAGGATAGCTCATTCCCCACCATGCCCAGTTGACTATTCAACCAAGAAGACTCCAAAGGAGAAGCACCTCTAGAGGACAAGAATATTATGGAACATAATCCACACCTGTGCTGCACAGTTTGGGCAAACCAAAGAGGAGTATGTGAAATAGTTAAAAGGAGTTATCTCCCATCATTTTAGGAGTTCTTAAAGAAGAAGTGTCTAAAGCAAAGAACTTAACTCCTTAGCCCGTTAGGAGAAATAAGAAGTATGTTCGACAACCTGTCACTTCAGTACTAGTTGACGGGTATCACTGGGTGCCACGCCTTCCATCTTCTAAAATGGAAGGTATTGTGTTGATTGGGTTCGAGAGAGGCCACCGTCCTGCTGGTAGACCCTCGGTACCCCCTCCTAGACCCCTAAAGTTGGCCTCAGTGATTGTCAAGCCAAAGAAGGCTGAGATTCGAAGACCTATAGATGTTAAGGGCAAGAGGCCCAAGTCCCCTGAGAAAAGATTTGTGCCTAAGAGAACCAAGTTGGAGATCTTGCCACCACCTCCTAGAACTTCTAAGTTCATCCTTCAACTCCAACGAGTTCCAGCTAGCACTCCTCTGGCCCCAATTGATCTGATGGATGGTCATGTTAGTACTCCAGTTGTCACAGTCGACAGTGCTTCCACTACTAGTTTAGTACATGTTCCAGTCATTACCTCTGCTGCTGTTCTGGTTGATGTTCCCCAAGATCTGTGTGTCATTCCTAGGCTCCCTATTCAGGTGTTCAAGGACCTTACTTTGCCAGATGTAGGAGCTATTACCCTCCAAGCTCCTACTTCGCCCCTCAAGGTATGTGTCCCTCACCCGGCAAAGGATCCCACTCTTTTGATTATTAATCCTGGGACAATCGAGGAGGAGAGAACTGACCAAGACCAAGAAATGATAGATGATCCAGCTTCAAAACCTCAACCAGATCATAACCCAAAACTCATAGAAATCAACTCCATGTTAGACTCAGAAGAACTCTTTGACATGGCTAAATACAAAGGGTACTTACCCCTTGATCCTAAATCAATTGAGAATAGACTTGTCGAGGAGGTAATACATGAGATAAGAAACATTTTGTTGAATAAAGAAGGGATGACCACTTTTGACCCAGACCTGGATGACCTCCTTGGGGAGGAGGATGATTATACCAGTGGTATTTATATGGTTGAAATCAGGGGGTCCAATAAAGAAGCTGAGCACAACAAGCATCGACCTATTAGAGATGATGATTCACCTGGTGTCGAGTCAGATTAAGACGAGTTCATAAAAGTTAGAGATGAAGAACACATAAGAAACTTGGAGACTCAGCTGGCAAGCATGATATCATAAGTCAGGGAAATACAGGAACGATTGACAAGTCACAGCAAGAATCTCTTAAAATCCAACAGTCAGCTCGAGAGATCATAAAAAAAGCTAAAAGGGCAGAATCTAGTTCCAAAGAGTCAGCACTAGTGATCCTTCCTTGTCCACCAAAAACACCCCTAGGTCAGCCCATAATTTCCATTATTCCTCCAACTCTTTCTCAGAAAGATATTAAACAATTGATTGAGGACCAGGTAAGGGAGGCCTTAGCTCTTTCACAAGGGACCGCATCTATTCCAAAGGGTAGACCCTACCCCGAAGAATATGACTCAGTTCCTTATCCAAAGGGCTTTATTCCATCATCATTTAATTTTTTTATCGGAGTTGAAAACCCGAGAAAGCAGCTAGCCCACTTCCGAACAAGCTGTTGCCATATAGGAGGGTCAGATGCTCTAATCTTTTGCCAATTTGTATGTAGTCTTTTCGGTATTGCTTTTGAATGGTATGCCGATCTGCCCAATGATTTTGTAAGAACCTTTAGCGATCTAGAAAATCTATTTTTAAAGAGATTTTTTGGAGCGCAACAGCACACTACTGTGGGCGATCTCATTGTTGAAAAGAAAAAGCCGGGAGAGTCTCTGGTTGAGTACATCTTGAGGTGGAGAAACCTCTCGATGAAGTGTGAACCCCAGTTGCAAGAGTAACACGCCATGGAGATTCTTTTAAAGAATATCCATGGCCCAATTGCTTTTCTCCTGAAGGGTTTCACCATTAAAATTTTTGAAAAACTTCTGAACAAGGCTAATAATTTATAGGAAGAGGCTCCTAGGATGCCATTCTTACGGGATCAGCCTTAAAATAAGAAGGGTCCTAACTTGGTAAAAACTATTGAGAAGAAAGTTGTGGTCTCACCAATTAACAAAGGAAAGAGGCCAGTTGTTAGTCAGCCTAATGCTCCGCCACCACCATAGCCACCTCAGAAACAATCATTTCAGATAACCCCTCAGTATGCTAGAGATCCCGCGCTTCGCCCCTTTTAGAGAGAGATTGGTAAAACCTTATCCATTTAAGAGGGAGTCGGTGAGGAATATCTTCAAGAGTTTGTTAAAGAAGCTAGTTTTTTAGCTGCTAGAAGCTAGAGACCAGATGATGAGAGTAAGAAAGAAAATCCTAAATACTGCCCATACCACCGAATGCTTAGTCACCCACTTGAGGACTATGTTATGTTTAAAGATTGACTCGAGAGGAACTATATTCAAGGTAACATTATAATTCCTAAAGAGTATTTGGTGGATCTAGAAAAAACCTCAGTCAAAACTATCTCAGGTAACCTTCTTAACTCTTCCCTTTCAGTTGAAGATGGTTGGGACATTGCTCTATCCCGGGCATTTTAAAAGTTGATTAACAAATCTTTCCATCTTTCTCAATAGCTGACTACGATACCCTAGGGCTCGGTGTGGGAAGTTGACCTAGACGCTTCGCAGGAGGATGTTGAGCCACTTCCCTCTCCAGTAGCCATAGGAACTACTATAAAACATGGAAAAGAAACTAGGGATGATTTTGTAGAGAGAAAGTGTGTTGATGAGAGATGTATTCGAGTGGCAGATAGCGGTGTAAAAACCCTTTCTCCTCTTGTTATCTGACTTTTACTTTGCCCCATCAAAAGCAAAGGGTCAAAAGATGAATAAAAAATATCATTCTACCTCTTTCTTGATGATTAGCCATAAATCTGAAATGCAACTTGATGACTCTCCTATTTTAAATCAAAATTCTTGTGAAGTAAATTTCAATATCAAACAAACTGACCCCCCCCCCCCCCCCCCCCCCGAGTCGACCATTCAAGGAGATGTTGAATGTGAAACCTTATTAGAAAGTGATTTTCCCCAATTTAATTTTCAAGGAAGTCTTATCGAGATAGAGTTTTTAGATTCTGACTCCCATTCGAAAAATGATGATCCAATGCCTATGGTGAGCGTAGACACCGCTCTAGTTTGCCTGCCCGAGGATATCGAGCAGGTGCAATTCTATGGTGGTAAAGTCTTAACCCATAGGCTTCCCCCTCAGAATAAAGGCAAGCAAACTGTCTTCGAAGATCTAAATCCAAATTCCCCTCAGCAATCTGAATTTCCTTTAATACCTCCGGGTTTCGAGTTTGTCGTTCTTAAGGTTGATTATAATGTCTTGGCCCATCTTAGGAAGTTCCCAGTCAAATTAAGTATTTATGATTCCCTCCTTCTTTCTAATGAAATGAGGGAGTCTTTAATCAAAGCACTTCTCGACCCTGAGATTTGCTTAGCCTAATTAGCTTTTACTTCAAAAGATTAGGCACTTTACTTCAAAGAGGTCCCTAGAGTCACCTTTTCAGATAAAGACCTGCTTTTGGAAACTGCTGACCACAACCGTCCCATCTACATTACTGTAGATGTGAGAAATTTTAAGTTATTAAGAGTCTTCATTGATCCAGGTGCATCGGTCAACATAATGAATATAGAGACCCTCGCTTACCTTAGAGTTAATACTAGCAAGCTTTCAACTGACAAGTTAGTGCTTCGTGGGTTCAACAAAAAAGGTGAGAGAGCTTTAGGTTCAATCACTTTACTCTTAGAGAAATGAGAGTTGAAAACTGAAGCTAAGTTTCATATAATTGATTTGGCAACGTCCTTTAATGCTCTCTTAGATAGACTTTGGATTCATGAATATAGAATGTTTCCATCTACCCTACACCAATGCGTCATGTACCAATGAGATGGCATTGAACATGTGATTAAGGTGATCTGCAACCATTCTTGATTCAAGAAATCAGGATCTACGAAGATGTTGCATATTTTATATCGAAAGGGTCCTCGTCTCGTTCTAAGTTTGAGATCAAAATTGAGGAGAGAGTGGTTGGAAAAAAATCCAGCCAAGAAAAAGAAAGAGAAAAAGATGAAGATAAAATTATCAATCAAGAAATGATAGAGTCGAGTAGTGAAGATGACTTTGATATAATTGTCCTTAGGCCTCCAAATAAATTACCTCAAAGAGGTGGGAGGATGGCTTTAAGGGTACGAGGTCGAGGCCGTGCTTCACTAGGTAGGAGAAAAGCACCTGTGTATATTGATCCGGAATCAGATTTTGATGGTGAACTAGAGAATCAAGGTGTTGCAATCCCCCTCGACTATCAGAATATAAATACTCCTCCAAAATTTGATCTCACCTTAGATCAGGACAGTGACTCTGAGGTAGATATTTCAAAAGTTAAAAGTAACGAGCCTGAATTAATAATGTACGAAAAGCTCAGTAGGAGGATTGAGACCCTTTCCCTAACCCTACTATCGGCTAGATGGATTGCAGGGTTAGAAGTTAAAGTGGCCCCCAACCTGAATGGTGAAGTAAAGAAAGTCCAAAAATTCTTTTCTGGCTCCTTCTCCGTAAGGGATGAAGGTGATGTAACCCTTGAGGAGGCATATTTTAATGAATTAATTGAATTATCTTTCGGCTACTTTCCTGTTTGTATAAAGAATTCTTTCTCCAAAGATCCTGTGCCGTATTGATGGACTAAGGGTCAAGCCAGATACCATGAAAATATTTGGTAAACTAAGATTAAGAAAAACCCAACAACTGGTATCAGCTTTGGAACTATTAGTTCATTTGATGACGATGAATATTTTCTAGCGATAACTTACCATCTTAAATCTCAAAATGTCCCTACGGATGCCATTAGTCCCCTCGATGGGCTATGATTGGAGACTTTAGATGGTCCTGATGAACTTCAAGTTCAGGAAGCACCTCCTGAATTCGAAGAGGAAATTAAATAGACAGTCGACGAGTTAAGAGAAATTAACATGGGAACCAACGATGACCCTCGCCCTACTTTCATAAGCACTTTACTGAATTAGGGTGACTTAGAACATAATCTAGCTATTATCTGAGTTTAAGGATTGCTTTGCTTGGACATATAATGAAATGTCGGGTTTGTCCATTGAGGTAGCGGTCCATTAACTTAGAATTCGACATGATGTCATTCATATCAAACAAGCTTCTTGGCGCATGTGCTTAGAGATCGAGCAACAAGTCATTTTTGAAATTAAAAAATTGGCCGAAGCTGAATTTATTTGAGAGGAATAATACCCCTCTTGGGTGGCCAGTGTCATGCCAGTCCGAAAGAAGAACGGTCAGACTCAAATTTGTGTCGACTATAGGAATCTGAATAAGGCATATCTTAGAAATGAATTCCCTCTACCCATACCAGAACTTATGGTGGACATTGCCTCCTCACATGCTATTTTCTCCTTTATGGATGGCTCATCTGGTTATAAATAATTCAAGATGGCCCTAGAAGATGAGAGAAATATTGCATTCAAAACCCCTATAGGAATCTTTTGTTATAAGGTGATGTCATTTGGCCTGAAGAATATTGGGGCAAGCTACCAGCGGGTCATGACTCATATCTTTGATGACTTAATACATAATCAAGTCGAATGCTACATTGATGATTTAGTTGTTAAGCGTAAAGTCAAAGAGGCTCACCTATATGACCTGAGGGTTGTATTTGAATGGTTGTGCCGCTACGTTTTGAAAATGAGCCCCTTGAAATGCGCCTTTGGTGTCACTTTAGGGAAATTCTTAGGATTCAGTGAGGCACCGAGGAATTGAGATTGACCCTGCTAAAATTGAAGCCATCTTAGATATGCCACCTCCTAAGAGCCTTACTTAGTTAAGGTCTCTACAGGGTAGATTGACATATATAAAGAGGTTTATTTCCAATCTTTCTGAGCGGTGTCAACCCTTTTCTATCCTTGCCAAGAAAGACACTAAAATTTGTATAGGATGAGAAGTGTCAGAATACCTTTAATGATATCAAGCAATACCTCTCTAACCCACCAGTTCTAGCAGCCCCGGTTTCAGAAAAACCTTTGATCCTTTACACTGCAGCCTTAGATGAATCCTTAAGTGCCATGTTAGCTCAAATCAACAACGAAGGGAAAGAGAATGCTCTCTATTATCTTAGCCGAAGACTTTTCCCTACAAAAATTTGATATCCATCAATTGAAAAGCATTATCTTGCTTTAATTTTTGTGGCCCAAAAGCTAAGGCATTATATGCTCTCCCACTCGATCAGTTTAATTTCTAGAGTTAATCCTTTGCAGTATCTTATTGTTGACCTCTCTTTTGATCAGACCTCACTTCCTTAGGCATGGTGAACTGAGTTGACCAAGTCAACCTTTGACTTGGTCAACCCAAGCCTTAATGGGTTAATTTTGACCCATTAGGCCCATTAAGAGCCCAAATCAAATTCAAATCAATCTAAACCCTTTCATGGCTCCATCTACTCTTCTCTTGGGCCAATTTGGCTAGGTGGACCAAGTCAAACATTGACTTGGTCAACCAGGGCATTTATTTGGTCAAATCGAATTATGTAAATTCTATTTAAGAGCCATTTAATGGCGATTAAAGCTCCTAAGCATTTTGAAATTCAAACCCAGGCATAAATAGCCTAGTTTCCCTCCCATTAAGCTCCTGATTTAATCCCAACTGTTGAGGATAGGTTTAGGCTCCTTAAATTAGGTCTTATTCGGGACTTTTTTCATTCATACTCTCTCTCCAGACCTTCTCAAGCCCTGAGGTTTGGTGTGAGAGTTCCCACATCTTTTTCCCACCTTCCCCAATCGAATCCTGACAGCCAAAGCAAACCTGCGGTGAGGTTCCGGCGAGATCGAAGGATAATTCATTCCAAGGCCGTTTTTGATCGATCGAGGGCGTTTCGGAGCTCGAGTTCAAGAGAAGAATTGTTCGTGAGGAGTCCATGAGTCCAACAAGCCCAAGATCTTCTGAATCTACTGTGTGGATTGAGGTATATACCAAACCCTAGCTAAAACACTTAGACCTAAATAGATTTTGATACACTGCATATTAAATCTCAAAAATTATCCCACATGATTTCTGTTCATTAGTAGAATATGTGTCTAAAATTTTGTTCGATTTCATCCATCCGATCGAGAGAAAAATAAAAAAACACCTATAGGGCTCGGGTTCGTCTGCCTGTAGCTTTGGCGCGATCTCGACCATTGATCCCGTGATCAACGGTCAGGAGCCCGTCGATCCACGGCATGGATCGACCACGCGGTTAGCATCCGTGGTCAGCTCTCCCACATGGCTTCATCTGAGCCGTTGAACCCGTACCGCGCAGATCTGACGGCCTGGAGCCGTTGCCTACATGGCTAAGGCATTGTCCGCCGCCGCAATCACGCGCCAATGATTGCGATGACGGCGCAATCATTGCCCGCGGTCCCGGGATCCAATCCCGGGCCTCCACGTGTCCCACCACCGGCTGATTAATTAAAAATTAGTTTTAAATCTATTTTTAAACCAGATTTCTTGTGTAAATCATAAAAAAAATCCAATTTTGCTCCGTTTTCGACGCATAATATATCGAATCGCTAGTATTTTTATTTTCTTTAATTTAAAATTATTTTTAGATAAAATTTTATTTATATTTTCTGTTATTTTAAAAACAGTAAAAAATACTATTTTAAAAATATTGTTTTAATTATTTTTTTACTATTATATTATAATATTATTATTTTAATTATAATATTAATAATTATATTGTGTTAACTCATTTTTTGTTACTATTTTGTATTTATTATTATTATTATTAGTATGATTATTATATTTATTTAAATGTAAAAATGTATTTTTAATAATTAAATATTATTTTAATTAATTTAATTAGTTAAATTACTTAAAATATTATTAATAATTAAAATATTATTACTATTATATATTTTTAAATTACTTTAAATTTCAAAAATATCAAGGTATTACTTTATGCTATTTTTGATAATTATTTTTTAAATATTATTTATCTTAAATTATTTTTATATCCATTTATTATATTTAAACTTCCAAAAATCATAACTTCATCGTTTTAAATCAAATTTTGACGTATAACCCCTTGAATTTTTCAAAAAAATGTATGCTTTCATATAAAAATAGTTTGAGGCAGCAATTTTACTATTCTTGGCACATTTCTATTTTACCCTATGGTTTGATTATTTTAATATTATTTAAATTAACTATTATACTAATTATTTTTAAACTACAAATCATTTTTAAACATTATTTTGAAACCTCGATTGGGTGGTCAGTGGGTCTCCCATATATTTATTTATTATAAATTGATATATTTTTAATTACATATTTTCCAAAATCTATTTAGTTACAGGTATTTTGAATTACTTTGAAACAACCTATACTTTAAATCCTAAGTCTGGGAGATCCGCTTTCAATGAAACTTTAAACATAGGCTTTGTACATGAAGAGCAATCATGGGGGAGTGGACTAGTGGATGGTTGAACCCCAATCATTCACTAATCCCTTTCTTTAGTTGTATTTATTTCTTTGTTATTCATAGTTTGCATGTGTAGGATGCACCACCACTTAGTTTAGGCTCTCTTAGATATAAGGACATACTGTATTTACTGCTTTTGTATGTTTCTCATGCATTATTACCTTGAGGGTTAGTTAAAAACTTTACTTTAAACCCATATAACGTAGTGACACTTTGAGGACAATAATTAAGCACCCATCTAGCGAACTTAGAAATTTTTTAGGTGCTAGGATAGATCATTGATTGATATAAAAACTTCAACATTTAAACTTAGAGACATCATAAACCTCCCAGAAGTTTTTAGGAATTTTTAGGGTTTGTTAGAACCCTTAATTAACCAACCCTAATTTACTTGTTAAATAGAGCCCCGAGACCTTCTAAAAACTATAATAAATCCATTTTAGGTCAGAAAATTACTTATAATAGCTTGATCTATTCATAATGCATTCTCCCAACTTGAGATAAATATGGCTCCTTTGTTTAACTTTAGGTTGACCCCGAATTTGACTTTAGGTGGAAATTACCATTTTGCACCTAATAAATCACTAAAAATTATTAAAAATCTCAAATTTTACCCAAGCACTTGGGATTACTTTCTCAGGTCATTCCTGACCTTTGGGGGTGATTGCAATCTGTTTGGAGCTGATTTGGATCAAAATCTTAAAATCAGCACTTTATTAGATAATTTAGATAATTCTTTTAATTACCCGATTTTTAGAAATTCATTACTAATTATAGAAAATTCTAAATTAGGCAAACTCGATGGCTTTAGACTCCTATTAAGGTCTAGTATTTATGAAAAATATTATGATTCTAGAAACTCACTTAAATTAGAAAGTCAACTTTTTGGTCAACCCCAGCCTATAATCTAGGGCCCGAAAATTAAAAAATTCATAACTTTGCCTAGGAAACTCCAAATCCAGCGTACTACCTGTCTAACTACTCATCTTAAGGTCTAGTATTTTTCTAAAGTGTTAGGAGACCCAAACCTAGCCTATTTTCCATAGTGACATTTTGGACCCCCTTAGCCTAATACCTAGGAGGACCGTGGACTTTTCAAAATTGACTAATACAACTTTAACTCAAAATATCATCACCTGAAGCTTTTAAAAATGATCAACATACTCAATTAACTAAAATAGATCCTAATTCATTAATATTTAAACTTTAATTAAAATTTTCTTTTTTGACCTATAACAAACCTAAACTGTAAGCAATTTTAACTAACTACTCAAATTAGGATCTATCCAAGCCACACTAGCCATACACACACATAGAATTATTTGCTAGGTCACCACTTCTAGTATTAGGCTAGGCCAGTGTTTATTTTCTTTTTCTATTGTGTGCCGGAGCTTTCTGTGATTTTCATTGCATGTTGTCTGAAATTATTGGTGTGTTTGCTTACTTTTCTGCACTCTGTGGATGATGTGATGAGCGCTAGATCTACCCCTACATTAGGAGCACTATATATATATATATATATATATATATATATATATATATATATATATATATATATATATATATATATATATATATATATATATACTGTTCTTCCGTACAGGTGGCCATGCTCAAGCTAATAAAAGGGGGACACCATTATGATTTCTAACATTGTCTTATGCAGGTGCTTTCTCAGCCCCCCTAAATAAAGGAGGGCTAAAAAAATAATTATAATTGCTACAGGTGGATTGCTTAGTCCTCATAATTAAGAGCATGACTTGACATAGCTTCAATGGGTTGAGTTTTATTTTCATTTAAATTACTTGGGATTAATTTTTATTAGGACAACCTTGTAGGAACTTTAGAATTTTTCTGCTTTTCAATTGATGTAATATTTGTAACATCTGTTAAGAGTTATGAAAATGCAACTTTGAGTTGGGATATCCTTATCCAACTCGAGTTCCAAAAGAAGAAGCATCCCTAAAGGGGAGAGTCTTCTTTCATTTGGAAGATCGAGTTGGATGGCTTTAGATATCCAAAGAGAAAAGACAATACCCCCCTACCAGGGGGAATTATCTCTTCATTTGAATATTCAAGCCACGACGGATCTATGAAGGAGAGATCCAAGGAGTCCAAGGAGGAAAGTCCCAAGGAGTCTAAGGAGGAGAATTCCAAGGAGTCTAAGGAGAAGAAGACTAAAAAGATGAAGACTTGAAGAACAATATCCCACTCAAAGTCATCATTTGCGTCTCTCATAGGCTTAGAAATTCGGGTTGTTGATAGTGGTGCCCGGCCACTTTACTTTCTGCATGTCTGGGGCGTAATAAGGGCAGTTTGCCTATGGACATTTAATTGATTTGTTGGATTTATAATGATGTGTTTACATTGATTGTGCAGTAGAAATACCTACTTTTTCTAAGTTTCTTTCTTGCATGCCATTTTTTTCTTTCGCCTGGATTTCTGTAGGCTCTTCTAAGGACTAAAATATTTTCTACTCATAACTAATCTCTAAAATTTTAAGTCTTAAATAACATAGAAATCTAATGTACCTAGGGAACTATCAAAATCGTCTAGGGTCGCATGCATATTACTACATCTTTCTTTCCTTATTATAAGACATCTCCCTGCCTGCGGGTAGAGTCTGGATAATCTGGCCTATGAGGATGAAGTGCCGGACCTAGGGAGACCCAGTCTTTTAAAAAAAATTATTTTCTATAAGCATATTTTTTTTAATTCTATAGCATTCATGAGCTGACTTTTTAACTAGCATGTATTGCATTAGTAACAAACTAAATAAAATTTAATTGCATAAGCTAGGAGCATTTGACCCACATAAGTCTAGGACCACTTAAGAAACTCTCTAGATGTCGGTCCTACTTCCAGAAACTATACCTCCTACCCATCTTTCATAATTGACTTGATAGCATGGTTTTGAATCAATGAGATGGTTAGCTGGCTCCCCAATCCAGGCTGGGACAAATCCAGATCTTTGCATTGCATTAGCTAGGACTCGGGTCTTAGTGTTGAGTAGAACACTAAGCCCAATCAAGATCTAGGATTCGAGGCTACTACATACGGTCTCGTAGTATGCCTTAAATAGTATGTAGGTCCCTTCTTTTAAGGGACTCTAAATCCACTTATCTACATCACAAGATGATGCCACCTCCATCTTTTTCCTCACACATGTGATCGAGTGATTGACTTTTATTTTCTCAAGTTTCTATTTAGTACCCTAGAGCCTCCGAATGACCTATGCTAATCCCACTTTAGGAATGGATAATGTATGATTCTTAATCGAGAGTTTTCTCTAGCTCTTGTCTGGGATGTAATTAACCACGGGTGCTTGCGCCCATGGGAAACTCGGTCCCACATCTACTAAACCCCATTCAAACGGTTGTATCGGGTAGGGGAAACCCATGATTAGGTCATGTATATTATTACCCATTAGGGTGCGCTGGCAAGAGCCGCTATCCTCAATGGTTAGTCGTATGCACGATCCAATCTATTCATTCTAATTGACCCATTCGCGTGGTGCTCTTTTGACCAGAAGATACTCCGACAAATTTCTCAAGCGACTTTCCAATTATGGAGACAGACTACGAGAAGACTTTACAGTTGGCAGATGGGGTAGACACCTTAGCCGCCTGCAGCTCCAGTAGTTAGGCCGCCAGCAGTTGCTTCTGTGGTAAGATGACACCCACGTCATAGAGGATGGAGACAGTAGCAGGACCCTGCCTGGCCTCAGGTTAGTTCAGTAGTGGTAGACCCAGAGCAGCTAGTTATCAATACGGAGCCCTGCCACAGGAGGTGGGTTTGGAGGCGTCGACAGGTAGACACCCCTGTCGACCTAGTCCCGACAGTTGAGACATAGCCATTTTCAGAGACAGATCGGCCAGATGATGCAGTTGATCAGATGGAGGTTGTGGTTCCTTCTGGGTCCAAGGCGGTCCCGATGGCTTGTGACGATGGTGTAGTACCTACCCCAGACAGATCACCAGTGCGGATTGAGGCAGATTGAGACAGAGTTAGTTCCTAGTACTCATAGGATCACTTCTCCTAAGAGTCCTTATATAGAGGCACTCTGACGATCTTTCCTGGATGACGATGATACACTAGTGGAGTCCGATGAGGATGTGCCAGTGCACCAGATTTGTGTGGTTACTCGTAGAGATCACTCGGATGAGAGAGATCCCGAGGACCAGGATGAGCAGAGAGAGCCCGAGGTGGGTGGATCTCCCAGGTCAGTGGATACAGATACTATAGTCCTGAACCTTCAAGCATAGATGGCAGAGATGGCCAGAACTATGGTGGCCATGACAGTACAGTTGACAGCCTTAGGGGCGATGCCACAGGTGGCAGGTGTAGCTGCTGCCAATACTTCTAGAGATCAGCCAATTGTGCCTCCAATTACACTAGACCCCCTGAGAGTGGATAGGGTCTAGAGAGCAGTTCCTATAGCACCTTCAGTCGTCCAGAGTCAGCCAGCTCAGTTGTCAGCAGGTCAACTTCAGGATCTGATTGCCCAGAAGATAGAGCAGGCCATTTCCTCTAAGAAGATTGGACAGTCAGTTAGCAGAGGGCGTCCTTACCCGATAGAGTACGAGTAGGAGCCCTACCCCCCTAGTTTCATCCCTCCTAGGTTTAGAGTGTTTGACGGGTTTGGGAACCCAAGGCAGCATGTGTCTCAGTACCAGGCCATATATTGCAATATAGGAGGGAGTGATCTACTGATGTTGAGGTTATTTGTTAGCAGCTTGGCGGGAATGGCTTTTTCCTGGTACGCCGACCTCCCCAACAACTCAGTCCGGACTTTTACAGAGCTTGAGCAGTTTTTCATACAGAGGTTTGTCAGCATAGAGCACCGGGTTACAGTTGGAGAGTTAGTAGTCACCAGACAGCATCCTAGAGAGTCACTACCAGGTTATATAGTCAGATGGAGGAACCTCAGTTTGCAGTGTGAGCCACAACTACAGGAGAAGCATGTAGTTGAGATCCTTTTAAAGAACATAGATGGTTCTATTGCTCCATACGTAAAGGGTTTCACCATTTGAACCTTTCAGAAGCTATTGACCAAGGTCACTAGCCTATAGGACAGCATACCCGATGCAGTCTCTCATAAAGTTGAGATCAGCCTTCACGCAGACCTCAGCGGCAGGAGTTTTTAGGGGCACCTCCACCTAGGAGAGGGGAGATACACAATACCCAGGGACCACCAGATAAGGGCAAGAGACCCTTAGTCATTTTAGCATCTCCATAATAGTCACGCTCAGCTAGTCAGTCACACTCAACTAATCAGCCAGCAGTACAGCCCAGGACCTCCCGTAGGACTCTAGAGAGTCAACAGTACCTACAGAAGAAGCATAGTAAGGAATATCCCTTTAAAAGGGAGAGTGTGAAGAAAATATTTAAATTCTTTACTAAGAAGAACATTTTGATATTCCCCAATAATAATAGAGTGGAGGAAGAGGGTCAGATTGAGCACCCACTCTATTATCCTTACCATAGATATATTGGGCATGTGTTGGAGGATTGCTTTATCTTCAAGGATAGAGTTAAGAGGTTGATGGCCACAGGACAGATACACCTCAAGGACAGTGACTTGGTACAGTCCAAGGGAAAGGGCCCTCAGACAGTTCAGATGATTTCCAGTTGCAGCCACAGTCCCAATCAGAGTGACAGTCAGGACATTAGTGGCAGTTTATCCCAGAGTTCTGAGGGATAGTGGCAGTTAGCCCTCTCTAAGAAGACCAGGAGAATGATAGACCATGCAGTTCAAAGTTCAGAGGCAGTTGAGAGGAGGCCACCCCAAGCCAAGTCGATAGTTTCCACTGTACTTACTACACCAGCACTTATACCTTCTTCTTCTTCTCTTTCTGTTGTAGTGCCTACTGAGCACATTTCTTTTCCTTCTTTATGTAATAAGAAAAGATATGAAAGAGATAAATATGTTGTAATATCTGAGGGGAAGATAGGGTTCCTTCCAGCACTTACGCTGAAGAACTTTGTTCTCCCTTCATTTGATGAATAAATAATAGAAGAAGGTAATTATGGCTATTTTTGATGTTCTTTTCCTACTGCTTTTACTTCTAGTTCTAGTTCTACTTCTTCTAGCACTCAGTTTTTTCATGCTTTACATGTTTCTTATGATATGAATGATTCTGGTGAAGAGTCTGAGTCTGAGTATGAAGATGAACTAGTCTTTGTGATACCAGAGGGTGGATGTTACATGGATTCAGAAGACGAATCCGAGAATCCGCTCCCAATACTTTCCTTAGAACCAACACCACCACCACCACTAAACTAGAAGAATCTCTTGTTGAGGATGACTCAATACAGGAAGTTCATCTGTGTTCAGGGAAGGTTCTTCCACCTAGGTTGGCTAAGAATACAAAATATAAGAATATCATTACCCAGCAGGATGACCCTATCCCTTCCTCCCAGGAGCAGTCTAAGGAGAAAGGGAAAGGTCCTCAGCTATTACAATGTGTTGGCTCATCTAAGAAAGATTCCTTCCATTCTTAGTGTCTATGATACTTTGATGATGTCCCCTAACTTGAGAGAGACACTAGTGAAAGCCTTGCTTGAGCCAGAGTCCTATCAAGCCTTCTTTGCTTCTGACTCCATTGATGAGGCATGACATTTGTACAATACGCCATGCATCACCTTTTCTAGTCGAGATCTTCTTTTAGGGACTACTGAGCATAATCGTCCCTTGTATGTCACTGCTAAAGTCAATGATTATGAGTTGAATAGGGTCCTCATTGTCATGACCCAACCTGACCAGGATGGATCCAGCTCGCATCAGGTCGCGACAGAACCATTGAAAATTTATGATCTAGCTTTGGAATTTGTGTCAGACTTTCTTCCAAATATCAAACAGACAGAAAAACACAGAGCTACTATCAACATCCAAATACAGAACAGTTCACCTATCTTTTCTTTCATCAAAATAATCATATACAACACAGTCCATGGCTTCAGACAGAAATAACAGAACATAACAAAAAAGTCATAACTGTACAAAAAATCAAAAGTACAAATTACCTAATCTCAGATCAGACACAGAACTTCTAGTCCAAGATCTCCTTCCCCTTCCCAGAACCTAAAAATCATGCATAAAACAAGGATGAGTTAACACAGCTCAGCAAGATAACACTCACCAATCAAAATCTCCAAAAATACACATAAAAAAATACATCGGAAGCAATTATTCAAATAGCCATACAGAAATCGTATAATCAACCAAATACCGAGACTTGATCAACAGAAATCAAATCACTAATACAGAAAAACCAGATTCATTTCAAATCAAAGTTCAAAACAAATATCATAAAGCTTTCAATTCACAGAGCAGACAGAATCGTAAGGAATAACCAGAATCGTACAGAAATCAGAAATCAGATAAAATTACATTCATATCAGATAATTTATATCAGATTCCCTGACCCAGACAACAGAATCACAACGAATTCTGGCCCCTTATATCTCCCTTCCCTGACCCTAACAACCGAATCACAATGAATTTCGGCCCCTTATATCTCCCTTCCATGACCCTGACAATGGAATCACAACGGATTCCGACCCCTTATGTCTCCCTTTGTGCTTATAGCATCAGAACAGAACAGAATAGATATCAAAATTTTTAGAACAGAACTTATTTGCAGATTCTCAGATTTCCCAGACCCAGATAATGAAATCACAAAGGATTCCGGCCCCTTATAACTCCCTTCTGATATCACAGCACATCAAAACATTCAAATCAGAAAAATCGAATACCTCAGAAAATTCGTCAGCGGCATTACGGCAGTATACGAAATTTACACAAAATTCATAGATTCATAATTTTACTAAATTATCGCAAATAGTATAAAACATCATTTTAAGACTTTCATTATACTGAAGCAATATTTTTCAACATCCAGATAATTTGTAATTCAATTAAAACATCGCAGAATTCAAAATACCTGGTAAAAATCTTCCAGAAAATACTCAAAACGTGCAAAAACATCATCTTAGAAATATACCAAAAGTTACGCGATAAAAGTTTTACCGATGAAAAGTTATACCAGTTTTTCGCTAACGGAAAATGAATTTGAAACAGAAAATTCGTCAAAAATCATATTTCTGAAAATTGAGAAAGGCATAATGTGTCTTACCTCGAGTCGGTCAACTTTTCCAACTACAGCGACGGACAAAAATGGGTCGAAGTTGCTCAAAAATCCACTTTTCTTCCACTTTCTTCATTTTTCTCTCTCCTTTGCTTTCTCTCTCTTCAAAAATGACACTATTCAGATATTTATCAAGCAGGATCGTCCAGGACGATGTCCGATCGTCCCGGGACAACCTTCTCTGGACTCAAAATGTCCAGATAAAAATAAATTCCAATTTCTTCATCCCTGGACGATGCTCTCTGTTTGGTTCGTCCCGACGGTTCGTACCAACAATTCCAGGTTCGTCCAGACAAACATGCATATTTTTTCTATTCGTACTGGCAGTTCGTCCGTACTAATCATACAGATTTTTACTATTTCTTCAGTTCGTCCAGACGGTTCGTCCCGTACTAACAGCACAAATTTTTTTTTTCAAACATAAATTAAAAATTTAAGGGTTTCACAATCTACCCACCTTAAGAAAAATGTCATCCTCGACATTTCCAAAGTAAACTGAGTCAGAACAAACTTGGATACAACTGTCTCATGTCCGATTCCTTCTCCCAAGTGGCTTCTCTTACCGTTCTGAACTTCCACTGAACCTTAACCATAGGAATCTGTTTACTTCTCAGTTTTTGCACATCATAAGCCAAAATCTTTTCAGGCTCTTCTTTGTACTGCAGATTCTCCTGAATCTCCACATCATCAATAGATAATTTCTTTTCAGAATCAGATATCCACTTTCTCAAAGAGGATACGTGAAACACGTTATGTATATCAGACATCTGATTAGGTAATAACAACCTGTAAGCAGAATTACCAACCCTTTCGATGATCTCAAAAGGTCCGACATACCTTGGACTGAGCTTGCTCATTCTACCAAATCTGCTAACACCTTTCATCGGACTAACTTTGACATACACAAAGTCACCAATCTAAAATTCAACCAGTCTATGTTTCCGATTATAATACTTCTGTTGTCTATCTTGTGCAGCTTTCAATCTTTCTTTGATCAAATTGATCTTCATAACAGTTTCATCCACAAAAATTGAACACATCACTTGTCTATCTCTCACCTCAATTAGAGTCAAAGGAGTTCTACATTTTCAGCCATATAAAGCCTCGTAAGATGACATACTAATGCTTGACTTATGACTGTTATTATATACAAATTCTATCAGTGGGATATGATCTTCCCAACTGCCTCCAAAATCCAAAACACATAATCGCAAAAGATCTTCCAGTACCTGAATAGTCCTCTCAGACTGTCCATTAGTCTGCGGATGAAAAGCCGTACTTAAATGCAATTTCGTGCCCAAGCCTTGTTGAATTCCTCTCCAAAGTCTGGAGGTAAACCGTCCATCCCGATCAGATACAATCACTTTTGGCACACCATGTAATCTAACAATTTTTTTAACATAAATCTGAGCTAACTTATCCACCGAATCCGTCTATCTGATCGAAAGAAAGTGTGCAGACTTTGTCAATCGATCAACAATCATCCAAATAGCATCATGCCCTTGCCTCGATCTGGGAAACCCATAGCAAAATCCATCGTCACCTCCTTCCACTTCCACTCAGGGATAGGTAACGACTGTAAAGATCTCTTGGTCGCTGATGCTCTGCCTTCACTAACTGACAGGCTTCGCATTTTGAAACAAATTCAGCTATGTCCTTTTTCATTCCAAGCCACCAAAATAAGATTTTCATGTCTCCGTACATCTTACCACTTCCTGGATGAATATTATAGCCTAAATAATGAGATTCGTGCAGAATCTCTTTCCTCAGATCTCCAAACATAGGAATCCATAGCCTGTTCTTACAGAAAATAATACCATAATCAGAAATTCATAATTCAGGTTTCTTATCAGATTTAATCTGATCAATCAACTTCAAATAGTCAGCATCTGACTTCTGAGCTTCATGAATCTTCTCTTCCAAAGAAGGCTGAATATTCATCTGAGTTAAAATATCAGAATCCGGACCAGTAGAGGAAATCACCTACAATTGTAATCTTTCCATATCTCGTATCAAATACTTGTCGGAAGTGAGCTGAATACAGGATAATCCTGAAGACTTCCTGCTCAGAGCGTCTGCTACCACATTAGCCTTACCAGGCTGATACTGAATTGTCAGATCATAGTCCTTGATCAACTCAAGCCACCTTCGTTGCCTCAAATTCAGATCCTTCTGAGTAAATATATACTTTAAACTCTTATGATCTATGAAGATCTCACACTTGACGTCATACAAGTAATGACGCCAAATCTTCAAAGCAAATACAACTGCAGCCAATTCCAAATCATGCGTCGGGTAATTCTTTTCATGTAGTTTCAACTATCTTGAAGCATAAGCTATTACCCGACCATGCTGCATCAGAACACAGCCCAAACCTTTAAGTGAAGCATCACTGAATACCTAAAATCCTTTCGTACCAGATGGAAGTGCTAATACTGGAGCAGAAGTTAAATAATCCTTTAATCTCTGAAAACTAGTTTCACACTCCGGTGTCCACCCAAAAGCTACTGGCTTCTAAGTTAGTCTTGTCAGAGGTGCAGAAATCTGAGAAAATCCCTTCACAAATTTTTTATAATATCCGATCATGCTAAAAAAACTACGTATCTCAAACACCGTAGTAGGCCTTGGCCAATTAGCAACTGCTTGAATTTTCTGGGGATCAATAGAAATACCTTCCCCGCTCACCACATGACCCAAAAAAGAAATGTTCTTCAGCCAGAATTCACACTTCGAGAATTTTGCATACAACTGATGCTGCCTCAAAGTCTCTAACACAATACTCAAATGTCTGGCATGATCTTCCTCAGAAGAAGAATATACCAGAATATCGTATATAAAGATGATCCCAAATCGATCCAAATACTCCTTGAACACTCTGTTCATCAGATCCATAAAAATAGTTGGTGCGTTGGTTACCCCAAAAGGCATAACCAAAAACTCATAGTGCCCGTGCCGAGTACTGAAAGCCATCTTCATCACATCAGCTTCATTTACCTTCACCTGATAATATCCAGATCTCAAATCAATCTTGAAGAATACAGAAGATCCGACTAGCTGATCAAACAAATCTTCAATCCGTGGCAATGGATACTTATTCTTGATAGTGAGTTTATTCAAATCTCTGTAATCAACACACATGCGCATTGTTCCATCATTCTTCTTTATAAATAGAACAGGTGCTCCCCAAGGAGAAACTCTAGGGCAAACAAATCCTCTATCCACCAACTCTTGGAGTTGAACTTTTAATTATGAAAGTTCCCTCGGTGCCATCCTGTATGGAGCTTTTGATACTGGAGCTGTACCCGGAAAAACATCAATACAGAACTCAAAATCTCTGTCCGGAGGTAATCCAACTAACTCCTCAGGAAATACATTTGAAAAGTCTCATATAACTGGGATATCAGAAACAAAACCCGCATCTATATTCATATCCCGTACTGATGCCAAAAACACAGTACAACCCTTCTTTCATATTATTCTGACTTCCAACACAGAAATCAAACATGATAAAACTCCTCTTAACTCTTGAAATACACATTTTTTGCCATCCATAAGTAAGCTCACTTGTTTCTTCAAACAGTCAGTCTGGGCCTTATACAAACTTAGTCAATCCATGCCTAAAATCACGTCATACAAAGAAATCAGCAAGAAAATTAAACACGATTTTCACTTCATACTAGAAATATCAATCTCATAGAAATAAAACTTCTGAGCAATCAAATAATTTCCAGCTAGCAAAAGAATAGAAAGACAAACCAGCAACATCACAGAATCCAGATGCAAAGCATCAAAACAATGCTCGGACAAAAATGAATGACTAGCTCTAGAATCAAACAAAACACGACAAGGATGATCAAAAATATAAACCGTACCTATCACCACATTCGGAGCATCTCGAGCCTCTTGCTGATTCAAACTATACACACGTGGCTGAATTGGAGCTGAAGCCACAGAACCACTAGGCTCCCTCTGAATACCACTTGGTGATCTCCTCGCCACAGAACCCGAACCACCAGCTCTACCAGATGACCCCTCAGAAATAGTACGTGGAGGAACTGTCCTCGACCTTCCTGCTGGTCTAGCAAAACCCTCAGATCTAGACTCAGATCGTCGATCAAATCCAGCTTGTGGACACTCTGCAATCTGATGTCCTGGTTGACCACATCTGAAACACTGACCAGTTATCCTGAAACACTGGCCAAAATGTCGTCGTCCACAAGTTTGACACATAGGTGCCCCACTGACTGACCCAGAACTGGTCACACTACCACTACCAGAAACTGTAGTGGATCCTAATTGTCCACTCCTCATGGAGTCTCCAGAAACAAACATCTTCTTTTCAAAAAACCCACTGCCAGAAGCATCACCACTGAACCTCTTCTTACTAGCAGTTCGCCGCTGCTGAGTAGCCATCAGATCATTCTCTATCAGACGAGCTCTCTCCACAAGCTCAGAGAAATCAGAAATGTGAAATCGCACCAGGAGCTGCCTCAAACTATCTCGTAGTCCCCTCAGAAATTTGTAGCACTTCTCAGCAGAAGTACTTACTAATTATGGAGCATATCTAGCTAAAGCAGTAAACTCTGCCTCATACTGCATAACTGTCTTGCTCCCTTGAACCAACCTCAGGAAATTCTCCTGCATTTGTTGTCTTGTAGAAGGGGGTACAAACCAAGATCTGAATACTTCAGAAAATTCTTCCCAAGTAATCAAGGAGTTCAGTTTACCTTGAAATTTCTCTTATTGCTGGCCCATCCACCAGCGCTCTGCTTCTCCATCCAATAGAAAAATTGCTAACGGTACATTCCTATCAGAAAGGCATTGCATGCCGTCAAATATATTTTCCAACCTCCTCAGCCAATCCTCAGCTGCTCTAGGCTCAACAGTGCCCTCAAACCTTGGAGGCTTCAATCTCAAAAACATTTGTAGATGTCTATCTACATCTTCAGATCTAACAGCAGAAACTCTATTCTGAGTCTCGCTCATCATCTGAGCAACCAGCATAGCAAATTACAAAACTGTATCAAAACCAACCACTGGAGTAGTACTGTTCACAGGAGCTGCCTGACTGGCACTGCCCATCAGTCATATCTAGGCCTAGCAGATCCATAATCACACAGAAAACTATGCACATAAAATAACATAATAAAAGTCTAGACAAATCAGAACTATCTCGACATACTTACAGATCAATTCCTATAGCTCTGTCTTATAATCTAAATTCCAAAACTATTGCTCTGATACTACTCAAGTTTGTCACGACCCAACCCGACTGGGATGGATCCCGCTTGCATTGGGCCGTGACATAACTATTGAAAATCCAGGATCTAGCTTTGAAATTTGTTTCAGACTTTCTTCCAAATATCAAATAGATAGAAAAACACAAAGCTATTATCATCATCCAAATACAGAACAGTTCACCTATCTTTTCTTTCATTAAAATAATCATATTCAACACAATCCATGGGTTCAGACAGAAATAACATAACAGAATAGAAAAGCCATGACTGTACAAAAAATCAAAAGTACAAAATACCTAATATCAGATCAAACACAAAACTTCTAGTCCAAGACCTCCTTCCCCTTCCCAGAACCTGAAAACTACACAGAAAATAAGGATGAGCTAACACAGCTCAGCAAGACAACACTCACCAATCAAAATCTCCAAAAATACACATCAGAAAATACATCGGAAGCAATTATTCAAATAGCCGTACAGAAATCGTATAATCAACCAAATACTAAGACTTGATCAACAAAAATAAAATCATTGATACAAAAAAATCAGATTCATTTCAAATCAAAGTTCAAAACAAATATCATAAAACTTTCAATTCACAGAGCAGACAGAATCATAAGGAATAATCACAATCGTACAGAAATCAGAAATAAGATAAAATCACATTTATATCAGATAATTCATATCAGATTCCCTGACCTAGACAACGAAATCACAACGGATTCCGGCCCCTTATATCTCCCTTCTCTGACCCTGACAACAAAATCACAATGGATTTCAGCCCCTTATATCTCCCTTCCCTGACCTTGACAACGGAATCACAACGGATTCCGACCCCTTATGTCTCCATTTGTGCTTATAGCATCAGAACAGAATAGATATCAGATATCAGAATTTTCAGAACAGAACTTATTTGCAGATTCTCAGATTTCCTGGACCTAGACAACGGAATCACAAAGGATTCCGACCTTTATAACTCCCTTCTGATATCATAGCACATAAAAACATTCAAATCAGAAAAATTGAATACCTCAGAAAATTCGTCAGCGGCATAACGGAAGTATACAAAATTTACACAAAATTTACATATTCAGAATTTTACCAAATTATCACAGATAGTATAAAACATCATTGTAAGACTTTCATTATACTGAAGAAACATTTTTTAACATCCAGATAATTCGTGATTCGATTAAAACGCTGCATAATTCAAAATATTTGGTAAAAATCTTTCTGAAAATACTCAAAACATGCAAAAACATCATCTCAGAAACATACCAAAAGTTACGCAGTAAAAGTTTTACCGGTGCAAAGTTATACCAGTTTTTCGCTAACGAAAAATGAATTTGAAACAAAAAATCCGTCAAAAATCATATTTCTGAAAATTGAGAAAGGCATAATTTGCCTTACCTCGAGTCGGCCAACTTTTCCAACTACGGTGACAGACGAAAACGGGTAAAGTCGCTCAAAAATCCACTTTTCTTCCTCTTTCTTTATTTTTCTCTCTCCTCTGCTCTCTCTCTCTCTCTCTCTTCGAAAATGACACTATTCAGATATTTATCAAGCAGGGTCGTACAAGACGATGTCCGATCGTCCCGGGACGACCTTCTCTGGACTTAAAACGTCCAGACGAAAATAAATTCCAATTTCTTCATCCCTGGACGATGTTCTCTGTTTGGTTCGTCCCGACGGTTCGTACCGATAGTTCCAGGTTCGTCCAGACGAACATGCATATTTTCTCTGTTCGTACTGGCAGTTCGTCCATACTAACAATACATATTTTCAACATTTCTTCAGTTCGTTCAAACGGTTCATCCCGTCCTAACAGCACAAATTTTTTTTTTTTCAAACATAAATTGAAAATTTAAGGGTTTCACACTCATAGACCAAGGAGCTTCAATAAACATCCTAACATATGAAGCTTTGAAGAGCCTCTCTCTAGGTCATTTGAAGCTCACTTTCGATAATATTATGTTGAAAGCCTTCAATGACCAAGGCCAGTGAGCTCTAGGCTCTATTTTCCTATCTCTGAAGTTTAGGAGTTTTCTAACTGAGGCAAATGTTCATGTAATTGAGGCTGATACTTCATACAAGGCTCTCTTCGAAAGGCCTTGGATTCATGAGTATGGAATGATGCCCTCTACCTTGTACAAATGTATGAAGTTTTTGAGGAATGATGTTGAGTATACCATTCCTGGAGATACCAAGCCCTTTTCCGTACATGAGATCTCTATATACGATGATGCCGAGTACTATATACCTCGGAAGATTCATAGAGCTCCACCTGCTCAGTCACCAGCGATACCCTCTAGCGTTGTACAGGGTCCTATGCATCCACCTGCACAGGGTCCCATGCAATCATCAGTATAGGATCCATCACAGGTTAGTGTTGAGCTAGGTGTTTCCACTGCCCATTCTGATAGAGACCCCTCTCAATTTGTAGTGAGGCACAATGTTCCCCCTAGTAGAGGTAGGGGAGGTAGTGATAAAGGGAGAGGTAGAGTTGTGATCTGCAAGCTGTGGAACCACGACACTCGTACACCTCCTCCCTCTAACCTTTACACTTCTTCTTTGACTGTAAAGTCCGACTCTTCCAACGATGAAATGATCGATATCCTTCAACGTCCAGTCACTTCACCACCTCCATATTCTGCTGGTTATGATTTACTGCCTACTTTTCATAGCCATTTGATACCTGAAGGTGGATTGGTTATTGATATTAGCTCAGACGAGGAAGAGGACTTCTGATGTCAGACTACTACCAGACAACCTTCCCCCCATCAAATACGCGGGATAGGAGTTGGGGATTCCACTCAAAGATCTTCTGACGCTCCTATAGTTAATGATGATAGTCCAATATGGAGTAGTGAAAATCCCATACCTCACTTGTACATGATTTTTTTTGCCGGCACGATTTGAGTGTCCCTTTGTACCCCGTAGTATAGGTTCCCCACTAGGTCCTGGGAGCCAGGATCCCGAGGAGACCGCTATGGAGATAGAGGTCAGGAGTGCCCCTCATTACTTTTCACCTACTGTAGAGAGTTTTGTTGAGCGGGGTCTCGTTCGTTCCACTTGGCTTGACGAATAAGCTCTATGGTAAGCCCTGTTAAGAGAGTTGCTATTTGTATGTTTTACATTCTTGCAACTTGTATAGTTTTGATGATTTCAAATATTATTATTTTATGTATAGTTATCTCTTAACACTTTTTGAAAGAGTTGTTTTTGCTCTTGAATATACTGACATTTTAGAAAAATCAAACTCCATACTACAAAGACTTTAAATCAAATTCAGCATGAGATACTTTGTGTATTTAAAACTTGTAATTTTCTTTTAATTAAGTTTGAAAGGGAGTGATTGCAATTGAGTGAATACATACACACACATACACACTTTAGGAGATCTTGAGAAATTTGTACTGATCGTACGGGACGAACATAGTTCGTATGGGACGATCAAGTCAGTTATCTCTTCATTAGAGCAATGGAACGAACAGGAATTAAAAAAAAAAATTCTAAGTCCTGATCGTCCAGGACGAAGTGTATTCATCATAGGATGAAATGTTCTCTGGAAAAGTTTTGTTCAAGAAGAAAGTGTATTCATTCCGGGACGAGTTGCTCTCTGGAGCATTTTCGTCCAGGATGAAGTGTATTCATCTCAGGACAATTTGCTATCTAGAAAAATTTTGTCCGGACGAACCCATAATTTGTCCAAGGATGAAGTGAACCGACTCTAAAAATTAAGTGTCGTTATGTAGTTTTTGAGAACCGACCTATGGAATAACTGTTCGTACCGGACGAACCTAGTTCATACAGGATAATGTGTGTGTATGAAGTCATTTTATACCAATATACATTAGGTTCATTTCCAACGCATTTAAGTAAAATCATCCAGGACAATCCACGATCGTACGGGACGATTAAATTCATATTGACTTGAATATTTGCAATTTTTGGAAGGTTTTTTGTGTCTTTCCTATAAATAGTCCAAACTAAACTGCCATATAATCTTTTTGTCCACTGATCTTCGTGTCTATTGAAAGAAGAGTCAAGGAGAGAGTGTGAGAGAGTGTTTGAAGGAGATTTTTTGTCATTGGAGCGTGAAGGTTTCACTTGGTATTCAAAGGTAAGAATCTCTATTTGTGATTTGGGTTTACTTCACTTTTTTCTTTCTTCCTTCTAAATTTGTTGTGAGAAGATCTATCAAGGAGATCTGGTTCTCTACCGACACTTAAAAAGTGTGAATAGCTGAAGGGTTCTCTGCCCACACTTGGAGAGTGTGAACAACCGAAGGGTTCTCTGCCCATATTAGGAGAGTGTGAAAGGATGAAGGGTTCTCTGCCCATACTAGGAGAGTGTGAAAGAATGAATGGTTCTCTGCCAACACTGAGGATAGTGTAAAATGACGATGGTTCTCTGCCAACACTGGGGATGGTATAAAATGATGACGGTTCTCTGCCAGCACTAGAGATAGTATAAAAGGACGACGATTCTCTGCCAGCACTAGGGATAGTGTAAAAGGATGACGATTCTCTACCGCACTGGGTAGTGATGGAAAGAGTGTTTGTAAAGGCTTCTCTGCCTTGCTGTGGGTGAAAAAAAGAGTCACTATTCGTATTAGTGCAATACTCAGAGGGTGCCTCCGGGGAGTGGATGTAGGTCTGGTTTTGACCGAACCACTATAAACCTCATGTCTTTATTTTTATGCTGCCTTTTTTATTTTTGTGTTTTTAATTTTAAAACTGTGGTTAAAAAATAATTTTTACAAAACTCATTAAAGTTTATTTTTTGATTTAAAAATTAAAAAGAAGAATTAATTTTTAATTATCAATTCACCCCCCCTCTCTTGGTTAGCCGTTGGAACATAAGCTTAGTTTAACAACCTAATTTATAGTGATCAAGTTTCAACAAGTGGTATCAGTGCTTTGTTTAAAATTATAAGTTTAGACTACTTTTTGATTAATGTAAATGACTACATTTGGAAACCGAAATACACCCGATGGTTACTCTATAACTAGACCTCCACTGTTCGACAATATACCTTTTGATTTTTGAAAAACATGCATGTCTACATTTTTACAGTCACTTGATTATCGTATGTGGAACTTAGTTCAGGAAGGGTATACAAAACCAACTAGATTAGTTGACGTAGTTAGAGTTAAAACACCTTTTGTAGACTGGACAGTAGAAGAACATGACTTAGCATAACTAAATGCCAAATGCTTGAATAGTTTCTTTTGTGATTTAAAATCAGAAGAAGACTACATGCGGGTTTCTACTTGCAAAAGTGAGAATGACATATAGGATAGACTTTGTATAATTATGAGGGGACTAATGAGGTTAAGTAATCTAGACTTAATATCTTGTTGCATGATTATGAACTGTTTTGCATGAAACCAAATGAATCTATTTCTAATATGTACACAAGATTTACACAAATAGTCACCTCTTTACATGCACTGGGTAGGGAACTAATGAATGCTGAAATGGTTAATAAGATTCTTCGTTGTTTGCCTACTGCATATGATGCTAAAATTACTGCAATTACAGAGTCTAAAGATCTAAACATTTACTCTATTGACAATCTTCTTGGTTCGCTAATTGCTTATGAGCAAGGAGTTAGTGAAAGAAAGATTTATGCAGGTGAACCACGAAGGGAGAAAAATATAGCACTAAATATGGAAGAGTCTGAGAGTGAACACTCACAACCTGAGGATGAAGACGACATTGCATTTATGACTAGACAATTCATAAGCTTTCTGAAGAGAAAGCAAAAGAGACGTCAACATTGGAATAGAGATAAATTTAATAGAAATGCGAAGGTTTCAAATGATGTGATTTGCTATGAGTGAAGGAAATTGGTCATATCAAGATTGAATGCCCAAAAAACAACGCCACTCTTAGCAAGAAGAAGGTGAAGGAGAAACCAATTGCAAAGAAGGGCAAGAAGAAGTTTCAAAAAGCTTTCTGGACGGACTCAACTTCAGATTCATCAGAGACTGAGAAGGAAGAGGAAGTCACTAATCTTTGCTTAATGGCCGATAATCTTGATCAGTCAGATCAAGAAGAGTATGTGACTTAACCTATGATGAACTTTTTAAAGTTTTTGAACACATGCATGATGCATATAGAAAAATGAAAAAAATACATGCTAGTCTAAGTCTAGAATTTGAAGAATTATAAAAGGAACATAAAATTCTTAGAAAAGATCATGCTTTAATTGATGAAAAACACATGAAATTATTTGATGAGTTTGATGACTTGAATAAAAAACATGAAAATTTAAAATCATCCTATGCTGAACTTGAAAAAGATTTTAAAAATTTTAAGGATTTTGGAGAGCAAAATTTATAGATCAAATTATACGAATCAAATTTTAGAAGATATGAATTCATTTTACAAATTAACGATAAAAGCTCTCGAGGATAATAGGATACCCCCTAAACTTGAAGATTTTACTAATCCTATTATGTATCCTAAATTTATGCAATCTTTGAATAGATAGATGAATGGTAGAAGACTTAGGAAACCATTTTCAAAAGTAAAATATAATAATTATGGATTGTTTGGCCATATAGCTCACACCTATACTTTGAGATTAAAACTTATTTGATGTAGATACTTAAGATGTATAAACTTAGACATATCATACATGCATCTGATTATAAATTGCCAAAAGGAGAACCCAAACTTGTTTGGGTTCCTAGGTCTAACGTTTGATAATTTTGCAGGGTCACTCTCACATAAGACCTCGTGAGAGCATATGTTACCTGGACAGTGGATGTTCAAAGCATATGACTGGAGATACCGCATAATTCATATCGTTGGAAGCCAGGAGTGGAGGTAAGGTTACACTTGGAGATAACACCACAAGAAAAGTTATTGGATCAGGTATGATTGGAAATCTTAATAAATTTTACATTGAGAATGTGTTATTAGTGAAAGGCTTAAAGCATAACATGTTAAGTATAAGTCAGCTATGTGATAAAGGATACTGTGTGAAATTTTTTCCTACTAGCTGCATATTAAGCCTAAATGGTAAACATGTTTTGAATGATAAAAAGATAAATAATGTTTATATGCTAGACTTGAATTATATTCAATCTCCTACTATTTTTTGTTTGAAAACTATATCTGATGAAGGAATTTTTGTTGGATACTCAAATGTTAGAAAATCTTATAGATTATTCAATAGAAGAACTTTGGTAAAAATGGAAGAGCCAAATGTTATAGAAGATGAGATTGAGATTAACTCCCAAAAGATTGATAAAATAAATTTAGAAGAAAGTGTGAAAGAAAAATTGGAGATAGAAAACCCTTTGCCTAGAGATTTGAGATTTTCTAAAAACCACCCAAGGGAATTGATTGTAGGTGAATCGAGTAAGGGTGTAAGGACTAGGCGTGGATTAAACAAAGAAGTCAATCATTCAGCCTTCATTTCAACTATAGAACCCACAAATATTGATCAAGCACTTTTGGATAAATTTTGGATTTTGGCCATGCAAGAAGAGTTGAATCAATTTGTAAGAAATAAAGTTTGGGAATTAACTACAAGGCCAAAGGATCAAAGTGTAGTTGGAACAAAGTGGGTATTCAAAAACAAAATGAATAACTCAGGAGTAGTCATTAGAAATAAGGCTAGATTAGTTGCTAAGGGGTATAATCAGATTGAAGGGATTGATTTTGAGGAGACTTTTGCCCCTGTAGCTAGACTTGAAGCAATTAGGGTTTTTCTAGCTTTTGCCTGTTTTAGAGGATTCAAATTATATCAAATGGATGTAAAAAGTATTTTTTTAAATGGGGTAATTCAAGAAGATATTTTTGTAGAATAACTACTAGGTTTTAAAAAGTCTAAATACCCAAATCATGTTTTCAAGTTGAAAAATGCATTATATGGATTGAAACAGGCACCTAGGGCTTTGTATGAGAGGTTGAGCACCTTCTTACTTGAAAGATCTTTTGAAAAAAGAAATATGGATAAAACTCTCTTTTTAAAACAATGTGGAAAGGATATACTCATTGTTCAAAATTATGTGGATGATATCTTTTTTGGATCTTCAAATAAAAATCTTTGTGATGATTTTTCTAAAATAATAAGTAGTGAATTATAGATGAGTATAATGAGAGATTTAAGTTACTTTATAGAATTTAGCATTAAGCAAACTGAGGAAGATACATTTCTTAGTCAGTTAAAGTATATTAAGGACATCCTTAAAAAGTATGAAATGGATAATGCTAAACTTGTTAGTACACCAATGAGTACCTCAGTTCAGTTGGATAAGAACCCAAAGAGAAAATCTGTTGATCAAAAGAAATTTAGAGGGATAATTGAAAGTTCGTTAGGGATGTTAATCCCTATAAAACTGGCCCAAGCTAACCAAGAGGGGGGGGGGGTGAATTGGTATTTTAACAAATTATTTTCACAAAGAATAAAAATCACATAAACCAAAATCACACCATAAAAATAAATGCGGAAATAAAAGTGCGGAAGCAAGAAAATAAGAACACAGAAGTTTATAGTGGTTCGGTCAACTCGACCTACGTCCACTTCTCGGAGGTGCCCTCCGAGTATTGCACTACAAACATGACTCTCATTTAGCCCCCAAAACTAGGCGGAGAAGCCTTTACAAAGCACCTCCTTTTTGCCACCCCGACAAGGCAGAGAACCTACCTCCTTTTGCTTCCTCCTGAAGCTGACAGAGAACCACAACCAAAAGCTAACTCCTTACCTCTACCGACCCTTCCTCGGACGAGAAACTCTAGACGAAGAACAAGCAGAGCGATCCTTGAAGTAACCCTTGTGAATCCCCTCACAAGCTCCCCCTCACAAGATCCTCTCTCTCTCCTCTCTCTCTTTCTCTCCTCAAGGCCTTCTCAGGTCAAGGCAACAGCTAAAAGGTTTTTCAAAATGATGAATAAGAGTTCTTAAATAGAAGAGCTTCAAAGGAGCTCATTAATTGCAAGTTGCCGATAATATCGTCCAGGCCGATATGGACATCGGCCTGGCCGATCAGTACAAATCTCAGAAGATCGGTCAGAGCATCGCCCTGAATGCAAACTGGACGATTTAAAATTGGCTTGATCATCTAGGTCGATCTTAGGATCGTCCCGACCGATTAGTTCAAATTAGAGATAAATCGTCCAGAGCATCGCCCTGAATACGAGCTGGCCGATATTTATCGTTCTGAAGTAACTTAAGGTTTTTGAATGGATCGTCCTGGCCGATCCTGCGATCGTCTAGGACGATATGATCGTATCAATCATCCTTAATTACTCCCTTGATTTCCTGATCAATTAAGACATAATTTGAAAATTTCATCCAGGCCGATCAATGATCGTCCCGTCCGATAATTTAAAAATACAGTATACCTTAATTGTCTATGACGGCAACTTCTTTTTGTTTTGAGCTTATCATCCTGGACGATACACGTATCGTCCAGACCGATATGTTAATGATGGCTGCCTTAATTAAGAATTGTTATTTATACTTTTTGTTTTAAGCCTGATCGTCCAGGACGATGTAAATATCGTCCTGGACGATATGAGTAAAAATAGAAATTCTAAGTCTCTCAAGTGTGTGTGTGTAGGGTTACATAGCATCAGTCTCTTTGACTATTACAAGTAGACTCAAGAAATGAAAAATAAAAGTACAGACTGACTCAACCCTAAACCTACGCAATCCTGAACTGGCTTCGTCTGTTCGTCCGATCTTCGATTCCTAAAAAGTTAGAAGAAACAAGTAGTCCAAGAGAATTAATAGTGTTTGTTAATCATTAAAATACAGGTCATGAAAATAGGTTTGCAATAATCTCCTCCTTTTTTAATGATGGCAAAACACTACAAAAACAATTAGCAGTAAAGGTTCAGGATCGACAAAAAGGACATCATAAACTTCTCCCTCTTTTGACATATTAAAAAGGAGGGAACACAAAAGAACAATAGCAAATCACAAAATTTTATTTTTTTATTTTATTATTTTTTAAATAAGGCATAAAAATGATATAATATTCAATATGATTGATTTAAAAACTTGTGAGTTAATGAGTTAACAATCTCATCAATTCATAGAATAGTAGAATATCCGATCATGGTTACCCTTAGCTCAGACGTTTTCTTAGGGTAGAATCGTCTTTTGAAATCAATGACCTAACTCAAAGAATTAATTAGATATGAAAATAAAAAAAGAATCCATCCATCACTTGGCTTAAGAAAAAACTATCTTTATAAAATAATAAATCAAAGTAAATTTGTCACAATCGTAAAACAATCGAAATCAAGCCTTTGAGAACCAAAACTTCTAAGTTCTAAAGATTTAGAAAGAGAGAATAGCTTGCTTTTGAGTGGGCTCATTTTATGCCTGTTGTCAATTTGAGTGGCGCTTTGCGCATCTTTCTTATTTTCGATATAATTTTGTGTATATTTTTCAATTTTGGCATCTTTGCGCTTCTTTTATTGGCATCATTGGCCAATTTTTTTTTTACAAGCTATATTCTCTTTTATAATCTCTTAAAAAATCTTAGTTGTGTATATATCATCTCAGATATTAGAGAATAGGAGCTCTCTCTCTAACATAAGGAGGAATGATCACAAGCAGAATTAATAATCAAAGATAAGAGTAACGAGGGATCTTGATGTGACAAAAAGACTTTAAATATTATAAATACAAGATAGATTTGCTTAAGCAAGCTTAAGAAAAGATTTCAATTTCATAAACAATCTTTAATTTAAGATAGATTTTTGATTAGAAAAGAAAACTATGCCATTAAAAATAGATTAGAGAAAGAGACACAATCACAAAATATTTTTACCATCTAGGAGATTAGGAGATGAAAACCACATTGACTACAAATTTTCGAAAGCAAGGACAAGAAATATAATATCATTTCAGCGATAATTTTGAAGACTAAGAAAAAGAAACAAAAGAAAAATAAAACACACTAAAAACTAATAAAAAACAAAAGCAAAAGCAAGTAACTAAAAGATCAAGTTTCATGCATTTATGTCAGTCACACCCATTCTGGTTCTTAAAGAACTGAAAGTGTCGAAGGCCTGTGGTTTAGTAAAGATGTCAGTCAATTGATTCTCAGTTGTCACATGGTGTAACTCAATGTCTCCCTTAGTCACATGATCTCTAATGAAGTGATGCCTAATGTCAATGTGCTTAGTCCTTGAATGTTGGATAGGATTCTTAGAGATGTATATGGCACTAGTGTTGTCACAAAAGATTGAGATGGTGCCTATAGGTAATCCTAAATCTAATACCTGTTGTTTCAACCAAAGGACTTGGGCCACACAACTTCCAAGAGCGATGTACTCAGCTTCAGCAGTGGAAAGAGCAACAGAGTTTTGCTTCCTACTAGACAATGAAACTAAAGACTGTCTAATGAATTGACATGTTCCTGAAGTGCTCTTCCTATCCACCTTGCATCCTGCTAAATCAGAGTCAGAAAATCCAATAATCTCAAAAGAAGTGCTGTGTCTAGGGTACCAAATCCCTAAGCCATGTGTCCCCAAAAGGTATCTAAAAATTCTCTTAACAGCAGTCTAGTGGGACTCCTTAGGGTCAGCTTGAAATCTAGCACAAAAGCAAACACTAAACATGATATTAGGTCGGCTCGCAGTCAAGTAAAGTAAAGATCCAATCATGCCTCTATACTTCTTCTGATCAACAGACTTACCACTTGGGTCCTTATATAATGGAGCACTAGAAGTCATGGGAGTGTTAATTGGCTTAGCTTTGTCAATCTCATATTTCTTCAAAATGTCTTTTATGTATTTTGTTTGATTTAAAAAAGTTCCATCCTCCAAATGTTTTATGCTAAACCCCAAAAAATAGGACAACTCTCCCATCAAACTCATCTCAAACTCTCTACTCATTGTTTTAGAAAAATCATCACACAATTTCTTATTAGAAGATCTAAAGAGTATATCATCCACATAAATCTGAACAATGAGTAAATCATCTCCAACTTTCCTAAGAAAAAGGGTGGTGTCTATGTTCCCCTTGACAAACTCCCTCTCTGGTAAGAATGTGCTAAGCCTCTCATACCAAGCTCTTGGTGCCTGCTTTAAACCATACAAAGCCTTTTTTAATTTAAAAACATGATTTGAAAATTGGGAGCTCTCAAAACCTGGAGGTTGTTCTACAAAAATATCTTCTTTTATTTCCCCATTTAAAAAGGCACTCTTGACATCCATTTGAAAAAGCTTAAATCCTTTATAACAGGCAAAGGCTAATAGCACTCTAATAGCTTCCAATCTAGCTACAGGGGCAAAAGTCTCCTCAAAGTCTATCCCTTCAATTTGATTGTACCCCTTAGCCACCAATCTTGCTTTATTTCTCACCACCACTCCTGAATCATTCACCTTGTTCTTAAAGACCCACTTTGTCCTAACTACACATTGTCCCTTAGGTCTTTCTACAAGCTCCCAAACATCATTCCTAACAAATTGATTCAATTCTTCTTGTATTGCTAAAATCCAAAACTCATCAGTAAGGGCTTGGTTAATGGTGGTGGGTTCAGTCATAGAGATAAAGGCAGAGTGGTTCACCTCCTTCCTAAGTCTATGTCTAGTCTTAACTCCACTAGAAGGGTCTCCTAAGATCAAATCCTTAGGGTGACTTGTAGAGCATCTCCAATCTCTAGGCAAAGTGTGTGAAGGTTCACCCCTTTCATCAAAAGTTTATACTATTTGGGTGACTTCTCCTACTCCTTCATTATTTTAGTGCTCTCTCCCCTTCCCCAAATTTTCTACTCCACTTGTAATCTCTCCATCATCATCATCTTCTACTCCATATTTCTTAGGATCAGACTCATCAAAAACTACATGGGTTATCTCTTCCACCATCAAAGTTCTCTTGTTAAACACCCTAAAAGACTTCCCAACACTAGAATATCCCAAGAATACTCCTTCATCAGATTTAGGATCAAATTTTCTCAAGTGAGACTTCCCATTGTGATAAATGAAAACCTTACAACCAAAGTCATGAAGGTGGGAAAGATTGGGTGTCCTACTCTTAAGGATCTCACAAGGTGTCTTCTCTAATTTGGCTCTAACATTCACCCTATTCAACACATAACAAGCTGTGTTAACCGCTTCAGCCCAAAAGTATTTTGGAAGTGAATACTCAGCAAGCATGGTTCTAGCGGCTTCCACCAAGGTTCGGTTCTTCCTTTCAGCTACCCCGTTCTGCTGAGGGGTCATAGGAGCTAAAAAATTGTGGCTAATCCCCTTGTCCTCAAAAAAATCTCTAAATCTTTCATTTTCAAATTCTCCCCCATGATCACTATGGATGGTCAAAATCTCACAACTTAGCTTTTTCTAAATCCAAGTAGAAAAAGTTTTAAACTTCTTAAAAGACTCATTTTTATGTGAAAGAAATCTAGTCCAAGTGAACCTCGAGTAGTCATCAACAATCACAAAACCATAGACTTTCCCTCCCAGGCTGGCAGTGCTAATGGGTCCAAACAAATTCATGTGAAGGACTTCTAAAGGTCTAGAGGTGCTAATGTCTTTAATGGGGTGAAAAGTGGAGTGGACTTGCTTTCCTAGTTGACAGGCATCACAAAGGTGGTCTTTTGAAAACTTAAGTTTGGGGACACCTCTAACTAGGTCCTTTTGGGTCACTTTCCTAAGGGTTTTCATACTTGCATGACAAAGCCTCCTGTGTCACAACTAAGAATCATCAATCACAATTTTTAAGCAAAAAGAAGCAGTACATTCAATGTTATTTAAATCAAGCATAAAGACGTTGTAGATCCTCTTTCCCTACAAAATAGTGTTGTTACTTAAACTTATAATGCATGAATTTGCAAAGAATTGCACGATGAAGCCTTTGTCACAGAATTGACTGATGCTGAGCAAGTTGTACTTCAATCCATCTACAAGCAAAACATTTTCAATCATAAGGTTATTGGAATTACCAATTATATCTGCGCCTACCACCTTCTTAGTGGTGTTGTCTCCAAGAGTAACCTTGCCTCCAGTCATGGACTCTAGTACAACAAACTGGCTGGCATCACCAGTCATATGTCGAGAGCATCCACTGTCTAGGTACCACATACTCTCACGAGGCCTTTTGTGAGAGCCCTCCTGCAAAATTACTAAATGTTAGATTTAGGAATCCAAGCAGGTTTGGATTCCTTCTTATGAAGAGAAAAATGCAATGCATGTGTGGTATGCTGTGGATCATGCACCTTAGGTCTCCACACCCAATGTGTACTATGGTGAATCGTGCAAGTGTGTGAGATGTGTCCTAGCATGCCACATGAAAAACATCTAACTCTAGGAAAGGGATTTCTTAAGTGGTTTGAGTTATAATGCTTCTTTCTAAGTGTTGGCAATTGATCACAAGTAGGTGTAATCCTAGTTTTCTTACATGCTTCTAATTCATTTTGAATCTTCAAAGTTGTGCATTTTAAGACTTCATTTTCAATTCTCAAATTTTTCTCTTTCTCCTTGAACTTCTTAAAACCAGATTCAAGTGATGTGTGTGAGACTTTTAATGCATCATATTTTTCAACTAATTCACAATGATTTTTATTTAACTCATCAAATTCATCAAGTAAAGTCATATGATTTGAATCAATCGTTTGATGATCTTTAATAAAAAATTCATGCTCTTTTTGTAGATTTAAAAATTTTAATTTCAAGATAGCATGGGTTTTCTTTAATTTTCTATATGATGCATGAATTTTTTCTGAAACTTCAAGAAGTTGATCGTAGGAAAGTTCACATACCTCTTCTTGATCAGGATTATTGTCTGCCATCAAGCACAATTTTGATATCTCATCTTCTGGTTCTGTCTTTGATGAATCTGATGCCGAATCCGCCCAAAATGCTCTTTGTACTCTCATCTTGTCCTTCCTTAGCTTAGGTTTCTCCTCACCCTTTTCTTTGCTTTAATGGTCTTTAAGTGTAGGGCAGTCAGTTTTCACGTGTCCTGGTTTCTTGCAATTATAGCAAACAACATCAGAAGATTCTTTAACATGTTTATGATCCTTACCTTTTCTCCAATTTTGATGATGCTTTTGTTTCTTTCTTAGAAAGCTTTTGAATTGCATTGTGATGAAGGCAACATCATCGCTTTCAGACCCGGAAGATTCAAAATCCAATTTGTGCTCCTTTAATGCAACTGTTTTCTCCTTCTTCTTCTCACCTGCATCAAGATTTCTTTGATTCACCCCTTGCTCGTAAGTAATGAGTGAGCCAAGTAAGTTATCAATAGAATAAGTATTTAAATCTTTAGATTTAGTAATTACAGTGATTTTAGCATCATACGACGAAGGCAAACATCTCAAAATCTTGTTAACTTTTTTATAGTTTAAAAATTCTTTTCCTAGTGCATGCAGTGAAGTAACTATCTGAGTAAACCTTGTGTACATGTCAGAAATCGATTCATGAGGTTTCATACGAAAAAGTTCATAGTCATGCAAGAGAATGTTCTAACGAGATTGTTTAACCTCATTAGTACCTTCATAGGTGATGCACAATTTATCCTAAATCTCTTTATCAATTTTGCAAGTGGAGACACGCATGTAATCCTTAGATTTTAAAGCACAGAAAAAGTAGTTCAAACATTTTGCATTCAATTGAGCTAAATCTCATTCATCAAAAGTCCATTCAGTAAAAGTAACTTTAGTTTTAACACCATTAATTTTACGAGAAAGTGGAGAATAACCTTCTTTGATAATCATCCACATGCGATAATCAGTAGATTATAAAAATATTGACATGCGGGTTCTCCAAAAATCAAAAGGTAGGTTATCGAACAGGGGAGGTCGGGTAATAGAATACCCTTCCGTAGTGTTACGATTCCCAAGGTTAGCCATTGATCAAATTCAAAAAGTTTTCAAACTTAAATTTTTGAATCCCGCTCTGATACCACTTGAAAGTTCGTTAGGGATGTTAAGCCCTATAGAACTGGCCAAAGCTAACCAAGAGGGGGGTGAATTGGTATTTTAAAAATTTCTTTTCACAAAGAATAAAAATCACATAAATCAAAATCACACCACAAAAATAAATGCGGAAATAAAAGTGCGGAAGCAAGAAAATAAGAACACAGAAATTTATAGTGGTTCGGTCAACTCGACCTACGTCCACTCCCCGGAGGTGACCTCTGAGTATTGCACTACAAACGTGACTCTCCTTTAGCCCCCATAGCTAGGCGGAGAAGCCTTTATAAAGCACCTCCTTTTTGCCATCCCTGCAAGGCAGAGAACCTACCTCCTTTTGCTTCCTTCTGAAGCTGGCAGAGAACCACAACCAAAAGCTAACTCCTTACCTCTACCGACCCTTCCATGGACGAGAAACTCTAAACGAAGAACAAGCAGAGCGATCCTTGAAGCAACCCTTGCGAATCCCCTCACAAGCTCCCCCTCACAAGATCCTCTCTCTCTACCTCTCTCTTTTTCTCTCCTTAAGGCCTTCTCAGGTCAAGGCAGTAGCCAAAAGGTTTTTCAAAATGTTGAACAAGAGTTCTTAAATAGAAGAGCTTCAAAGGAGCTCATTAATTACAAGTTGCCGACAATATCGTTCAGGCCGATATGGACATCGGCCTGGCCGATCAGTACAAATCTCAGAAGATCTGCCAGAGCATCACCTTGAATGCAAATTGGATGATTTAAAATTGGCTTGATCGTCCAGGCCGATCTTACGATCGTCCCGGCCGATTAGTTCAAATTAGAGATAAATCATCCAGAGCATCGCTCTGAATATGTGCTGGTCGATATTTATCGTCCTGAAGTAACTTAACGTTGTTGAATGTATCGTTCTGGCCAATCTTGCGATCGTTTAGGACGATATGATCGTATCAATCATCCTTAATTAATCCCTTGATTTCCTGATCAATTAAGGCATAATTTGAGAATTTTGTCCAGGCCGATCAATGATCGTCATGGCCGATAATTAAAAATACAGTATACCTCAATTATATGTGGCGATAACTTCTTTCTGTTTTGAGCTTATCATCCTAGCCGATACACGTATCATCCAGGCCGATATGTTAATGATGGCTACCTTAATTAAGAATCTTTATTTAGACTTTCTGTTTTAAGCCTGATCGTCCAGGACGATGTAAATATCATCTTGGCCGATATGAGTAAAAATAGAAATTCTAAGACTCTCAAGTGTGTGTGTGTGTGTAGGGTTACTTAGCATCAGTCTCTTTGACCATTATAAGTAGACTCAAGAAGTGAAAAACAAAAGTACAGACTGACTCAACCCTAAACCTACGCAATCCTGAATTGGCTTCGTTTGTTCGTCCGATCTTCAATTCCTGAAAAGTTAAAAAAAACAAGTAGTCCAAGAGAATCAATAGTGTTTGTCAATCATCAAAACACAAGTCATGAAAATAGGTTTGCAACAATAATTGGATCTTTACTTTACCTGACTGCTAGCAGACCTGATATCATATCTAGTGTTTGCTTATGTGCTAGATTTCAATCAGATCCAAAAGAATCACTTTTGATGGCAGTGAAAAAGATTTTAAGATATATGTTAAGAACTCAGAACTTAGGAATTTGGTATCCTAAGTTTAGCTCTTCATTTAAAATAATTGGTTATTCAGATTCTAACTTTATATAGAAAGAGCACATCTGGAACATGTCAATTTATTGAAAATTCTCTAGTCTCTTAGTCTAATAGAAAATAAAATTCAGTAGCACTATCTAATGCAGAAGCTGAATACATTGCATTAGAAAGTTGTGTGGCACAAGTAATTTGGTTGAAACAATAATTAATTAATTTATGATTGACTATAGGCACTATTCTAATTTATTGTGATAACACTAGTACTATTTGTATTTCTAAAAATTCTATTCAACATTCAAGAACCAAATATATAGACATAAGATATCATTTCATAAGGGAATATTTATCCAAAGGAGAAATTGAATTCACTCATGCTTCTACTGAAAACTAACTTGCAGACATTTTTACAAAATCTTTAGCCTTTGATACTTTCAGTGCATTAAGAATAATGCTTGGTGTGATTGATTTGAATGCTTAAATAAAAATATTTTTGCAACATTGATATTTGTTTACTAGTTAATATGTTTGTGTGTTTTTATGTGTTTATGAACTTGTATGTGTGATTTTCTTTATTTAAAGTTTGTGTTTTTTTTTGTTGTTTTGTATTTTTAGTGTGTTTATGTTTAAGTGTTTTGATTGAGTTCAAAAATTTGAAAATTTTGAGTGGCAATCGTTCGGGACAAAATATTTTCGTATGGAAAGATTTGTATAGTGTGACGAACTTAAAAGTTCGTTAGGGATGTTAACCCCTATAGACCTGGCCCAAGGCTAACCAAGAGGGGGGGGGGGGGTGAATTGGTATTTAAAAATTTCTTTAAGCAAAGCACGAATACAAACCAAATCACCACAAAAATAAGTGCGGAATAAAATAAATGCGGAAGCAGTAAAAAATAAGAACACAAGGGTTTATAGTGGTTCGGTCAACTCGACCTACGTCCACTCCCCGGAGACACCCTCCGAGTATTACACTACAAACGTGACTCTACTTTAGCCCCCACAGCTAGGCGGAGAAGCCTTTACAAACACCTCTTTTTGCCACACCCGGCAAGGCAGAGAGCCTTCCTCCTTTTGCTTCCTCCTGAAGCAGGCAGAGAACCTCGATCACTTGCTGAAACTTACCTCTCCCAACCCCTTCCAAGGACAAGAGACTCTAGGGAAGAAGAAGTTGAACAATACTTAGAGCAACCCTTGTGAATCCCCTCATAAGCTCCCCCTCACAAGATCCTCTCTCTCTCTCTCCCTCTCTCTATATTCTTTAGGTTTTCTCTGGTCAAGACAGCAGCTAAGGATGTTCAACAAAATGTTAAACAAGAGCTCTTAAATAGAAGAGCTTCAAAGGAGCTCATTAATTGTAAGTTGCTGACTATATCGTCCAGGATGATATATAAATCATCCTAGCCGATCAATATAAATCCCATGAGATCGGCCAGAGCATTTCCCTGAATGCAAATTGGATGATTGAAAATTGGCGTGATCATCCAGGATGATCTCATGATCGTCCCGGCCGATTAGTTCAAATCAAGGAAAAATCGTCCAAAGCATTGCCTTGAATTCAAGCTGTCTGATCCAGATTGTCTAGAAGCAACTAAGGATTTTAGAATAGATCATCCCGGCCGATCTTGTGATCGTATCAATCATCCTTAAATACCTCCTTAATTTTTTGATCAATTAAGACATAATTATGAATATCGTCCCGGCCGATCAGAGATTGTCCTGGCCGATTACCAAAAGTACAGAACCTTAATTGTTTATGGCGACAATTTCTTTCTATTTTGAGCTTATCGTACATGCCAATTTGCTAATGACAGCTGCCTTAATTAAGAACCCCTGATTAGATTTTCTATTTTAAGCCAGATCGTCCAGGACGATGTAAATATCGTCCGGGCCGATATGAGTAAAAATAGGAATTCTAAGTCTCTCAAGTGTGTGTGTGTAGGGTTACTTAACATCAGTCACTTCAAATATTTACAATTGACTCAAGAAAAGAAAAAAAAGAATATTACAGACTGACTCAACCCTAATCTACCCAATCTATAGCTGATTCTGATTTCCGTCTGATCTTTGGGTCCTAAAAAAGTCAATAGAGAAAAGGCAGTTGTAGTGAAACAAGATTAGTTTGATATCATCAAAATCATAATCCAAAAACAGGTTGTAACGATCTCCCCTTTTTGATGATGGCAAACATATCAAAAATAAATTCTAAAACAGTAATGCAAAAACTAAACAAGCTTTTACATTTTTACTAGAATAAGTACAAACATACTACTCCCCCTTTTGACATCTCAAAAAGGTGGAGGAAACTTCAAATTAAAGCAACCAACTAAAAAAAATATAAAAAGAAAGCAATCTAAAAAAAGAACTAAAATTAAAAGAACGAGGGATCTTGATCATCAAATGGAGGTGGAGGTGGTGGAGCCTGCTGAAAGTAGTAAACTGAGCATTGAACCATGCTATGTCCTGGTCGTGCTGCTGCTACTGGTGAGTAATGTAGCTGTCAAAATGGGCTAAGTCCTCTGTGCGGTGCTGCTCGTAGCGGGCCATGTCCTTAGAATGTTGCTGCTCCTGTGCGGCAACGTAAGCATCAAAATGAATCTCCCAACGATTAAATCTCTCCACTAATTGGTCAAATTGTGAGTGATGGCGAAGAGGAGCAGGATCAGGAACGGGAGCGGGAGCCTCCTCCTCCTTGGCCCCCTGAGGTTCCCCATCCCCTGGGTGGAGATGAGTCCTGTGAAGGATATTGAAAGAGCTGTTTGAGTAGCAAGGAGGCTGAAGGTCGTGACGAGTAGGATATTAAAGATTATTTTTTGTTTCAAGAATATAGGCTATGAGATGTCCTAAAGCAAGGTTGGGTTTCCTCCTATGGCCTGGATCGTGAATAGTTGTTAAATGATCAATGTATCGAAAGATTAGATCAGTAGCATTAAATTCTCTCCGGGCCATGATGAAAAAGGTAGTAAGAGAAAGCAGAGGAGTGATGTGGATTCGGTCCCCGGCTTTTGGAATAATGGAGATGCGAAAGACATACTGAATTGTCCTAGCATCTTTGACTAAAGAGCTAGTCTCTCTAATATAAAATGGTGTGTTGGTCTGGCGAAGAAAATGGTTTTTTGTGGACCAGTCAAAATCAGGATCTGAGACGATTATATATAGCTTATCCCCGGTGGTGGATAGCTGCAATAGTTCATCACAGTCCTAATATGTGATCTCGACCGGGCGTCGATTCACATAGGAGGTTAGGACTGTGAAAGTAGAATTTATACAAAAATTTGCATAAAATTCTAACAGAAGTTCTGAGGAAAAAGGGACAGCGAGGGTAAGAATGAAACAGAGAGAAGTATGAGCAAAGAGATCCATTACCGGATATGAAAGGTGGGCAGGATTGATGGTTCTGGAAAGTGATGCCACATTCTTTGTAACGATGAAAGCTGCTTGATCCTCTATTTTCCTGAATCGAGGGTCCAGAGTGGCCCTCGAGGAACTTCTAGAAGCTTGTCGGACTTGCTTCCCACCAGCCATAGCAAGAAATTTGTAAGTAAACACAAGAGAAGAAGAAGGTTGAGGTGAAAATAATGGCTGGAATGGCTTGTATTTAAAGAAACAACTATATCATCTAGGAAGATCTCAGAATCATCCAAGATGATTTGGTTTAATTATTGCATACAGGTCGATTAGTGAAAAAAGCGATCCGATCGGCTGGGCCAATTAGGTGTATCGTCCAGGACGATGCACAATAATTGATCGTACCGATCGAAGTTAAAACATTTTAAAACTGTGCCATGTGTATCATCCAGGATGAACAGTGGATTGGCCAGGATGATTATCCAATAATGGATCGTCCGGGGAAAATTTTAAGGATTTAAATGTACTGACACGTGGATCGTCCAGGACGATCTAGTGTATCGGCCAGGATGATAACCATAAATGCATCGGCTGGGACGAAAATTATATCGGCCAAGATGATAAAAAAAGATTGCAATATAGTTCGATCATATCGGCCAGGACGTTAAGGGATCGTCCGGGATGATGAGTTATGAAAAGCTCAGAAAAGGTTCAGCAGATGGAATTTTGAAGAGAATTTATCATATCACCAGGACGATAAAGGTATCGGCCAGGACGATGTGATAAGAATTTGAAAATCAAGTAAATATGGAGATGATCAGAGAAAACCCCAAATGAAAATGAATACAAACTAAAAATAACAAAAACAAAAAAGAAACGAAGTTTTTTGTTTTTAAATTTTCTATTTTTTTAGCAAAGCAAGCATATGAAAAATTTCTTAAATAATTAAATTTTAAAGATTTGAAAGATCAATGAGTTAACAATGTCACAATCTAAAAATGGTAGAAAATCCGATCCTGTTTACCTTAGCTCAGACTTCTTTCAGGATAAAACTTGTCTTTTTGAAAACAAGAGGTCTAACTCAGAATAAATTGGATAAAAAGAAGATCCGTTCAAAACTTGGTTACAAATAAAATATCTTATAAAATAGTATACCAAAGTAATTTGTCTCTATCATGGAATTTAAAATCAAGCCTTTAAAAATATCAAATAACCAATGAGTCCTTCTAAGTTTTAAAAGTTTTGAAAAGAGAGGATAGCTTTCATTTAGTGGGCTCATTTTATGCCTCTTATCACATTGATTGGCTCTTTGAGCATCTTTTGATTTTTGATACACTTTTGTGTATATAGTTTTCTTTTCAATTTGACGTCATTGGCCTCTTCCCTCTTTAATTTTTTCAAGCTAAAAACTCTTTAATAAACCCTTTAAAAAAATTCTTAGTTGTGATTATATCTTCTAGATATTAGAGAAGATGGGCTCTCTTTCTAACATAGAGAAGAACAAGCCACAAAATGAAAATCAAAATAATATGATAAGTGAAACGACAAGATTTCAACTAACTTGAAGGATATATAATAACTTTGGATCATATATATAAGATAGAGTATTGTAACAAGAAGAAAAAAAGATCTTAATTTCAAAAACCACTTGTTAAAATGTGATAGACTTTTTGTTTTAGAAAAGAAAGTTATATCACCAAAAGAGGTTAGAGGGAGGGAAACCATCAACAGTGTTTTCTCCCTTTAATCGATTTAGAAATGATAATTATTAGTCATAAATCTCCAAAGTTTAAGAACAAGAAAAAATCATCATAAAGAAAACAAAAGTAAAAACGACTAACACAACTAAACAAAAAACTTATCACAAAAACAAAACATAGCAATACTCAAAATGCAATTCAAGAATTTGTTTAAGCAGCAAATTTAAACAGTTATGAGTTGCGAGCCTCCATTTGTCCAAGTATCCTATGCTCTCACGAGGTCTTTGGTGAGAGCAATCCTACAAGAATCAACAACTATCAGACTTAGGAACCCAAATAGGTTTGGGTCCCTTCTCATAAAAAGTAGAGTGTAATGTATATGTGTTATGCTGTGAATTATGCAATTTTGGTCTCCACACCCAATGTATACTATGGTGAACAGTGCAAGTGTGTGAGATGTGTCCTACCATGCCACATGAAAAACATCTAACTCCAGGAAAAGGATTTCTTAACTGACTTGGGTTATAATGCATCTTCCTAGGTTTTGGCTTTAGATTCAAAGTGTGAGTCTTCCAATTTCCCTTAAGTGAGTCCAAATCATTTTTAAGCCTCAAGTTATTATTTTTTAAGAAATCATTATCAACCCTCAAATCTATTTCTATCTCTTTAGATTTCTTAAAATTAGATTTAAGTGAGGTGTGTGAAACTTTTAATGCATCATGTTCATCAATTAATTCCAAATGCTTTTTGTTTAAATCATCAAATTTATCAAGTAGAGCCATGTGATTTGAATCAATCGTAGAATGATCTTTGAGAATAATTTCATATTCTTTTTGTAAATTCAAAAGCTCTAACTTTAAACTAGCATGAGTCTTCTTGAGTTTTTCATATGATGCATGAATTTTCTCATAAATTTCAAACAATTGATCATAAATTGGTTTACATACCTCTTCATCATCGCTTTGCTCAAGATGATCTTCCTCCATTAAGCACAGGTTTGTTGTCTCTTCCTCAGGTTCAGTCTCAAAGGAATCTGATGCAGATTCTGCCCAGAACACTTTTTGAACTTTTTTCTTGTCCTTCCTGAACTTAGATTTCTCCTCACCCTTTTCCTTTTCTTTGTTTGAGTGATCTTGAAGTGTAGAAAAATTGGCTTTCACATGTCCAGGCTTCCTGCATTCATAACAAATAACATCAGCAGATCCTTTAAAATATTTTTTATCCTTACCTTTTCTCCAATGATGCTTTTGCTTCTTCCTTAGAAAGTTTTTGAATTGCCTTGAGATGAAGGCAACTTCATCGCTCTCAGACCCGAAAGAATCGAAGTCAGATTTGTGTGCCTTTAGTGCCACTGTTTTCTTTCTTTTTCTCACCTGCATCAAGATTTCTTTGATTCACCCCTTGCTCGTAAGCAATGAGTGAGCCAAATAAGTTGTCAATCGAATATATATTCAAATCTTTAGATTCAGTGATTGTAGTGATTTTAGCATCAAAAGATGAAGACAAGCATCTCAAAATCTCGTTCACTTTTTCATAGTTTGAAAGTTCTCTTCTTAAGTCATGCAAAGAAGTAACAATCTGAGTAAATCTCGTATACATTTCAGAAATTGATTCATGAGGTTTCATACAAAAAAGTTAATAGTCATGCAAGAGAATATTCACACAGGATTATTTAACTTCATTAGTGCCTTCATAAGTGATACACAATTTATCTCAAATTTCTTTACCAATTTTGTAAGTGAAAACACACATGTAGTTTTCTGATTTTAAAGCACAGAAAAAAAATTAAGATATTTTGCATTCAATTGAGCCAAATCCCTATCATCTAAAGTTCATTCAGTAAAAGGAAGTGGAATAGTAATGCCATTAAGTTTACCAGTTAGAGGTGTGTAACCATCCGTAACAAGCATCCACATGCGATAATCAATAGATTGTAAAAATGTAGACATGCGAGTTTTCCAAAAATCAAATGGGATATTATTAAACAGAGGTGGTCAAGTAATAGAATATCCTTCTGGTGTATTACGATTCCCAAAGTTAGCCATGGATCAAAATTCAAAAAGTTTTCAAACTCAGTTTTTATGAATCCCGCTTTGATACCACTTAAAAGTTCATTAGGGATGTTAAGCCCTATAGAACTGGCCCACGCACGACTAACCAAGAGGAGGGTTGAATTGGTATTTAAAAATTTCTTTAAGCAAAGCACGAATACAAACCAAATCACCACAAAAATAAGTGCGGAAGAAAATAAATGCGGAAGCAGTAAAAAATAAGAACAGAAGGGTATATAGTGGTTCGGTCAACTCGACCTACGTTCACTCTCCAGAGGTGCCCTCCGAGTATTGCACTACAAACGTGACTCTCCTTTAGCCCCCACAGCTAGGCGGAGAAGCCTTTACAAACATCTCTTTTTGCCACACCCGGCAAGGCAGAGAACCTTCCTCCTTTTACTTCCTTCTGAAGCAGGCAGAGAACCTCGATCACTTGCTGAAACTTACCTCTCCCAACCCCTTCCAAGGATAAGAGATTCTAGGGAAGAAGAAGTGGAACAATGCTTGGAGCAACCCTTGTGAATCCCCTCACAAGCTCCCCCTCACAAGATCCTCTCTCTCTCTCTCTCCCTCTTTCTCTCTATCCTTTAGGTTTTCTCAGGTCAAGATAGCAGCCAAGGATGTTCAAAAAAATGTTGAACAAGAGCTCTTAAATAGAAGAGCTTCAAAGGATCTCATTAATTGCAAGTTGCCGACTATATCATCCAGGACGATATATAAATTGTTATGGCCGATCATTACAAATCCCATGAGATCGGCCAGAGCATCGCCCTGAATGCAAACTGGACGATTAAAAATTGGCTTGATCGTCCAAAACGATCTCACGATCGTCCTGACATATCAATTCAAATCAGGGAAAAATTGTCCAAAGCATCGCCCTGAATTCAAGCTGTCCGATCCAGATCGTCCAGGAGCAACTAAGGATTTTAGAATAGATCATCCCGGCCGATCTTGCAATCGTCCAGGACGATATGATCATATCTATCATCCTTAAATACCACCTTGATTGTCTGATCAATTAAGGCATAATTGTGAATATCGTCCAGGTTGATCAGAGATCGTCCTAGCCGATTACCAAAAGTACAGAGTACCTTAATTATTTATGGCAACAATTTCTTTCTGTTTTGAGCTTAGCATCCTTGCCAATACAAGTATTGTCCAGGACAATTTACTAATGACATCTGCCTTAATTAAAAACCCCTAATTAGATTTTTTGCTTTAAGCCAGATCGTCCAAGATGATGTAAATATCGTCCGGGACGATATGAGTAAAAACAGGAATTCTAAGTCTCACAAGTGTGTGTGTGTGTAGGGTTACTATTGGTGGAATTTTGAAAAAACAGGTTTTGAAAAAAATATTAATTTTCTTTAGGAATTTTAAAATTGAGATTTAATTCTAATTCTAAAGTCAAATCAACCCGTTAGAAAAATTATATCACCCCGAAGGATGAAAATAAAATTTCATAATGGTGTTCAGACTTAGAATTACGAAACTCATCTTGAATATCATGATCGGATTCTAAAGAAAAACTTCATATGGCCCCGAGGGGGCAGAGTGAAGTTCAACTAAATATCCAATTATAATATTCGAGAAGTACGATCGTTGAATTCACACCCAAAGCCTTAACAAAGAAGGATGTATCTCCCCGAAGGGAGATAACACCATTCAATGATAATCCTTCTAATGTAATAATGACGGTCATTTTTTTGACCTTTTCCTAAAGAAATCTAATAAGATTTTGAAAAATCAATTTTAAAATCAGGTGCGTGTGTGGTTCCAAATCTCCTACGAGCACAAGCCCTCGTAGTTAATTATATCGTAGGTAGATAGAGTCCCCTATGAAAACTATCGATTAAAATAGTAATGGAATTTTGTTAGATTTTCTAGGAGTGATATCAAAAATAGATGAATTTTGAAAATTCAAAAGGGAATGGATGAGGAGAGGTAGGAGACACTTTGAGATTCCAGAACCATCTAGAAGTGTCACAACTTAATCTAAGTGTTGGGCTTTATGTTTTAGGATTGAAATAAAGCTTTAATTAGAGTTGAGCATTTTATTAAAAACTTGGAACTATATTCTCGAAATTTGGGGTCTTATATTCAAAGATCTGCCCCAGATCCTAAATCTAATTTGGACACTGGACACAGGTGTCCAATCCTAACTAATGCAGTGCAGAACCTGGACTTACCCCGGCCTGGATTTGGGAGACAACTAACCACCTAATCGATTTAAAAGAGATGAGTCCGGTCTTTTATGAGAGAGTGGTAGGGACGTTGCATTTAACGTTTTGGGGAGTTGGGGCCGACATCTAGAGATTCCTCTAATTGGCCCATTTGACTTACGTTGGGTGCAAAAATGCTAAGGACTAATGCAATTAAATTTTTGACTCTTTAAGTATGTTTCTAATGCAATGCGTGCTGGTTGACAACTTTAAATCAAATATGTGTGAAATTTTAAAAATAGAATTAGAAAATAATTTTTTAGAAGACTGGACTTCCCTAGGTCCGGCATCTCATCCTCATAGGTCAGACTATCCAAACTCTACCCGCAGGCGGGGAAGGGTCTAAAGCAAGGAGAGAGTAATGCAGAAATATGCATGCGACCCCGGGGTCGATCCCCAGCTAATTCCCTAAATTTGTTATCTTTCTATGTTATTTAGACTCACTAAATTTTAAAGTTTAAGATTACGAGTATAAAAATTTTCACACCCTTACGAGTCTCACGTATCCAGGCGAAAACAAAAGCGGCACACAAACGCCAAAAAAAAACTAAGAAAAGCAGGCAATCCTAGAGGCAATCATTTCAACACATCAAATATAAATTAATTCATCAATAAATGTCCATAGGCAAAATTGTCTTACTTATTACAAACCAAAATTTTGCAGAAAGTAAAGTGGCCGGGCACCACTGACAACAACCCGATTCTAAACCTAATAATGACGCAAGTTATTTTGAGTGAGATACTCTCAGTCTTCAAGTCTTCAGTCTTGTTCTCCTTCGGACTTCTTTCCTTCAGGCTTCTTGGATCCTTCGTAATAGATTACCCAAATGGATAAGAGGGCACTTCCTTTAAGGGGAAGGCCACTCTTTCCTCTTTGGGTAGGGAAGGAGTATGGTCCAAATTTGGATCTCCAAATAGAAAAGGAGTACTCCTCTAAGGGCATCCTTTTCTCTTCGGAGTCCAAGCTTTGGACCTATGTATCCCAACTCAAAACTAACTTTCATAACACTTAACAATTACACAAATTACATTTATATGAAAATAAAATCTAGACTCACTTGCAGGGTTATCCTAAGCAGTTAATAAATAAATAGCAAATATTCCCAAGCAGTTATATATATGCAGAAAAGAAAGTAAATACACTGGCCACGCTCTTTTTATTATTTGGGGGCTTTAGCAGCTGAAGCACCTGTGCAAGAATTTATAATAATTGATTTTTTTATTAACTCAGCCCCCCTATTTATTGCTCTACATGAGCGTGACCACCTGTAGAAAACTGCGTGAACATCCCGATCGTACCTAACCTAAGGATAATCTAGTCGCCAAACACATCAACCATCCACAGAGTGCAGTAAAAAGTAAGTAGACACAGCAAAGCAATTTCATCCACAACATGCAGTAAAAACCACAAAAAATCTGGCACACAGCAGTAAAGTAAATACCGGCCTAACCTAGATCTAGAGTTGGTTGTCCTAGTAAACCATCTAAAGTGTGTGTAAAAGGTCGTGTGGCTGGGGTAGGTCCTAAACTGGGTGATTAGTTAAAGTTGTCTAAAAGTCTGGGTTTGTTAAGGCTAAAAAGGGAAATTCAGATTAAAATTTAAATATTAATATATTAAGAATTTTATTTAAATGTATTTTAAGAGTTAATTGATTACTATCTTTGTTTCACATCGAGGCCGTGAAGTTTATTTCACCTTCCTTGGAGCTAAGCTAATAGCCTTATAGGCCTGGGTTACCTAGTAGCAATCAAGGTTAATTAAGTTGATTTAAATTGGTTGGAATTAAAGGAGTAGATTAATATTAAGGGGAATTGTTTACTGATTTTAATGGGTTGGTTGAGAATTTTATTAACCTATTTAGAAAATTCTAGAGTTTGGAGGAATTAATAGGTTTTGGAGGTTATCCGGATATGTCATAACTAAGGGGGTCAAAATTTAATTTTTGAAATTTGAGAGAAATTTGAAAATTTCAGATTTTTAATAAATACTATACCTTATTATGAGTTGTTAGACAGGTGGCACATTAAATTTGGAGTTTTCTATGAAAAGTTATGATTTTTAGAAGTTTTAACCCGATTTTGACCTAAAGTTGACCAAAATGTTGACCTTTTGACTTTGACCAGATTTTGGTGGTTTAAAATTTTTATAAAATACTAGATTTGAATTAGAATCATTAGCCACTGAGTTTGATTGATTTTGAATTTTTTATATTTAGTTATGAATTTTAGAAGTTTGGGATATTTACTAAATTATCTAATTGTTTCAATTAAGGGCTCTTTTAATGATTTGAACCTAAATGGATCTTAAATTTCTTGAAATCCCCCCCAAAGATCAGAGGTGATCTAAGGGGAGATTATCAAGCAATTAAATAATTTTTGGGATTTTTAATGATTATTAATTAATTAATGTTGATTAAACATTGATTTTAACTTAAAATTAAATTAAGGTAGATTTAAAGAAACAATTTAAAGGGATTCCAATTTTCACTGATTAAGGGATCAATTGAGGTCAGTTAGGAGTATTTTAGAGAATTTTAGGATCTAAAGTTGATTTATTAGAATTTTATTAGGGTTAAAAGGCCAATTCTAAGGGGTAATACTATGGCTCCTATTTGGTGAACCAAATGAGCTCCAAACCTGATGAAATTTGAGTCATGGAATCACCTGATCCCAAGGCCTAAACCCACCAAATTTGGGCTCAAATGGAATACCATAAGATGGTTAACCAAGCCACCTAAGGTGAACTCTAAGTCACCTTCAAAAAATCCTAGGGAGCTATTCTAAGTTTGGATTGGGGCAAAATCAAAGGCTCTATACTCCCTATCCAACACATCATCAACACACACAAAATCATAACCTAAGTCTTGTTGGATAGGTTTGAAACCCATTTTGAATTTAAGGGTCAACCCATGACCCTTAAACTTAAAATTAGGGAAGAATGCCCTTGAACATCTCCAACATGGGAGATAAAATTTGGACATGTAAAAAACATGCTCAAATTCAATCTCCCAAAATTCCAGACCTGGGGAATTCAATTTAAATAATAATTACAATAATTAAAATAGCACCATAACTAAAATTAAATTTAATTCAGATGCAACCAAGGCCTGGTACCATAGGGCTTTTTTAGGTCTCCCTGAGTCCTTTCTAATGAACCTAAGAACACCTAATTTGGACAAGTGTGCAGGGAGATATGAATTTTTGAAAATCTTGTGAATTTTTGGGAATTTTTTAATCCGGCCGTTACACAGTCAGCTGCACTTTACACGCGGCACGTCACGATTGGCGGGGCAATCATTGGCTCTGACCGCGTGATGGTTGGATTAACCGTAGCCATCGAATGGAGGATCGGACGGCCATGATTAACGGAGCTCCAAAACTGCAGGATTTAATAGGCGTCGTTGATCGAAATCAATGGAAAGGATTTCATCTTCAACCTCCTGCGCGAAACCGAGACCGTGAACCTTCTCCGATGTGATCTGGACGATCCCGTCGGCAAACTTTAACGAAATTTCACAGGGGGATGAGGACAGAGAAAACCTTTAATCCAATGGTGGAAATCCGTTGGGGTGAAGGTTTCCTTCACACTTGACCAGACTACCTAACTAGGGAGCTCGGAATAAAGGGATTACTGCAGAGAAAGCCTCAACAAATGAGCTTCTCTATCAGGAAGCTTCAGGGGGTGATGACAAGCAGATCTCCTTTAGACGTCGGGACTGGAGGACAGCCGGAGGTATGACTTCGAGTGGGACGCCGAGAGCTTTCACCTGAGTTTACTTGAACGGATCGAAGAGACCGTCTGGGAAGCTAGGGGAAGGTGCTGGGAGGTCGAAGGAGCTCTGGGAATGATTTGGAGATGCTTGGGATCGAATGGCGAGGTCTGGGGAGCTCTACCCTATTCAGCCATCTCCTGCGAGCTCGGACTGTTGGGATTGAGCTGGAGGAGCCTTGGATTGATGCCAGGTGGAAAGAGGCACCGTCTTAGGGGGCTCGTGAGCGTTAAGCAGGTGAGCCACAGCCTTTGGAAGGCTTTGGGTCAGGATCGTCCTGGGGTGACCACCGGAGCTTGTTCTCCATTGGTTCCGACCGCCGCCGGCTGGGGTTTGGGTCGAATTGAGCTTGACCCAGATCAGGCCAGACCTTGGGTTTGATGTGGGAAGTAGGTCCAGGTCTGGTGCACCCAATGCAAGTGGCAATTGGGTTCGACTTGGTCTGGATAAAAAAAAGGCTCGAGTTGTAGAGAGAGTTGCTATTTGCATGTTTTACATTCTTGCAACTTGTATTGTTTTGATGATTTCAAATATTATTATTTTATATATCTCCTAACACTCTTTGAAAGATTTGTTTTTGCTCTAGTGTGTACTAATATTTCAGGAAAAATTAACTCCAAGCGATGAAGACTTCAAATTATTCAATTGTAAATTATAAGTTTTTAAATGAGAGGGAGTGATTATAATTGAGTGAAAAATCACAACACACACTCTTGGGGGATAATTTTTGTGAACTGATCATACGGGATGATCATGTCAATTAACCCCTAGGGAGCAATGGATCGAACAGGCGGGTAGAAAATTTTCTAAGTCCTAATCATCCAGGACGAATTTTGTATTCATCCTAGGACGAACATCTCTGGATTCTCACCTTGCACTGTTCGTTCAGACGAAAAGTATGGTTCATACCGGGATGAAACTCTCTATATGAGATCGTACAGGATGAAATGAACCTTCATCCCTAGACGAAACTCTCTGTATTAGATCGTACAGGACGAACCCTTGACGAAACTCTCTGTATAAAATCATCCTAGGACGAAACCTGTTCGTCCCAAGATGAACTGAACCGACTTACCTAAGTTGGTTACGTCCTGTAGAATTTTGGGAACCGACCTATGTAATAACCGTTTCGTACCGGACGAACCTAGTTCGTACAGGACGATGAGCATGTACGAACATAGTTCGTACCAATGTACATTAGGATCGTTTCCGACACTTTAAGTAAAATTTTCCGGGATGATCTACGATCGTACGGGATGATCCACTGCATACAGAATTGAAAACTTGCAGTTTTTCTTGTCTTTTGTATATATAGTCCAAATTAGACTGCCACCCTATCTTTTTGCTCATTGATCTATGTGCCTATTGGAAGAAGAGTAAAGGAGAGAGTGAGAGAGAGCATTCAAAGAAGGATTTCTACCACTGGAGCGTGAAGGCTTCATTTAGTGTTCAAAGATAAAATTTCCTACTTGTGATTTGAGATTACTTCACTCTTTTTCTTTCTTCCTTCTAGGTTTCTTGTGAAGAGATCTGTCAAGGAGATCCGGTTCTCTGCCGACACTTGGAGAGTGTGAACAGATGAAGGGTTCTCTGCCCACACTAGGAGAGTGTGAATGGATGAAGGGTTCTCCGCCCACACTAGAAGAGTGTGAAAGGACGAAGGGTTCTCTGCCCACACTAGGAGAGTGTGAAAGAACGACGGTTCTCTGCCGCACCTGGTTGTGGTGAAAAGAGTATTTGTAAAGGCTTCTCCACCTTGCTGTGGGTGCAAAAGGAGAGACACTATTGATATTAGTGCAATACTCAGAGGGTGCCTCTGAGGAGTGGATGTAGGTCTGGTTTAGACCAAACCACTATAAATTGTGTGTCGTTTATTTTACTGCTTTTTATTTTTTGCAATTTTTTTTGTTTAAAAAATTATGGTTGAAAAACTTTTTATAAAAATTCATTAAAGTTTAATTTTGGTTCAATTTATCAAAAGAGGGATATTTTTTAAAATACCAATTCACCACACTCTTGGTATTTTTTGGACATTAACTTAGGTTTAACAACCTATTCACTAGACTCAATAAGTGGTATTAGAGCTTTATTTCAGAATTATAAGTTTAAACTACTTTTTAATTATCGTAGATGGCTACATTTGGAAACCAAAATACACCTGAAGGTTACTCTATTACTAGACCTCCACTGTTTGATAATATACCTTTTGATTTTTGAAAAACAAGCATGTCTTCTTTCTTACAGTCACTTGATTATCATATATGGATATTAGTCCAGGAAGGTTATACAAAACCAACTAGATTAGTTGATGGAGTTAGGGTAGAAACACCTTTTGCAGATTGGACTATAGAAGAACGTGACTTAACACAACTAAATGCTAAATGTTTAAATAGTTTCTTTTATGCTTTAAAATCTGAAGACTACATGCGAATTTTCACTTATAAAAGTGGAAAGGACATATGTGATAGACTTTGTATAACTTACGAGTGGACTAATGAGGTTAAGCAATCAAGACTTAATATCTTATTACATAATTATGAATTATTTCGCATGAAATCAAATGAATCCATTTCTAATATGTACACAATATTCACACAAATTGTCACCTCTTTGCATGCACTAGGTAGGGAACTAACGAATGCTGAAATGATTAATAAGATTCTTTATTATTTACCTACTGCTTATGATGCTAAAATTACAGTAATTATAGAGTCTAAAGATCTAAATATTTATTCTATTGACAATCTTCTTGGTTCACTCATTGCTTATGAGCAAGGGGTTAGTCAAATAAAGATTGATGCAGGTGAACCACAAAAAGAGAAGAATATAACACTAAAAGTGAAAGAGTATGAAAGTAAACACTCACAACCTGAGGATGAAAATGATATTGCATTGATGACTAGACAATTCAGAAGCTTTCTGAAGAGGAAGCAGAAGAAACGCCAGCAATGGAATAGAGGTAAATTTAACAGAAATGACAAAGTTTCTAATTAAGTGATTTGTTATGAATGCAGGAAACCAGGTCATATCAAGACTGATTGCCCAAAATCATCAGAGAGAAAAACATATCAAATCAATTATACAAATCAAATCTTGGAAGATATGAATTCATTTTATAAGCTAAAAATAAAAGCTCTTGAGGATAATAGGATACCTCCCAAATTTGAAGATTTTACAAATCCTAAATTTTATCTTAAATATATGGAATCCCTTAGAAGACAAACAAATGGTAGAAGGCTTAGGAATACTTTTCCTAATGTCAAATATAATAATTGTGGATTATTTGGACATATAGCACACACCTGTACTTTGAAGATGAACTCTGATTTGGTGTGGAGACCTAAGATGCATAAACCTAGACATATCATACATGCATCTGATTATAAATTGCTAAAAGGAGAACCCAAACTTGTTTGGGTTCCCAGGTCTAACATTTGATATTTTTGCAGGGTCGCTCTCACACAAGATCTCGTGGGAGCATATGGTACATGGACAGCGGATGTTCAAAGCATATGACTGGAGATACTACTCAATTCATAATGCTGGAAGCCAGGAGTGGAGGCAATGTTACACTTAGAGATAATACCACAAAGAAGGTTGCTAGATCAGGTATGATTAGAAACTTGAAAAACTTTTTTTATAGACAATGTGTTATTGGTTGAAGGATTAAAGCATAATTTGTTAAGTATAAGTCAGCTATGTGATAAGGATTATAGTGTAAAATTTTTTCCTACTAGCTGCATATTAAGCATAAATGGTAAAGATATGTTGAATGGAAAAAGGGTAAATAATATTTATATGCTAGATTTAAATTGCATTCATACTCCTACTGCCTTTTGTTTAAAAACTGTTTCTGATGAGTCATGGCTTTGGCATAGGAGACTTTATCATTCTAGCATGAAAAACCTTAGAAAGATTACCCAAAAGAATTTAGTGAGAGGTATACCAAAACTAGACTTTAAAAAGGACCACCTTTGTGATGCATGTCAATTAGATAAGCAAGTTAAATCCTCTTTTCAGTCCAATAAGGATCTTAGGACTAGTAAACCTTTGGAAATCTTATACATGGATCTTTTTGGACCAGTTGGAACTGTAAGTCTAAAGAGAAAGGAATTGATCTTAGCAAAATGGGGTAGTCTAAAGGAAAAATAGAACATTAATAGAATCCACCTGTAATGTTGGCAGAATACTCACTTCCTAAATATTTTTGGGCTGAGGCGATTAGCACTGCATGTTATGTTCTGAATATGGTGAATGTGAGATCCAATTTAAATAAAACACCTTATGAATTACTAAAAGAGAGAACAACTAATTTGTCACATTTGTATATTTTTGGTTGCAAGGTGTTTATTCATAATAATGAAAAATCTGCCTTAAAAAAATTTGATCCAAAATCAGATGAAGAAATTTTTGTTGGATATTCAAGTGTTGAAAAATCTTATAGGGTATTCAACAAAAGAACTTTGGTCATTGAAGAGACCACACATGTTGTATTTGATGAATCTAAAAATTTGGAAGAGCCAAATGTTGTTGAAGATGAGATTGAGGATAACTCCCAAAAGATTGATAGAATAAACTTGGAAGAAAATATGGAAGAGAATTTGGAGATAAAAAATCCTTTGCCTAGAGATTTGAGATTTTCTAAAAACCACCCAAGGGAATTGATTATAGGTGAACCTAGTGAGGGTGTTAGAACTAGGCATAGATTAAACAAGGAAGTCAATCATTCAGCCTTTATTTCAATAATAGAACCCACTAATATTAATCAAGCACTTTCTGATGAATTTTGGATATTGGCCATGCAAGAAGAGTTGAATCAATTTGTAAGAAATAAAGTTTGGGAATTAACTTTAAGGCAAAAATATCAAAGCATAGTTGGAACTAAGTGGGTATTGAAAAATAAAATGAATGAATCAGGAATAGTCATTAGAAATAAGGCTAGATTAATTGCTAAGGTGTATAATCAGATTGAAGGAATTGATTTTGAGGAGACTTTTGCCCCTGTAGCTAGACTTGAAGCAATTAGGGTTTTATTAGCCTTTGCTTGTTTTAAAGGTTTCAAATTATTTCAAATGGATGTAAAAAGTGGCTTTTTACATGGGGTAATTGAAGACGATGTCTTTGTAGAACAACCTCCAGGTTTTGAAAATTTTAAATACCCAAATCATGTTTTCAAGTTGAAAAAGGCATTATATTGATTAAAACAGACACCTTGGGCTTGGTATGAGAGGTTAAGCACATTCCTACTTGAAAGATCTTTTGAAAAAGGAAGTATGGATACAACTCTCTTTTTAAAAAAATTTGGAAAGGATATTCTCATTGTTCAAATTTATGTGGATGATATCATTTTTGGATCTTCAGATAAAAAATCTTTGTGATGATTTTTCTAAAACAATGAGTAGTGAATTTGATGAGTCTAATGGGAGACTTAAATTACTTTCTAGGCTTTAGCATTAAGCAACTTGAGGAAGGTACATTTCTTAGTCAATCTAAATATGTTAAGAATATCCTCAAAAAATATGAAATGGACAATGCTAAACCTGTTAGTACATCAATGAGTTCCTCAGTTCAGTTGGATAAAGACATAATGAAAAAATATGTTGATCAAAAGAAATTTAGAGGGATTATTGGATCTTTAATTTACTTGACTTCTAGCCAACCAGATATCATGTTTAGTGTTTGCTTGTGTGCTAGATTTCAATCTGATCCAAAAGAATCACATTTGACAGCAGTGAAAATGATTTTAAGATACTTACTAGGAACTCAGAACTTAGGAATTTGGTATCCAAAGTTTAGTTCTTCATTTGAAATTATTGGTTATTCAGACTCTAATTTTACAGGCTGTAGGGTGGATAGAAAAAGCACTTCTAGAACATGTCAATTCATTAGAAATTCATTAGTTTCATGATCTAGTAGACTACAAAATTCAGTGGCCGTATCTACTACAGAAGCAGAATACATTGCACTAGAAAGTTGTGTGGCACAAGTACTTTGGTTAAAATAATAGTTGATTGATTTAGGATTAACTATAGGCACTATACCAATTTATTGTGATAATACTAGTGTTATTTGCATTTCAAAAAATTCTATTCAACATTCAAGAACCAAACACATTGATATAAGACATTATTTCATAAGGGATCATGTATCCAAGGAAGAAATTAAACTTACCCATGTTTCAACAGAAAATCAACTTGCAGACATTTTTACAAAACCTTTAGCCTTTGATACTTTCAGTACATTAAGAACTAGGCTTTGAGTGATTGATTTAAATGCTTAGATACAAATGTTTTTCTGCAACATTAATATTTTGTTTTTATTTTTGTGTTCATTGTATTTTTTAATTTGTTTTTGTGATATTTTCTTCTTAAAAAGGTGTGTATTTAAGTTTGTCTTATTTGTTTTTATTCGTTTTTGTTTTGAGTGTGAAAATGTAAATTTATGGTCATCATCATCTGGGACGAAAAATATTTGCACGGGATGATGTGTGTAAAATGACAAACTATGTGATTTCGAGCCGTCTTAAGAGCAGTTTTTAATGTAGTTCGTCTGTACGATCGTCACGATCATCCGGGACGAATTATTTTTCAAATGATGGGACAAATGAATATAATAGTTGAATGGATAAGACAGTTTTTATTATGAACTTTGTCCGTACGAACCTTTGGTTCGTCCAGACGAACACATGTCGGTTCATGGCGGGGGACGATTTTCAACTGCCATTAAAATGAGTTAAATTTCTGATCGTCCGTACGAACACGTGTTCATCTGTACGATCGTTTTGTTCAAAAGCCTATACGAAAGGATGCTTCAAAAATTATGTGTTTATGAAAAACCGTTATTTTTTAAACTCATTCGTTCGTCCATACGAAATATTTTTGTACGGGATGAATCAAATTCATACGGGATGAATAAATTTTTCTTTGGTACGAATAGTCGTTCTTCTTTAATTTAACGACAGTTTTGTACTGAACAGTCACTTTCACACATCTCTTTCAAACCTTTCCTCTCTTCAAATCTTTCAATGGCAAGTTCTAGCAAGCGCCAAAAGACCTTGGCTAAGGGTCCTTCAAGAAATACATCCGAAAACCTCCTTTCTAGAGCCAATGAAGAATCCTTTGTTAGGTTTGTCTCTGCAAAAATCACCCCATCTAGAGTTCTCCTACAGGATCAATTAACCTTTAAGGTAGTGCACTTGTTTGCCTCTACTCAATTTGGTTTAATCCTCATTTTAATACACTTCTACAATAGAGAAACCTTTCACTATTTCTTGAAAAACATGTCATTCAACTCCGACCATTCTGTCATTAGTTATTTTATTTTCAAAAAGAAAGTTGAAATCACCAAGGATGACTTTGGTATCTTCCTAAACTTAAGGACTAAAGGCTTAAGAGCACACACCTTAACCACCACAAATTTTGATTGGACTAAAGTTAATCGTGTGATTAGAGGAATAAGAGATAATTATCATTTGCCTAAAGTATCAACTTTATTGCGTGATGCCTATATCATCCAGCACGTACTAAGAACTTCCATTATTCCTAAAGCTGGTGATAGAGTCAATATCACTCATCTTCTTTCTACTATTACCTACATGATAATGACAAGATAACCTATAGATGAGGCCCAACTCCTAATTGACTACATTTATGGTCTCTCTGAAATTGGTCATGTTGATCATAAAAGAAAGAAGAACATAGCCTTAGGACATCTAATTGCCTATATTTTGGAAAAGAAGTATGATTTAATTCATACAGAACAAGACTTTGAAGAACCACTCTACTACAATGACGCATTCTTTAAGGCTATCTTCAATAAGGACGAGCCCAGCAAAACTCATATAGTTCTGAGTGAAACAGAAGAAGAAGCTGAACTATCACATGCTGCTGGACCAAATTATCAGGATTTGGTTCAAAGATTTGACAATTTAGAGGCTCATTTTGATCAAAGGTTTGATCAAATTGAAACTCACTTGCAGCAGCAAGATATTCAGTACAATCAGGATATGGGATTTATGCGTGATCAGATAAATGCCATTAATTCCAACATGTTTATGATGAGTAATTACTTCAACTTCTTTTGTGCAGCACCACCTCTTCCTCCTCCAGATCAGGGTCTATCTGAATGATTTGTTTAGTGTTTGTTCAATATTTGTTTAGTGTTTGTTCTTTATTTCGTTGTAGTTCATGTGTTAGTGATTTCCTTTAGTTTGTTATTTTTTCTTTGTTTTAGTTTTGTTACTATTTATATCTTGAACTTCAAATTGTAATGACTTCATCCGATATCAATATATGTTTCAATGTTTTGTTGTTTAATGTTTTAGAAATGTGTTTTAGACTTTATGACATTCATTTTTTTTAATCTTAATAGTGCTTTATTCTAATTTGTAAATTAAAATTAATTTCATTAGAAAATATAATTTTTCTAAATTTAAGAGATGCTTATAACTTGATATTATTAGGATTTTCAATTCCATGTCTCTTATTTAGACTACATTATCTTTAATATTATTATTGCAATTTAGATGTTTTCTTATTTTGTATTTCTCTTTTCAATTAGTATTTATGCACTTGGAAAAATTTGAAATTTTAGATTATTGATTTTGGAAAGAATTTAATTACTCTTGAAAATTGTACAAATGTACAAAAATCAAAAGGATTGTGCAAAAAAAAATTGCAATGACAAAAAGAGGCACAAAATAAGCCCAAAGTAAAAAGATGCACAAAAATGTGCCATAAAAATTGAAAAAGATGCGCAAAGCGCCATATGTGGTAATTATTTCTTTCCAGACTCTTTTAATCTCTTAATTCAAATTGATCTAACGTTCATTTATAATTCATATTGAAATTTGAAATATAAAATTTTTTATTCATCCTTAATGTAATGATTTTCTTTATCTTCATGTCTAAATTGACACATGCTATTGATAAATTTTTTTTATTTTCTATGTTATATCACTTCTTAAATTATATGAAATCTTATGTTTTTCTAATGTTTTGATTTTATTTGCATACATTATTTCAATCACTTTCAAGATTAAAATATCAAATGAATTTCATACTTCTACTTACATTTCTAGCATTCTTTTCTTCTTCACTTTCTGATGTTATCAAAAAGGGGGAGAAATTGTTTGTTGTCTTATGTATTTTATTTTTCCTGTGTATTTTTAATTATTTTTATCATATATTTTCGTATGTGTGTTTGATTGTTTTTGTTTTGTCTTTTGTGTTGTTTTGTGTTGTATAAAAATTATGAAAAACAAAACTTTTTTTTACTTCAAATGCCTCCTTATTTTCATGAGTTCATCATTTCAGGGGGAGTTTAGGAGATTCTTTAAATTTGAAATTCTACAAACAATAATTATTTTGCCATCATCAAGAAGGGGGAGATTGTAGAGAGAGTTGCTATTTGCATGTTTTACATTCTTGCAACTTGTATTATTTTGATGATTTCAAATATTATTATTTTATATATCTCCTAATACTTTTTGAAAGATTTGTTTTTGCTCTAGTGTGTACTAACATTTCAGGAAAAATCAACTCCAAGCGATGAAGACTTCAAATTATTCATTTGTAAATTATAAGTTTTTAAATGAGAGGGAGTGATTGTTATTGAGTGACAAATCACAACACACACTCTTGGGGGACAATTTTTGTAAACTGATCGTACGGGACGAATCTGGTTCCTACGGGACGATCATGTCAATTAACCCCTAGGGAGCAATGGATCAAACAAGCGGGTTGAAAATTTTCCAAGTCCTAATCGTCCAGGATTAATTTTGTATTCGTCCCAGGACAAACGTCTTTGGATTCTCACTTTGCACTGTTCATCCAGATGAAAAGCATGGTTTGTACCGGGACGAAACTCTTTGTATGAGATCATACAGGATGAAATGAACTTTTGTCCCTGGACGAAACTCTCTGTATGAGATTGTACAGGACGAAATGAACCTTCGTCCCTGGACAAAACTCTCTGTATAAAATCGTCCTAGGACAAAACCTGTTCGTCCCCGGACGAACTGAACCGACTTACCTAAGTTGGTTACATCCTGTAGAATTTTAGAAACCGACCTATGTAATAACCATTTTATACCGGATGAACCTAGTTCGTACGGGATGATGAGCGTGTACGAACATAGTTCGTACCAATATAAATTAGGATCATTTCTAACACTTTAAGTAAAATTGTCTGGGATGATCCACGATCATACGGGATGATCCACTGCGTACAGAATTGAAAACTTGCAGTTTTTGGACAGTTTTTCTTGTCTTTTGTATATATAATCCAAATTAGACTGCCACCCCATCTTTTTGCTCATTGATCTACGTGCCTATTGGACGAAGAGTAAAGGAGAGAGTGAGAGAGAGCATTCAAAGAAGGATTTCTACCACTAGAGCGTGAAGGCTTCACTTAGTGTTCAAAGGTAAGATTTTCTACTTGTGATTTGAGATTACTTCACTCTTTTTCTTTCTTCCTTCTAGGTTTCTTGTGAAGAGTGTTGCAAATCTATTTTTATGACTTATATTTTGATGATTGACAAACACTTTTGACTCTCTTGGACTGCCTGTTACTTCTAACTTTTCAGGAATCAAAGATCGGACGAACAAATGAAGCCAGTTCAAGATTGCGTAGGTTTAGGGTTGAGTCAATCTATATTTTACTTTTTTCTCTTCTTGAGTCAGTTTGTAATTTCAAAGAGACTGATACTAAGTAACCCTACATACACACACACACTTAAGAGACTTAGAATTTATATTTTTGCTCACATCGGCCTGGATGATGCTTTGATCGTCCTAGATGATCGAGTTCAAAACAGAGTCCCTAATCAAGATTCTTAACTACGGCAGCCGTCATTAACAGATCATCCTGGACGATATATGTATCGGCCAAGACGATAAGCTCAAAATAAAAAGAAATTGCTGCCATAAAAAATTAAGGTATTCTGTATTTTTGGAAATCGGCCAGGACGATCTTGGATCGGCCTGGACGATATTCAGTAATTAAGGATGATTGATACGATCACATCATCCTGGACGATCGTAGGATCAGCCAGGATGATATATTCAAAAACCTAAGTTACTCCTAGACGATCGGGATCGGCCAGATTAAATTCAGGGCGATGCTCTGGATGATTTTCCTCTAATTTGAACTGATCGGCCTGGACGATCAAGCCAATTTTTAATCGTCTAGGGTGGCAAAAAGGACTTCTTTGTGAGGGCTTCTCCGCCTAGCCGTGGGGGCTAAAGGAGAGACACGTTTTGTAGTGCAATACTTGGAGGGTGCATCCAAGGAGTGGACGTAGGTCAAGTTGATCGAACCACTATAAATTTATGTGTTATTATTTTATTACTTCCGCACTTTAATTTCTGCACTTATTTTTCTTGTGGTGTGATTTGGTTTGTGATATTGCTTTTGTTGAAAAGAATTTTTTAAAATACTAATTCACCCCCCTCTTGGTTAGCTTGGGACTAATTCATAGAGCTTAACATCCCTAACGAACTTTCAAGTGGTATAAGAGTGGGATTAATAAAAATTGAGTTTGAAAACTTTTTGAATTTAATCCATGGCTAACTTTGGGAATAGAAATACTACTGAGGTTATTCAATTACACGACCTCCACTGTTTGACAATTTACCTTTTGATTTCTAGAAAACCCGCATGTCTACTTTTTTACAATCAACTGACTATCACATGTGGATGCGTATCAAAGAAGGTTATTCTCCACCTTCTCGTAAAATTAATGGTATTAAAACTAAAGTTGCTTTTACTGAATGGATGTTCAATGAAAGAGATTTAACCCAATTGAATGCAAAATTATTGAACTATTTTTTCTGTGCTTTAAAATCTGAGGATTACATGCGTGTTTTCACTTGCAAATCTGGTAAAGAAATTTGGGATATGTTATGTATCACTTATGAAGGAACCAATGAAGTGAAACAATCTCGTTTGAATTATCTCTTCCATGACTATAAACTTTTTTGTATGAAACCATCTGAATCTATTTCTGACATGTATACAAGATTTACTCAAATTGTTACTTCATTGCATGCCTTAAGAAGAGAACTTTCGAATTTTGAAAAAGTAAACAAAATTTTGAGATGCTTGCCTTCATCTTTTGATGCTAAAATCACTGCTATAACTAAATCTAAGGATTTAAACACGTATTCGATTGATAATTTACTTGGCTCACTCATTGCTTACGAGCAATGGGTGAATCAAAGAAATCTTGATGCATGTGAGAAGAAGAACGAGAAAACAGTTGCACTGAAGGCGCACAAATCAGATTCTGAAACTTCCGGGTCTGAAAGCGATGGAGTTGCCTTCATCACAAGGCAATTCAAAAGCTTTCTAAGGAAGAAGTAAAATCATCAGTAGAGAAAAGGTAAGGATCATAAATATTCTAAAGGATCTTCTGATGTCATTTGTTATGAATGCAGGAAGCCTGGACATGTGAAAGCTGACTGTCCTACACTTCAAGATCATCCAAGCAAGGAAAAAAAAAAGGGCGAGGAGAAACCTAAGTTTAGGAAGGACAAGAAGAGAATCCAAAAGGCATTCTGGGCAGAAGCTGGTACTGATTCCTCTGAGACTGAACCAGAGGAAGAGACTACAAACCTGTGCTTAATGGGGGAAGATCATCTTGAGCAAAGTGATGAGGATGAGGTATGTAAACCAACCTATGATGAATTGTTTGAGATTTGTGAGAAAATCTATGCATCATACAAAAAACTTAAGAAGACTCATGCTAACTTAAAATTGGAACTTATAAATTTGCAAAAAGAGTATGAAGTTATTCTTAAAGATCATTCAACAATTGATTCTAATCACATGGCTCTTCTTGATGAATTTGATGATTTGAATAAAAAGTATTCAGAATTAATTAATGAGCATGATGCATTAAAAGTTTCACACACATCACTTGAATCTGATTTCAAGAAATCTAAAGAGAAAGAAAAAAACTTGAGGGTTGAGAATGATATTCTAAAAAATATAAACTTGAGGATTAAAAATGAATTGAACACACTTAAGAAAATTTGGATGACGCCTACTTTTGATCAAAAGCCAAGACCTAGGAAGAGGCATTATAACTCAAACCATTTAAGAAATCCTTTTCCTGGACTTAGATGCTTTTTTTGTGGCATGCTAGGACACATCTCACACACTTGCACTGTTCACCATAGCACACATTGGATGTGGAGATCTAAGGTACATGATTCACAGCATATCACACCTACATTGTATTCTACTTTTCCTAAGAATGGACCCAAATTAGGTTGGGTTTCTAAATCTGACTGTTGTTGAATTTTACATGTGTGCTCTCACCAAAGACCTCGTGGGAGCATAGGAAAATTGGATATATGGAGGCTCGCAGCTCAAAATTGCTTAAACTTGCTGCTTCATAATTTCTTGAAATGTTCTTCTTTGATTAGTTTTGTGTTATTTTTGTTGTGTGCTAGTTTTGTGTTGTTCTAGATTGTATTGTTTTTGTTTTTTTTTTATGTTTGGTTTCCTATATGATTATTTTCTTAAGCTTTTAAATTTTGGAGTTTTAGAGATTATGTTTAGCATTTCTAAATCAGTTAAAGGAAGGAATACCGTTGATGGTTTCCCTTATTCTGACCTTATTTAGTGGTATAATTTTCTTCTGTAAACAAAAGTCTAACTCATTTTAGCCAATGATTTTTGAAACTAAGATTCTTTTTATCTTGCTACAAAAAAATCTATCTTATGCATAATATCCAAAGTTCTTATATATCTCTCAAGTTAATTGAGATCTTGCCATTGCACTGATCATATGAATTTTGGTTTTATTTTGTGGGTAGTTCTTTTCTATGTTAGAGAGAGTGCTCCTATTCTCTAATATCTAGAAGATATACTCACAACCAAGAACTTCTTTTAAGAGTTCGCAAAAGAGAATTGAACTTGCAAAAGATAAAAAGGAAAGTGGCAAAGACGTCAAAATTGAAATAAAAAGTATATACACAAATGTGTATCAAAAATTAAAAGATGCTCAAAGAACCAATCAAAGATTCAAGAGGCATAAAATGAGCCCACTAAAAAGCAAGCTATCCTCTCTTTTCAAAACTTTTAAAACCTAGAAGAACCTATGGGTTATGTGAGATTTTCAAAGGCTTGATTTCAAATTCCATGATTGAGAAAAATTACTTTGACATATTATTTATGAGATATTTTCTTTGTAAATAAGTTTTGAATGGATCTTCTTTTTATCCTATTTAGTTATTCTGAGTTAGGCCTCTATTTTTCAAAAAACAATTTATATCCTGAAGGATGTCCGATCTAGGGTTAACAGGATCGGATATTCTACCTTCTTTCGATTGAGATTTGTTAGACTATTGATCTCTTGAAGCTCTAAAGTTTAAATTATTTGAGAAATTCTCATATGAATTGCTTTGACAAAACAAAAAATTAAAAAAAAATAAAATAAAATATTTGGTTTCTTTTCAAATTGGTTGTTTTCAGCCTTCTTTATCGCTGTTTTTTTCTTTTCTTCTGTTTTTCTTTTGTTTTATTTTTGAGGACTTTGATCATCACCATCCTTCATTGATTTTCAAATTCTTGTCACATTGTCCTGACCGATACTTTTATCATCCTGGACGATAGGACAAATTCTCTTCAAATTTCTATATGCTAAACTTTTCTGTGCTTACTATAACTCTTCATCCTGGATGATCCATTATTATCCTGGACGATCTGATCGAACTCTGTTGCAATCATGTTGATCATTTTGATCGATATTATCTTTGTCTTGGCCGATGCATTTTATGGTCGTTGTCCTAATCGATACACTTGATCGTCTTGGACGATCTATGTGTCGATCGTTTAAAATCATTAAATTCGGCCGCGGACAATCCATTATTGGACAATCGTTCTGGCCGATCCACTGTTCATCATGGATAATACACGTGGTACTGTTTTAAAATGTTTTAACTTCAGTCGGTACGATCAATTATTGTGCATCATCCTGGACGATACAACTAATCGGCCTGGACGATCTACTTTTTCAACGGTCATCCGGCTTGACTCCTCGGGATGATCGCCTGTGTCTAATCATCCTGGCCGATATCTGATCGGCCCGGCCGATCAGACTGCCTTTTTGACCAATCGGCTGTACGTAATAACTGCACCAAATCGTCCTGGACGATTCTGCGATCGTCTTGGACGATTCGGCCGTTTCCTTAAATTCAGCCCATTCCAGCCATATTTCTTCACCTCACGCCTCTTCTTCTCTTGTGATTTCTTACTAATTTCTTGTTATGGCTGGTGAGAAGCGAGTCCGACAAGCTTTTGGAAGTTCTTTGAGGGCTAAGATTGACCCTCATTTCAGGGAGGCAGAAGATGAAGCTTCTTACCATCGATATAAGGAATGTGGGAAAACTGTCTCCAGAATCATCAATCATGTCCACCTTTCATATCCGGTAATGGATCTCTTTGCTCACACTTCTTTTTATTTCATTCTTTCTCTCGCTTGTCCCCTTTCATACTAAGCTTCTTCGTGAATTCTTTGCAAATCTCCGCATAAACCCTACTTTCACAGCCCTGACCTCCTATGTAAATCGACGCCCGATCGAAATCACATACCAGGACTGTGTTGAACTTTTGCAACTATCCATCACCGGGGATAAGCTGCATATAATAGTCTCAAATCCTGACTTTAACTGGTCCACGGCAAATCATTTCCTTCGCCATACTAATGCACCTTTTCATGTTGGAGAGACTAGCTCTTTAGTCAAAGATGCTAGGACAATCCAACATGTCATTCGCACCTCCATAATTCCAAAAGTCGGGGACAGAATCTACATCACTCCTCTACTTTCTCTGACTATTTTTTACATCATGACTCATAGAGAATTTAATTCTGCTGACTTAATTTTTCGGTATATTGATCATTTAACCACAATCTGTGATCCAAGTCATAAGAGGAAACCCAATCTAGCTTTAGGACACCTCATAGCCTATGTCCTTGAAACCAAATACCAACTTCAATATCATGTTCCTCCCATTCTCCCAATTCTCTTCTACTCAAACAGCTCCTTCAATACCCTTCACAGTACTCATCTCCACCCAGGGGATGAGGAATCTCATGGGGCTGAGGAGGAGGAGGCTCTTGCTCCCGCTCCTGTTCCCGATCCTACTCTGCTTAGACAACACTCACAGCTTGACCAGTTAGTGGAGAGGTTTGATATTTGGGAGACCCGCTTCGATGCTTACGTTACTGCACAGGAGCAGCAACATTTTGAGGACTTGGTCCGCTATGAGCAGCACCACTCAAAGGACTTAGCTCGTTTTGACAGCTACATTACTCACCACCAGCAGCAGCATGACCAGGATGTCGCCTGGTTTAATGTTCAGTTTACTACGCTAGCCAGCTACTTTCACTAGGCTCCACCACCTCCCCACCTCTATCTGATGATCAGGGTCCCTCATTTTTCAAGTTTTTTTTGTTTTCTATTTTCTGTAGTTTGTCTTGTTGTTTGTTTTAGTTTCTATTGTGTTTTTTTCTTTTTTCTTTTGTGTGTCTAGGACCCTCTTTTTGTGATGACAAAAGGGGGAGTAGGATGTGGTAGGAAAAGTTGGTGTGCTTGTAACTTTGAAATTTTAATGAACTGTTGTTTTTACTGAGTTTTTCCTACTTGTGTTTGCCATCATCAAAAAGGGGGAGATTATTGCAAATCTATTTTCATGACTTATATTTTGATGATTGACAAACACTTTTGACTCTCTTGGACTACCTGTTACTTTTAACTTTTAAGGAATCAAAGATCGGACGAACAAACGAAGTCAGTTCAAGATTGCGTAGGTTTAGGGTTGAGTTAGTCTGTATTTTACTTTTTTCTCTTCTTGAGTCAGTTTGTAATTTCAAAGAGACTGATATTAAGTAACCCTACACACACACACTTGAGAGACTTAAAATCTCTATTTTTGCTCACATCGGCCTGGACGATGCTTTGATCGTCCTTGACGATCGAGTTCAAAATAGAGACTCTAATCAGGATTCTTAACTAAGGCAGCCGTCATTAATAGATCATCCTGGACGATACGTGTATCGACCAGGACGATAAGCTCAAAACAGAAAGAAATTGCCGCCATAAACAATTAAGGTATTCTGTATTTTTGGAAATCGGCCAGGATGATCATGGATCGACCTGGATGATATTCACAATTATGCTTTAATTAATCTAACAAATCAAGGGAGTAATTAAGGATGATTGATACGATCACATCGTCATGAACGATCGCAGGATCGGCCAGGATGATATATTCAAAAACCTTAGTTACTCCTGGATGATCGGTATCGGCCAGCTTAAATTCAAGGCGATGCTCTGGACGATTTTCTTTTGATTTGAACTGATCGGCCTTACGATCAAGCCAATTTTCAATCGTCCAGCTTGTATTCAGGGCGGTGCCCCATCCGATCTTATGGGATTTATACTGATCGGCCAGGACGATGTCAATATCATCCTGGACGATATAGTCAACAACTTGCAATTAATGAGCTCCTTTGAAGCTCTTCTATTTAAGAGCTATTGTTCAACATTTTTGAACATCTTTGCTGCTGCCTTGACCTGAGAAGACCTTGATGAGAGAAAGAGAGAGAGAGAGAGAGGATCTTGTGAGGGGGAGCTTGTGAGGGGATTCACAAGGGTGCTTCAAGGATCGCTCTGCTTCTTCTTTGTTTAGAGTTTCTCGTCCATGAAAGGGTCGGTAGAGGTAAGGTTTTCAGCAACGGTTCGTGGTGCTTTGCCAACTTCAGGAGGAAGTAAAAGGAGTTAGGTTATCTACCTTGCCGGGGTGGCAAAAAGGACTTCTTTGTGAGGCCTTCTCCGCCTAGCCGTGGGGGCTAAAGGAGAGATACGTTTTGTAGTGCAATACTTGGAGGGTGCCTCCAAGGAGTGGACGTAGGTCATGTTTGAAAGTTCGTTCGGGATGTTAAGCGCTATGAACTTAGTCCCAAGCTAACCAAGAGGGGGGGGGGGTGAATTGGTATTTTAAAAATTCTTAAGACAAAGAAATAAATTCACAAACCAAATCACACCACAAAACCAAATGCGGAATTTAAAAGTGCAGAAGCAAAAATAAGAACACAAGATTTATAGTGGTTCAGTCGACTCGACCTACGTCCACTCCATGGAGGCACCCTCCAAGTATTACACTACAAAACGTGACTCTCCTTTAGCCCCCACAGCTAGGCGGAGAAGCCCTCACAAGAAACTCCTTTTTGCCACCCCGACAAGGCAGAGAACCTACCTCCTTTTGCTTCCTCCTGAAGCTGGCAGAGAACCACAATCAAAAGCAAAACTTCTTACCTCTACCGACCCTTCCACGGACGAGAAACTCCAGATGAAAGACAAGCAGAGCGATCCTTGAGCAACCCTTGTGAATCCCCTCACAAGCTCCCCCTCACAAGATCCTCTCTCTCTTTCTCTCCTCAAGGTCTTCTCAAGTCAAGGCAGCAGCCAAAGGTCTCTCAAAAACGTTGAAGAAGAGCTCTTTAAATAGAAGAGCTCAAGAGGAGCTCATTAATTGCAAGTAGCCGACTTTATCGTCTAGGCCGATATGGACATCGGCCTGGCCGATTAGTACAAATCAAGGAAGATCGGCCAGAGCACAGCCCTGGGAACAGTCCTGGACGATTGAAATTTGGCTTGATCGTCCAGGCCGATCTCACGATCGTCCTGGCCGATTAGTTCAAATCAGAGGTAAATCGTCCTGAGCACAGCCCTGGGAACAGTCCTGGTTGATTGAAATTTGGCTTGATCGTCCAGGCCAATCTCATGATCGTCCTGGCCGATATGATCGTATCAATCATCCTTAATTACTCCCTTGATTTTCTGATCAATTAAGGCATAATTTAGTAATTTTGTCCAGGCCGATCCTGGAATCGTCCTGGCCGATAATTTAAAATACAGTATGCCTAAACTGTCTAAGGCGACTATCTCTTTCTATTTTGAGCTTATCGTCCTGGCCGATACACGTATCGTCCAGGCCGATATGTTAATGTCGGCTGCCTTAATTAAGAATCCTTAATTAGACTTTCTGTTTTAAGCGGATCGTCCCGGACGATATAAACATCGGCCGGGCCGATGTGGGCAAAAACAGAATTTCTAAGCCTCTCAAGTGTGTGTGTGAAGGGTTACTTAGCATCAGTCTTTTTGATCATTACAAGTAGACTCAAAAGGTGAAAAATAAAATTACAGACTAACTCAACCCTAAACCTACGCGATCCTAGACTTGGCTTCCTCTTGATCGTCCGATCTTCGATTCCTGAAAAGTTAGAAGCAACAAGTAGTCCAAGAGAGATAGTGTTTGTCAATCATCAAAACATAAGCCATGAAAATAGGTTTGCAACAATCTCCCCCTTTTTGATGATGGCAAATCACTACGAAAACAGTTAATGAAAAAAATTCAGGATTGATATAAAAAAGAACCTCATAAACTTCTCACCCTTTTGACATATCAAAAAGGAGGGTTCAAGAAAGCAAAGCAAAGAGACCTTTTTTTTTTTTTTAACCAAGGCATGAACATGATATAGCATTCCATGTGATTGATTCAAAAATTTGTGAGTTAATGTGTTAATAAGCTCATCAATCTATAGAATAGTAGAATATCCGATCATGGCTACCCTTAGCTCAGACATTTTTTAGGGTAGAATTATCTTTTGAAATCAATGACCTAACTCAAGAAATTAATTGGTTATGAGAAAAAAAGGAATTAACTTATCACTAGGCTTAAGAAAAAACTATCTTCATACAATAATGAGGTAGAGTAAATTTATCACAATCGCAATTTAATCGAAGTCAAGTGTTTGATAACCAACACTTCTAAGTTCTAAAAGATTTAAAAAGAGAGAGTAGCTTGTTTTGGAGTGGGCTCATTTTATGCCTCTTGACAATTGGTTGGCGTACTGCGCATCTTTTGATACACTTTGTGTATTCTATATTTTTTCAATTTGGCGCTTTGCACATCTTTTATTGGCATCATTGACCTTTTTTTTTTTTGCAAGCTATAGTCTCTTTTATGATCTTTTAAAGACAAAGTTGTGAATAGATCTTCTCATATATTAGAGAATAGGAGCACTCTCTCTAACCAAAGGAAGAGTTTTCACAAGCAGAATCAATAATCAAGGACAAGAGTAACGAGTAATTTTGATGTGAAAAAAAACTTTAAACATTATAAGTATAAGATAGAGTTTTTTAAGCAAGTTTAAGAAAAGATCTCAATTCCATAAACAATCTTTAACTTGAGAGAGATTTTTGATTAAAGAAGATAACTATGCCACTAAAATAGGTTAGAGAAAGAGACACAATCACAAAATATTTTTACCATCTAAGAGATTGAGTAGATAAAAGCATATTGACTACAAATTCCCAAAAGCAAGGACAAGAAATATAATACCATATTAGCCATGATTTTGAAAACTAAGTAAAAAAAAGACAAAAAAGAAAAAAAAAATAAAACACACAAAAAGAACTAAAACAACAAAACAGGAAACAAAAGCAAAAGAAGAAAAAACAAAAGAAAGTAAAAAGTTTCATGCATTTATGTCAATCACACCTAACCTGGTCCTTAAAGAGCTGAAAGTATCGAAAGCCAGTGGTTTAGTAAAGATGTCTGCTAGTTGACATTCAGTTGTCACATGGTGTAACTCAATGTCTCCCTTAGTCACATGATCTCTAATGAAGTGATGCCTAATGTCAATGTGTTTAGTCCTTGAATGTTGGATAGGATTCTTAGAGATGCATATGGCACTAGTATTGTCACAAAAGATTGAGATGGTACTTACATGTAATCCTAAATCCAATACCTGTTGTTTCAACCAAAGGACTTGGGCTACACAACTTCCAAGAGCAATGTATTCAGCTTCAGCAGTGGAAAGAGCAACAGAGTTTTGCTTCCTACTAGACCAAGAGACCAAAGATTGTCCAATGAATTGACAAGTTCCAGAAGTGCTCTTTCTATCCACCTTGCATCCTGCAAAATCAGAGTCAGAAAAACCAATAATCTCAAAAGAAGTGCTATGTCTAGGGTACCAAATCCCTAATCCTTGTGTCCCCAAAAGGTATCTAAAAATTCTCTTAACAGCAGTCAAGTGGGACTCCTTAGGGTCAGTCTGAAACCTAGCACAAAGGCAAACACTAAACATGATGTCAGGTCGGCTCGCAGTCAAGTAAAGTAAAGATCCAATCATACCTCTATACTTCTTCTGATCAACAGACTTACCACTTGGGTCCTTATCTAATGGAGCACTAGAAGTCATGGGAGTGTTAATTGGCTTGGCTTTGTCCATCTCATATTTCTTCAAAATGTCCTTTATGTATTTTGTTTGATTTAGAAAAGGTCCATCCTCCAATTGTTTTATGCTAAACCCCAAAAAGTAGGACAACTCTCCCATCAAACTCATCTCAAACTCTCTACTCATTATTTTAGAAAAATCATCACACAAATTTTTATTAGAAGATCCAAAGAGTATATCATCAACATAAATCTGAACAATGAGTAAATCATCTCCAACTCTCCTAAGAAAAAGGGTGGTGTCTACACTTCGCTTGACAAACTCCCTCTCTAGTAAGAATGTGCTAAGCCTCTCATACCAAGCTCTTGGTGCCTGCTTTAAACCATACAATGCCTTTTTTAATTTAAACACATGATTTGGAAATTGGGAGCTCTCAAAACCTGGAGGTTGTTCTACAAACACATCTTCTTTTATCTCCCCATTTAAAAAGGCACTCTTGACATTCATTTGAAAAAGCTTAAATCCTTTATAACAGGCAAAGGCTAATAGCACCCTAATGGCTTTCAATCTAGCTACAGGGGTAAAAGTCTCCTCAAAGTCTATCCCTTCTATTTGATTGTACCCTTTAGCCACCAATCTTGCTTTATTCCTCACCACCACTCCTGAATCATTCACTTTGTTCTTAAAGACCCACTTTGTTCCAACTACACTTTGTCCTTTAGGTCTTTCCACAAGTTCCCAAACATCATTCATAACAAATTGATTCAATTCTTCTTGCATTGCTAAAATCCAAAACTCATCAGAAAGGGCTTGGTTAATGGTGGTAGGTTCAGTTATAGAAATAAAAGCAGAGTGGTTCACCTCCTTCCTAAGTCCATGTCTAGTCTTAACTCCACTAGAAGGGTCTCCTAAGATCAAATCCTTGGGGTGACTTGTAGAGTATCTCCAATCTCTAGGCAAAGTGTGTGAAGTTTCCCCCATTTCAACAAAGTTCTCTACTCCTTGGGTGACACCTTCTACCCCTTCATTACTTGGGTGCTCACACCCCTTCCCCAAATTCTCTACTTCACTAGTAATCTCTCCAATATCATCATCTTCTACTCCATGTTTCTTAGGCTCAGACTCATCAAAAACTACATGGGTTGTCTCTTCCACCATTAAAGTTCTCTTGTTAAACACCCTAAAAGACTTCCCAGCACTAGAATATCCCAAGAATACTCCCTCATCAGATTTAGGATCAAATTTTTCCAAGTGAGATTTCATATTATTGTGAATGAAAACCTTACAACCAAAGACATGAAGGTGGGAAAGATTGGGTGTCCTACCCTTAAGGATCTCCTAGGGTGTCTTTTCTAATTTGGCTCTAACATCACCCTATTCAACACATAACAAGCTGTGTTAACTGCTTCAGCCCAAAAGTATTTTGGAAGTGAATACTCAGCAAGCATGGCTCTAGCGGCTTCTACCAAGGTCCGGTTCTTCTTTTCAGCTACCCCATTCTGCTGAGGGGTCCTAAGAGCTAAAAAATTGTGACTAATCCCCTTGTCCTCACAAAAATCTCCAAATCTTTCATTTTCAAATTCTCCCCCATGATCACTATGGATGGTCAAAATCTCACAACCTAGCTTCTTCTGAATCCAAGTAGAAAATGTTCTAAACTCCTCAAAAGACTCATTTTTATGTGAAAGAAATCTAGTCCAAGTGAACCTTGAGTAGTCATCAACAGTCACAAAACCATAGACTTTCCCTCCCAAACTAGCCGTGCTAATAGGTCCAAACAAATCCATGTGAAGGACTTCTAAAGGTCTAGAGGTGCTAATGTCCTTGATGGGGTGAAACGTGGAGTGGACTTGCTTTCCTAGTTGACAAGCATCACAAAGGTGGTCTTTTGTAAACTTAAGTTTGGGGACACCTCTAACTAGGTCTTTTTGGGTCACTTTCCTAAGGGTTTTCATACTTGCATGACAAAGCCTCCTGTGCCACAACCAAGAATCATCAATCACAGTTTTTAAGCAAAAAGAAGCAGCACATTCAATGTTATTTAAATCAAGCATGTAGACGTTGTTGATCCTCTTTCCCTGCAAAATAGTGTTGTTACTTAAACTTACAATGCATGAATTCGCAAAGAATTGTACGATGAAGCCTTTGTCACAGAATTGACTGATGCTGAGCAAGTTGTGCTTTAATCCATCTACAAGCAAAACATTTTCAATCATAAGATTCTTGGAATTACCAATTATACCTGCTCCTACCACCTTCCTGGTGGTGTTGTCTCCAAGGGTAACCTTGCCTCCAGTCCTGGACTCGAGTACAACAAACTGGCTAGCATCACCAGTCATATGTCGAGAGCATCCACTGTCCAGGTACCACATACTCTCACGAGGTCTTTTGTGAGAGCCTTCCTGCAAAAAATGATGAAATGTTAGTTTTAGGAACCCAAGCAGGTTTGGGTTCCTTCTTATGAAGAAGAGAATGCAATGCATGTGTGGTATGCTGTGGATTATGCACCTTAGGTCTCCATACCCAATGTGTACTATGGTGAATTGTGCAAGTGTGTGAAATATGTCCTAGCATGCCACATGAAAAACATCTAACTCCAGGAAAGGGATTTCTTAAATGATTTGAGTTATAATGCCTCTTCCTAGGTTTTGGCAATTGATCAAAAGTAGAAGTCATTCGATTTTTCTTATATGCTTCTAAATCATTTTGAATTTTCAAATTTGTGCTTTTTAAAACTTCATTTTCAATCCTCAAATTTTTCTCTATCTCCTTAGACTTCTTAAAATCTGATTCAAGTGATGTGTGTGATATTTTTAATGCATCAAGTTCTTCAACTAACTCACCATGATTTTTATTTAATTCATCAAGTAAAGTCATGTGATTTGAATCAATTGTTTGATGATCTTTAATCAAAATTTCATGCTCTTTTTGTAGATTTAAAAATTCTAGTTTCAAGCTAGCATGAGTTTTCTTTAGTTTTCTATATGATGCATGAATTTTTTCTGAAACTTCAAGAAGTTGATCGTAGGAAAGTTCACATACCACTTCTTGATCACTTTGGTCTTTTCCCATGAAACACAAGTTTATAGTTTCTTCCTCTGATTTAGTCTCAGAGGAGTCAGTACCAGATTCTGCCAAAAAGCTCCTTTGGTTTTTCTTCTTGTCCTTCCTAGACTTATCTTTCTCCTCTCTTCTTCCTTTGTTGATTGATCTCTAAGTGTAGGGCAGTCAGTTCTCACATGTCCAGGCTTCCTGCATTCAAAACAAACAACATCAAAAGATTCTTTAATATGTTTATGATCCTTACCTTTTCTCCAACTTTGATGATGCTTTTGTTTCTTCCTTAGAAAGCTTTTGAATTGCTTTGTGATGAAGGCAATTTCATCGCTCTCAGACCCGGAAGATTCAGAATCCGATTTGTGCGCCTTCAGTGCGATTGTTTTCTCCTTTTTCTTCTCACCTGCATCAAGATTTCTTTGATTCACACCTTGCTCGTAAGCAATGAGTGAGCCAAGTAAGTTATCAATGGAATAAGTATTCAAATCTTTTGATTCAGTGATTGCAGTTATTTTTGCATCATAAGACGAAGGCAAGCATCTCAAAATCTTGTTAACTTTTTCATAATTCAAAAGCTCTTTTCCTAGTGCATGCAATGAAGTAACAATCTCAGTAAACCTAGTGTACATGTCAGAAATCGATTCATGAGGTTTCATACGAAAAAGTTCGTAGTCATGCAAGAGAAAGTTCAGACGGGATTGCTTAACTTCATTAGTACCTTCATAGGTGATGCATAATTTATCCCAAATCTCTTTACCAGTTTTGCAAGTTGAAACACGCATGTAATCTTCAAATTTCAAAGCACATAAAAAACAGTTCAAACATTTTGCATTTAACTGAGCCAAATCACGTTCATCGAAAGTCCATTCAGTAAAAGCAACTTCAGTTTTAATACCATTAATTTCACGAGAAGGTGGAGAATAACCTTCTTGAATAAGCATCCACATGCGATAATCAGTAGATTGTAAAAACGTTGACATGCAGGTTTTCCAAAAATCAAAAGGTAAGTTGTCAAATAGAGGAGGTCGTGTAATCGAATAACCTTCAGTAGTGTTTCTATTTCCTACGTTAGCCATGGATCAAATTCAAAAAGTTTTCAAACTTAATTTTTCGAATCCCGCTCTGATACCACTTGAAAGTTCGTTCGGGATGTTAAGCCCTATGAACTTAGTCCCAAGCTAACCAAGAGGGGGGGGGGTCAATTGGTATTTTAAAAATTCTTAAGACAAAGAAATAAATTCACAAACCAAATCACACCACAAAACCAAATGCGGAATTTAAAAGTGCGGAAGCAAAAATAAGAACACAAGATTTATAGTGGTTCGGTCGACTCGACCTACGTCCACTCCATGGAGGCACCCTCCAAGTATTGCACTATAAAACGTGACTCTCCTTTAGCCCCCACAGCTAGGCGGAGAAGCCCTCACAAGAAACTCCTTTTTGCCACCCCGGCAAGGCAGAGAACCTACCTCCTTTTGCTTCCTCCTGAAGCTGGCAGAGAACCACAACCAAAAGCAAAACTCCTTACCTCTACCGACCCTTCCACGGATGAGAAACTCCAGACGAAAGACAAGCAGAGCGATCCTTGAGCAACCCTTGTGAATCCCCTCACAAGCTCCCCCTCACAAGATCCTCTCTCTCTCCCTCTCTCTCTTTCTCTCCTCAAGGTCTTCTCAAGTCAAGGCAGCAGCCAAAGGTCTCTCAAAAATGTTGAAGAAGAGCTCTTTAAATAGAAGAGCTCAAGAGGAGCTCATTAATTGCAAGTAGCCGACTTTATCGTCCAAGCCGATATAGACATCGGCTTGGCCGATTAGTACAAATCAAGGAAGATCGGCCAGAGCACAGCCCTGGGAACAGTCCTAGACGATTGAAATTTGGCTTGATCGTCCAGGCCGATCTCACGATCGTCCAGGCCGATCTCACGATCGTCCTGGCCGATTAGTTCAAATCAGAGGTAAATCGTCCTGAGCACAGCCCTGGGAACAGTCCTGGCCGATTGAAATTTGGCTTGATCGTCCAGGCTGATCTCACGATCGTCCTGGCCGATATGATCGTATCAATCATCCTTAATTACTCCCTTGATTTTCTGATCAATTAAGGCATAATTTGGTAATTTTGTCCAGGTCGGATCCTGGAATCGTCCTGGCCGATAATTTAAAATACAGTATGCCTAAACTGTCTAAGGCGGCTATCTCTTTCTATTTTGAGCTTATCGTCCTGGTCGATACACGTATTGTCCAGGCCGATATGTTAATGTCGGCTGCCTTAATTAAGAATCCTTTATTAGACTTTCTGTTTTAAGCGGATCGTCCCGGACGATATAAACATTGGCCGGGCCGATGTGGGCAAAAACAGAATTTCTAAGCCTCTCAAGTGTGTGTGTGAAGGGTTACTTAGCATCAGTCTTTTTGATCATTACAAGTAGACTCAAAAGGTGAAAAATAAAATTGCAGACTGACTCAACCCTAAACCTACGCGATCCTGGACTTGGCTTTCTCTTGATCGTCCGATCTTCGATTCCTGAAAAGTTAGAAGCAACAAGTAGTCCAAGAGAGATAGTGTTTGTCAATTATCAAAACATAAGCCATGAAAATAGGTTTGCAACAATGTTGATCGAGCCACTATAAATTTATGTGTTATTATTTTATTGCTTCTGCACTTTAATTTCCGCACTTATTTTTCTTGTGGTGTGATTTAGTTTGTGAAATTACTTTTGTTGAAAAGAATTTTTTAAAATACCAATTCACCCCCCCCCCCCCCTCTTGGTTAGCTTGGGACTAAGTTCATAAGGCTTAACATCCCTAACGAACTTTTAAAGAGATCTGTCAAGGAGATCCGATTCACTGCCGACACTTCTTTGCCCACACTAGGAGAGTGTAAAGGACGAAGGGTTCTCTGCCCATACTAGGAGAGTGTGAAATGATGAAGGGTTCTTTGCCCACACTAGGAGAGTGTGAAAGGACGATGGTTCTCTACCGCACCGGGTTATGGTGAATAGAGTGTTTGTAAAGGCTTCTCTACCTTGCTGTGGGTGCAAAAGGAGAGACACTATTAATATTAGTGTAATACTCAGAGGGTGCCTCTGGGGAGTGGATGCAGGTCTGGTTTAGACCGAACCACTATAAATTGTGTGTTGTTTATTTTACTATTTTTTATTTTCTGTAATTGTTTTTTTGTTTAAAAAATTGTGGTTAAAAAACTTTTAATAAAAATTCTTTAAAGTTTAATTTTGGTTCAATTTATCAAAAGAGGGATATTTTTTAAAATACCAATTCACCCCCCCTCTTGGTAGCTTTGAGACATTAACTTAGGTTTAACAACCTATTCACTAGACTCAACACGAGTTGATCCAAATCTGCTAGGTTCGGGTCGATTTGGGTTCAACCCAGGTCAAGCCAGACCATGGTCTTGATATGGGAGGTGGGTCTGGGTCCAGTGAACCCAAGTCATGGGTCTCTAAGAGGGGTCTCTTGGATGCCCAAAAGAGTTATCCCTTGGGTTCAACTAGATTTGGAATGGTCATGGTCCATGAGTTTGGATGAGAGGAGGTGTATGGGTCATTTGGTCAACTGGTTGACTTGGTCAACCAAGTTGACCTAGGGCCAAGAGTTGGGTCATTTGATACCTATTTGGTCATATAAGTTTAATGGGTGAGACATCGAGATGTAGAAAGGTCATTTGGGCCAAAATGACAATTTTGACCCTAAAGGGGTATTAGGGTCAAAATGAGTTGACTTGGTTAACCCAATTGATCTAAGGTTATGGTTGAGTCAAAGAGGTTTAAGAGGTCATTTGAAATCATTTGAGAAGGGTTTCAAAGATTGATGATCAAATCAAATCAAGTTTGGGCCAATGAGTCAAAAAATCCTTAAAAAAGACATGTTGGTCATTTTGCCCCTGAGTCAATTCTTGGTCAAATTGAGTCTAAAAATATGTAGATTATTGTTTTACAAATCAATATCAAGGCATTAGAGGTGATCAAAGGGTTTGAGGAAGACTCAAAGGTCAAATTCCACTAGGTGGAATGTCTAGTGGCACAGACTGTAAATATTTAAAGGTTTTACAGCCTTTGGATTTGGATGAAATTTATAGGGTTAGAGTCCTCCAAATAAGCTCAAATTTGGAGGGTTGATATTAGAAACAAGTCACATCAAAATATAATTGATAGACCTTGAATCAGATGTCAATTGACTAGGTTTCAAGGTGGTGGAAAAATCATCTAGAAAGGGCTTTAGGACCTAAGTCTTTAGCCTAGGGATTCTGGGTTTGGATTGAATTAAGATTTGAATTGAGCCTAAGGGCTAGGAGCTAGGAAGATCTTAGAATCTAGGACTCAGGGAGGAGTTAAGAGTGACCTCATATAAAAAATGAGGTCAACAAATGGACCCTCAATGTGTGTAGTAGAAGGAACTTCTGCTGCACACATTGGCGTTGACCAAATGAAAATTTTGAATATAATCTTAAGAGTGTAAGGGAGGGCGTCACCCAACCTTATGTCTATAGGATGCCGATAGAAGACTTACTCCAAATGAACAATTTAACTGGGAAACCAAGGTAGGGAATATCTAGACTTGGGTCTAAGGAAGGGCATCACCCAACCATAGGCCTATAGGATACTGATAAAAGACTTACTCCTAATAGGAAGAACAATTGGGAAACCAAGGTAGGGAATACCTAACCTTGGGTCTAAGGAAGGGCATCACCTAACCTTAGGCCTATATGATGCTGATAGAAGACTTACTCCTAGTAGACAGATTAACTGGAAATCAAGATAGAGAATATCTAACCTTGGGCTAAGGAAGGGCATCACCCAACCTTAGGCCTACAGGATGCTGATAGAAGACTTACTCCTAGTAGACAGATTAACTAGAAATCAAGGTAGGGAATACCTAACCTTGGGTCTAAGGAAGGGCATCAACCAACCTTAGGCCTACAGGATGCTGATAGAAGACTTACTCCTAGTAGACAGATTAATTGGAAACCAAGATAGGGAATACCTAACCTTGGGTCTAAGGAAGGGCATCACCCAACCTTAGGCATATAGGATGCTGATAGAAGACTTACTCCTAATAGGCAGATCAACTAGAAACCAAGGTAGGGAATACCTAACCTTGGGTCTAAGGAAGGGCATCACCCAACCTTAGGCCTACAGGATGCTGATAGATGACTTACTCCTAGTAGATAAATTAACTGGAAATCAAGGTAGGGAATACCTAATCTTGTGTCTAAGGAAGTGCATCACCCAACCTTAGGCCTACAGGATGCTGATAGAAGACTTACTCCTAGTAGACAGATTAATTAGAAACCAAGGTAGGGAATACCTAACCTTGGGTCTAAGGAAGGGCATCACCCAACCTTAGGCCTACAGGATGCTGATAGAAGACTTACTCCTAGTAGACAGATTAACTGGAAACCAAGGTAGGGAATACCTAACCTTTGGTCTAAGGAAGGGCATCACCCAACCTTAGGCTTATGGGATGCTGATAGAAGACTTACTCCTAATAGGCATATCAACTGGGAACCAGGATGGTGCCACGAAGGACGTACTCCACCACTAGCGAGTGTGAATTAAGATGGTGCCACAAAGGGCATACTCCACCTCTAATCCCCGAGTCAAATGCATAGTGGTGCCACAGAGGGCATACTCCACCACCAGCGGGTCTAATCCTAAGGGTAGGAAGAATCGGACCTTGAGGAGAAGATGAAGATGCATTAAGAAGAAGGAAAATGTTAAAGAATTAGAACAAAGTTGAAAATCAAAAAGGAAATTTTATTGATTGATAAAGCGAGCTACATCAAGCATAGTATTTCTTAAGGAAACGCCCGTTGACAGGTAACATTGGGTGATTTCCCTTACAATCCACTAGCTGATACGAGCCTCCTTCGTAGACAGTCTCTATAATGAAGGGTCCCTCCCAAGTCGGTTCAAATTTGCCTCCCAACTTTCGATGGGCTAAGATAGGCCTCCGAAGGACCAGTACCAAATCTCCTACTTGGAAGGTCCTAGGTCGCACTAGCTTACCATGGGCTTGAACCATACCGGATTTGTATAACTCTAGACTTTGTTGAGCTTGGAGACATCGCTCTTCAAGGCCTTCGAGTTCTTCCAACAGCAGTTTTGCATTTTGTTCATTCATAATTTGATTCCGAACTACAAACCTGAGCGAAGGAATTTCTACTTCTAAGGGTAGAATAGCCTCAGATATGTACACTAATGTAAATGGGGTGGATTGGGTCGGGGTTCTATAAGTGGTATAGTAAGCCCACAAAGCTTCCACCAAACGCTCATCCCACTGTCGTTTGTTGTCATCAAGGGTCTTTTTAATGATTTGCACCAAGGTTTTGTTGAATTTGTCTGCCAATCCATTTGCCCGGGGGTAATAGATTGTTGAGTATCTCCAATCAATGTTATGGCATCTTACAAAATTGTTGATTTTTATAGACTTGAATGCGGACCCGTTATCGAATATGATTCTGTGGGGTACACCGAATCGATATACGATATGGTCATGAAAGAATTTTAACACATGGCGGGATGTTACATTATGCAGGGGAATTCCTTCCGCCCACTTTGAAAAGTAATCAGTCGCAGCTAATATGAAGCGATGACCTCTCGAGGAGGGAGGGTCAATCAGCCCGATGATATATGTGCCCCAACTCTCGAAGGGCCATGAGGCTATCATAGGGTGTAACACATTAGGCGACTGATGTAAAACCACACCATGGACCTGGCATTGATGACAGTGCTTTGCAGTATTCATGCAATAGTCAATCATTGTAGGTCAGTAGTATCCAAGTCTTTTGATTTTCAATTTTATTTTTGGACCCGATTGATGTGCACCGCATAGTCTTAAATAAACTTCATTAATAATCTTCAGGGCTTCTCATTTGTCCAAACAACGCAGCCACATCTGATCGAATGATCGACGGTACAGTAAATTATTAACTAGTGCATAAGATTGGGCACCTTTCTTAATTTGATTGGAAAGAGATTTATCCTGGGGAAGTCTCCCTTCTTGAAGGTAGTCAATTAAGATTGTCTCCAATCACCTTCCTCATCAGTCGTTGAAGAGGCAGAAAGGACTTGGAAGGGATTCTTACTGATGTGTTCCAAATCTATAGAGGAGATGGTTTTGCGGTTCTGAATCTCTATAGGGATGGAATCTTCCTCTGGACATGCAAATTCCTTCGTAAGTTTAGCTAAGGCATCCGCCGCGGAATTGCTTCTACGGGGAACCCTATATAAAGTAGCAAAAAGAATTTATTCAAGCAGGTGAAGGGTGTACTGGTGGTATTTCAGGAGATTAGGATTTAAGACCTTATAGGTTCCTGCAACTTGGTTGATCACCAATTGGGAGTCTCCAAAGATCTTAATCACTTTAATTTCCACTAAAATTGCAAGTTCCAAACTAGTTATCAGAGCATCATATTCAACCTCGTTATTTATGCAAGGCTCCGACAAATGATAGGAAAAATGCATCATCCCTTTCTCCGGCATTATAAAAATTAAGCCGACTCCGACCTTTCCGGGGCTTATAAATTATTGGGTCGCATCCCGGCGAGAGGAAGCTGCACCATCAAAATATAGTTCCTAGATGGCTTCTGCAGATTCCCTTAAACTCATAATTTGTTCATCGGGTAAATCATCATTCAAGGAGAATTTGCCGGCAGCGGATGTGCTTCCAGGAAGTCGACAACGGTCTGCCCTTTTACAACACGGAGGGGAGTAAAAATAATCTCAAATTGGAGTAGTATCATAGACCAGTGAGCTAAACATCCTGACAACGTAGGTCGGGTCATAAGATATTGCAAAGGATTAACTCTTGAAATCAAACTGATTGAGTGGGAGAGCATGTAATGCCTTAGCTTCTGCGGGGCAAAAACTAAAGCAAGGCAATGCTTCTCGATTGATGGGTATCAAATTTTAGTAGGAAGAAGTCTTCGACTAAGATAATATAGAGCATTCTCTTTCCCTTCATCATTGACTTGAGCTAGCAGGGCACCTAAAGATTCATCTAAGGCCGCAGTGTAAAGGATTAATGGCTTCCCAGGAATTGGGGCTGCTAGAACTGGCGGGTTGGAAAGGTATTTTTTGATATCATCAAAGGCATTTTGGCACTTCTCATCCCATATGAATTTAGTGTCTTTTTTCACAAGGACAGAGAAGGGTTGACACCTCCCGGAAAGATTAGAAATAAACCTTCTTATATATGCCAACCTACCTTGTAGAGACCTTAGCTGAGTAAGACTCTTAGGAGATGGCATATCTAAAATAGCTTCAATTTTAGCAGGGTTGATATCAATTCCTCGGTGCCTCACTACGAATCCTAAAAATTTCCCCGAAGTGACACCAAAGACACATTTCAAGGGGTTCATTTTCAAATCATAGCGGCGCAATCATTCAAATACAACTCTTAAGTCATATAGGTGAGCCTCTTTGACCTTTCTCTTGACAACTAAATCATCAATGTAGCACTCAACTTGATTGTGGATTAAGTCGTCAAAGATGTGAGTCATGGCCTGCTGGTAAGTTGCTCCAGTGTTCTTTAGGCCAAATGGCATTACCTTATAATAAAAGATTCCTATAGGGATTCTGAACGCAGTCTTTCTCTCATCTTCTAGGGCCATCTTGATTTGGTTATAACCTAATGAGCCATCCATAAAAGAGAAAATATCATGTGAGGAGGCAATGTCCACCATAAGTTCTGGTATTGGTATGGGGAACTAATCTTTAGGACATGCCTTATTTAGATCCCTATAGTCGACACAAATCCGAATTTGACTGTTTTTCTTTTGAACTAGCACGATACTGGCCACCCAAGAGGGATATTGCTCCTCTTGAATGACCCCGGCTTCGACCAATTTCTTAACTTCGGAAATGACTTGTTGCTCGATCTCTAAGCACATGCGTCGTGGAGCTTATTTAATAGGAATATCATCATGCCGAACCCCAAGTTTGTGGACCGCTACCTCAGCAGGCAAACCTGGCATTTCGTCGTATGTCCAGGCAAAGCAATCCCTGAAATCGGACAACAATTGAATTAAATCTTGAATTTCACTCTCACTCAACAAAGTACTTATAAAAATTGGGCGAGGATCATCATCGTTTCCCAGGTTAATTTCTCTTAACTCATCGACTGTTGATTTAATTTCCTCTTCAAATTCAGGGGGTGCATCCCGAACTTGAAGGTCATCGGGATCGTCTAAAGTCTCCAAACAGAGCCCATCGAGGGGACAGAAAGAATCTGTAGGGACATTTGGAGATTCAAGATGGTAAGATATCATTAGGCAATACTCATCATCTTCAAATGAACTAACGAATCCAAAATCGATACCACTTGTTTGATTTTTCTTTATCTTGGTTTGCCAAATATTCTCGTGGTATCTAACTTGACCCTTAGTCCATCGGTACGGTATAGAACCTTTAGAAAAAGTATTTTTTTACACAAACAGGGAAGTAGCCGAAAGGTAATTCCAATAATTCATTAAAATCTGCCTCCTCAAGGGTTACATCACCTTCATCCCTTGCAGAGGAGGATCCAGAAAAGAATTTTTGGCCTTTCTTTACTTCACTGTTCAGGTTGGGGGCCACTTTGACTTCTAACCCTACAATCCTGCCTGCCGACAGTGGGGTCAGAGAAAGGGCCTCAATCCTCCTACTGAGTTTTTCGTACATTGTTAATTCAGGCTCGTCACTTTTAACTTTTGAGATATCTACCTCAGGGTCACTGTCCTGATCTAAGGTGAGATCAAATTTTAGAGGAGTATTTATATTATGGTAATTGAGAGAGAAGGCAGCACCTTGATTTTCTAGTTCACCATCAGAATCTGATTCCAAGTCAATATATATAGGTGCTGCTCTTCTATCTAATGAAGCACGGCCTCGACCTCGTGCCCTCAAAGCCATCCTCCCACCTCTTTGAGGTAATGTGCTTGGAGGCCTAAGGACAATGATATCAGAGTCGTCTTCACTACTTGACTGTGTCATTTCTTGATTGATTTTTTTATCTTTTTCTTTCTTTTGGTTGGATTTTTGTCCAACCATTTTCTCTTCAATTTTGATCTCCAACTTAGAACGGGACGAGGACCCTTTTGGTATGAAATATGCAGTATCTTCGTAGATCCCAATTTCTTGAATTGAGAATGATTGCAGATCACCCTTAATCACATGTTCAATGCCATCTTGTTGATACTTAATGCATTGGTACGGGGTAGATGGAACCATTCTATATTCGTGAATCCAAGGTCTACCTAGAAGAAGTTAAAGGACGTTGTTGAATCAATTATATGAAATTTAGCTTCAGTTTTTAACCCTCCTATCTCTAGGAGTAAAGTGATTGAACCTAAAGCTCTCTCGCCCTTCTCATTGAACCCACGAAGCACCAACCTATCGGTCGAAACCTTGCTAGTATCAATTCTGAGATAAGCAAGGGTCTTTATGTTCATCATGTTGACCGATACACTCGGATCAACATGGACTCTTAATAACTTGAAGTTTCCCACATCTACAGTAATGTAAAGGGGACGAATGTGGTCGGCAGTTCTTAAGAGTAAATCTTCATCAGAGAAGGTAACTCCGGGGACCTCTTTGAAGTAGAGGGCCTCATCTTCTGAAGTTGAAGCCAGTTGGGCTAAACAAATCTCAGGGTCGAGAGGTGCTTTGACCAAAGACTCCCTCATCTCTTTGGAAAGAAGGAGGGCATCGTAAATGCTTAGTTTGGCTGATAACTTCCTAAGATGGGCCAAAACATTGTATTCAACCTTAGGAACGACAGACTCAAAACCCGGAGGAATTAAAAGGAATTCTGGTTGTTGAGGGGAATCTGGATTTAGATCTTCGAAGGGGGATTGCCTGCCTTTGTCCTGAGGGGGAAGCCTAGGAGGTAAGACTTTACTACCACAGAGTTGTACCTGCTCGATATCCTCGGGGGGCAAACTAAAGCGGTGTATACACTCACTGTAGGCATTGGATCGTCGTTTCCCAAAAGAGAGTCAGAATCTAAAAACTCTATCTCAATAGTACTTCCCTGAAAATTAAATTGGGGGAAATCACTTTCTAATAAGGTTTCAGATTTGACATCTTCTTGAGTAGTCGACTCGGGAAGGTCAGTTTGATTAACATCAAGATTTATTTCACCAGAAGTTTGATTCAAAATAGGAGAGTCATCAATTTGCATTTGAGATTCATGGCCAATCATCAAGACAGAAGTAGAAGGATATTTTTTATTCATCTTTTGACCCTTCGCCTTTGATGGGACAAAGTAAAAGTCAGATAATAAAAGAGGGGAAAGGGTTTTAACACCACCATTCGCCATTCTAATACATCTCTCATCAACACATTTCCTCTCTATAAAATCATCTTTCATTTCTTTTACATTATTCTCAGTAGTTCCTATGACTACTGGAGAGGGAAGTGGCTCAACATCCTTCTGCGAAGAGTCCAGGTCAACTTTCCACACCGGGCTCTGGGCTATCGTAGTCAGCTGTTGAGAAAGACGAAAAGATTTGTTAATCAACTTTTTAAATTCCCGGGACAAAGCAATGTCCCAACCATCTTCAATAGGAAGAGAAGAATTAAGAAGATTACCTGAGATAGTTTTGACTGAGGCTTTTTCCGGATCGACCAAGTATTCTTTAGGAATTATAATGTTACCTTGGATGTAGTTCCTCTCAAGCCAATCTTTGAACACAACACAGTCCTCAAGTGGGTGACTAAGCTTCTGGTGGTATGAGAAATACTTGGGATCTTCTTTCTTACACTCATCCTCGGGTCTTCTTGCCTCTAGCAACTGAAAGTCAGGCTTCTTTAACATGCTCTTAAAGATCTTTTTAACTGATTCCCTTTTAAATAGATAAGGCTTTGCCAATCGCTCTTTAAAAGGGATAAAGGCAGGATCTCTAGTATGCTGAGGAACTATCTGAAAGGGTTGCTTCTGAGGTGGCTGTGGTGGAGGTTGAGTGCTAGGCTGACTAACCACTGACATCTTTCTTTTATCTACTACTGAGACCACAGCTTTCTTTGCAAAAGTTTTCACTAGCTTAGGACACTTCTTATCTTTAGACTACTCTCATAAGAATGGCATCTTAGGAGCCTTTTCCTACAAATTGCTAGCCTTATTGAGAAGTATTTCAAAAGTTTTAATAGTGAAACCCTTCAGGAGAAAAGCAACAGGGCCATGGATATTCTTTAGAAGGATCTCCACCGTGTGTTGCTCTTGCAACTGGAGTTCTCACTTCATCGAGAGGTTTCACCACCTCAAGATGTACTCAACCAGAGACTCTCCCGACTTTTGCTTTTTAACCACAAGATCGCCCCTGGTAGTGCGTTGTTACGCTCCAGAAAATCTCTTAAGAAAAAAGTTTTCTAGATCGCTAAAGGTTCTCACTGAATTGTTGGGCAGATCGGCGTACCATTCAAAAGCAATGCAAAATAGACTACTTACAAATTGGCAAAATATTAGAGCATATGACCCTCCTGCGTTGCAACAGCTTGCTCGGAAGTGGGCCAGATGCTGTCTCAAATTTTCAACTCCAGTGAAAATTTTAAAAGTTGGTGGCACAAAGCCCTTTGAGTAAGGTGAGTCATATTCTTTGGGGTAAGGTCTACCTTTTGGAATAGACGCGGTTCCTTGTGAAAGGGCTAAGGCCTCTCTTACCTGGTCTTCAATCAGTTGCTTAATGTCTTTCTCGGGTGGAATCAGAGGAGTGGTGGAAACTATTGGCTGGACTGGAGGTGCTTCTAACGGGCAAGAAAGAATCACAGGTGGTGACTTGAGGGGTTTGGAACTAGATTCTGCCCATTTAGCCTTTACTGTGATCTCTCGAGCTGACTGCTAGTTTTTAAGGGACTCTTGCTGTGATTTATCCAACCTTTCTTGCATTTTTCTAACTTGTGACATCATGCTCGCAAGCTCAGTCTCCAAGTTTTTTATGTGCTCTTCATCTCTGGCTTTTACAGACTCATCTGAATCTGACTCAATAACATTTGAATCATCATCTCTAACAGATCGACATTTGCTGGGCTCAGCTTCTTTATTAGATCCCCTGGTCTCAACCATACAAATGCTACCAACATAATCATCTTCATCTCCAAGGAGATCATCCAGATCTGGGTCAAAAGAGGCCATTCCTTCTTTATTCAACAAGATGTTCCTTATTTCTTGTACTACCTCCTCGACCGATCTATCCCCAAAATAGTTAGGATCGAGGGGTAAGTATTCTTTATACTCAGCCATATCAAACAGTTCTTCAGAATTTAGTAGGGCAATGATTTCTATAAGTTTTAGGTTAGGATCTGGTTGAGACTTTGGAACTGGTTCATCTTCCATTTCTAGATCCTGGTCAATTCTCTCCTCTTTGACTATCCCAGAACTAGTAGTCAAAAGAGTGGCATCCTCTACGGGGAGAGGGACATATACCTCGGGGGGAGAAGCAGGAGCTTATAAAGTGATGGCTCCTACATCTGGTAAGGTAATGTCCTCAAACACCTGACTAGGGAGCCTAGGAACTACACCCGGACCTTGGGGATCATCAACTGGGGCAGCAGTGATGGTGGCTATTGGATTTTGAACTAAACTGGTTATAGGAGGACTGCCAACTGTAATAATTGGGATACTAGTCTGGACATCCATCAAGTCAACTAAAACTGGAGTAGGGTTGACTGGAACTCGTTGGAGCTGCATAATGAACTTAGAAGTTCTAGGAGGTGGTGGCAAACTCTCCAACTTAGTTCTATTTTGCACATATTTCTTCTCAGGAGATTTGGGTCTTTTTCCCTTAACATCTACAAATTTTTGAGTCTCAACCCCTTTTGGCTTAACAATCACTGAGGCCAGCTTTACAGGTTTAGGAGGGAATACCGGGGGTCTACCAGTAGAATGGTGGCCTCTCTCGGACCCAGTCAACACGATACCCTCCGTTTTAGAGGACGGAGGGCGTGGCACCCAATGGTATCCATCAACTAGCACTGAAGTAGCAGGCTGTCTAACATACTTGTTATTTTTCTGACAAATTGTGGGGTCAAATTCTTTGCCTCGGACACTTTCTCCTTCAACACTTCTTTCTGGAAGTGATGTGAGATCACTCCCTTTAATTGTTTTACATACTCCTTCTTAGTCTGTATAGACTGTGCAGCGCAGGTGTGAATTATGTTCCTTAAGGTCCTTGTCCTCTGGAGGTGTTTTTCTTTCGGAGTCTTCTTAGTCGAGTAGTCAACTGGGCATGGTGGGGAACGGGCTATCCTAGCTGCCCTCTCCTCCCCTTAAGCAGAAACAAGGGGGTAGAAGCGACTCCCCTTTAGAAGGGGAGAGGAAGCAGGAATAGGTAGCTCCTCAGCATCCTCAGGCTCTACTTGAGCTAAGGTCTTAAACGGTACAACCCTCTTAGCCTTAGAGATCTTCTTCCTAAGTCTCCTCAAATAGTTTTTCTTCTGATTCTTAGTGGCAAAGCTAAGCCCAAAACTAGACCCTTTCTCAAAAATAGATTTAACTTCAGTGGGGGGCTCAATAACTGGCTCAAACTGTTTCTGGTCATCACTGACTACTGGCAAGGTAGGTGCAGATCCCACAATCAACTCAACCACTGGGGGAACTTCCTTACTGGCATCCAAACTAACAATCTGGTGTCCGTCCATGGAGAGCTCAAGGGTATTGAATCCCATCCCAATGATGATAGTGCTCCCTTGATCATTAACAGTTGAGGACAGCTCTCGGTCGAAAGAGAAAATCAATTGGCCAGCCATTTGAAATTTTCTAAAAGTTAAAGAGATGATTGAAATTATATTTCTCTTAAGAGGAAGACAAGATAATTTTTTTTTTTAAATTAAGGCTTGTAAGATAATCTCAACCCTCTAACACATGTTGAGTGGTGGAAAAAGTCACCCAACACACATTAGTGGGATAAAGAGACTAAGTACATGCCATAAGGAAGGTTTTCTTAAAGAAATTTGACATATGTTAGCTCATAAGAAGATCGTATGAGGTAACATGTGACAACTTAGAACTTGAAGAAAGTTTTCGAGAGAGAATTTGAATTCTGAAAGATTTAAAGTGGGTTTTCCCACAAACTCCAAAACACAACCGACAGAGTTTCCCCTTACCCGAAGGCTTATGGAACTATGAGAAAACTCAAGTAAAGTGAGTAGTCTAACCCTCCTCACCCCTGAAGGTCAAAAGGGAGGTGAAGGGGTTAAGACTAAAGTATTTCGAAGCACCCAAGATAAGGGTCTTCAAAACCCTTTCAACCTTAAGAATTTATATGTCGAGTGAGAAGTTTTTAACTATAAATTCATAGGGTTTGAGAAGGATATCTAAAGATCTGATTTGACACTGTCGCTTTACCGGTCGACCCGGGGAATGAAGGTCAAAATCAGGACAAAAATTTAATATATAACAAACTTTGGAGGTAGGACCTCTCATTTCAATGTTTATTTTATTTTGGATGTTGGCCACACTCACCCAAAAAAGAAATGGGTAGAGGGACCAACGGAAGAAAAGGTAGTTAAAACTATCGATGGGACAAAATTTCGTCACTATTAAAGAAGGAGAGAAAGATCTTGTCCCACCAGGCGTGCCATTTTTTGTTGGTGGAATTTTGGAAAAACAGGTTTTGAAAAAAATATTAGTTTTCTTTGGGAATTTTAAAATTAAGATTTAATTCTAATTCTAAAGTCGAATCAACTCGTTAGAGAAATTATATCACCCCAAATGATGAAAATAAAATTTCATAACGGTGTTCAGACTTAGAATTACGAAACTCATCTTGAATATCATGATCGGATTCTAAAGAAAAACTTCATATGGCCCCAAGGGGGTAGAGTGAAGTCCAACTAAATATCCAATTACAATATTTGAGAAGTACGATCGTCGAATTCACACCCAAAGTCTTATCAAAGAAGGATGTATCTCCCCGAAGGGAGATAACACCATTCAATGATAATCCTTCTAATGTAATAACGATGGTCATTTTTTTTGACCTTTTTTCAAAGAAATCTAATAAGAAAAATCAATTTTAAAATCAGGTGCGTGTGTGGTTCCAAATCTCCTACGAGCGCAAACCCTCGTAGTTAATTATATCGTAGGTAGATAGAGTTCCCTATGAAAACTCTCGATTAAAATAGTAACAGAATTTTGTCAGATTTTCTAGGAGTGATATCAAAAAGAGATGAATTTTGGAAATTCAAAAGGGAATGGATCAAAATTGAGCAGTTATTAACAGAGTTAAGGGAGGAGAGGTAGGGGATACTTTGAGATTCCAGAACCATCCAGAAGTGTCCCTACTTAATCTAAGTGTTGGGCTTTATATTTTAGAATTGAAACGAAGCTTTAATTAAAGTTGAGCATTTTATTAGAAATTTGGGACTATATTCCCGAAATTTGGGGTCTTATAATCAAAGATCTACCCCGAATCCTAAATCTAATTTAGACACTAGACCATAGTTGTCCGATCCTAACTAATGCAGTGTAGAACCTAGACTTACTCCGGCCTAAATTGGGGAGTCAGCTAACCACCTAATCGATTTAAAAGAGATGAGTTTGGTCTTTTATGAGAGAGTGGTAGGGATATTGTATTTAAGGTTTTGGAAAGTTGGGGACGACATCTAAAGATTTCCCTAATTGGCCCCTTTGACTTATGTTGGGTACAAAAATGTTAAGGACTAATTCAATTAAAATTTTGACTCTTTAAATATATTTCTAATGCAATGCGTGCTGGTTGACAACTTTAAATCAAATATGCTTGAAATTTTAAAAACAGGCTTAGAAAATAATTTTTTAGAAGATTGAACTTCCCCAGGTCCGGCACCTCGTCCTCATAGGTCAGACTATCTGGACTCTACTCGCAGGCGGAGAAGGGTCTAAAGCAAGGAGAGAGTAATGCAGAAATATGCATGCGACCCCGGGGTCGATCCCCGGCTAATTCCCTAGATTTGTTATCTTTCTATGCTATTTAGACTCACTAAATTTTAAACTTTAAGATTATGAGTAGAAAAATTTTCACACTCTTATGAGTCTCACGTATTCAGGTGAAAACAAAATTGGCACACAAACGCCAAAAAAACTAAGAAACACAGGCAATCCTAGAGGCAATCATTTCAACACATCAAATATAAATTAATTCATCAATAAATGTCCATAGGCAAAATTGCCTTGCTTATTACAAACCAGAATTTTGCAGAAAGTAAAATGGCCGGACACCACTGACAATAACCCGGATTCTAAACCTAATAATGACGCAAGTTATTTTGAGTGAGATCCTCTTAGTCTTCAAGTCTTCAGTCTTGTTCTCCTTCAGGCTTCTTGGATCCTTCGTAGTAGATTACCCAAATGGATAAGAGGTCACTTCCTTTAAGGGGAAGGCCACTCTTTCTTCTTTGGGTAGGGAAGGAGTATGGTCCAAATTTGGATCTCCAAATAGAAAAGGAATACTCCCCTAAGGGGCATCCTTTTCTCTTTGAAGTCCAAGCTTTGGACCTATGTATCCTAACTCAAAACTAACTTTCACAACACTTAACAATTACACAAATTACATTTATATGAAAATAAAATCTAGACTCACCTGCAGGGTTATCCTAAGCAGTTAATAAATAAATAACAACTATTCCCAAGTAGTTATATATATGTAGAAAAGAAAGTAAACACACTGGCCACGCTCTTTTTATTATTTGGGGGCTTTAGCAACTAAAGCACCTGTGCAAGCATTTATAATAATTGATTTTTTTATTAACTTAGCCCCCCTTTTTATTTCCCTACATGAGCGTGGCCACCTGCAGAAAACTGTGTGAACATTCAAATCATACCTAATCTAAGGATAATCTAGTCACCAAACACATCAACCATCCACAGAGTGCAGTAAAAAGTAAGCAGACACAGCAAAATAATTTCATCCACAACATGCAGTAAAAATCACGAAAAATTCGGCACACAGTAGTAAAGTAAACACCGGCCTAACCTAGATCTAGAGTTGGTTGTCCTAGTAAATCATCTAAAGTGTGTGTAAAATGTCGTGTGGCTGGGGTAGGTCCTAAAGTGGGTGATTAGTTAAAGTTGTCTAAAAGTCTGGGTTTGTTAAGGCTAAAAAGGGAAATTTAGATTAAAGTTTAAATATTAATATATTAAGAATTTTAGTTAAATATATTTTAAGAGTTAATTGATTACTACCTTTGTTTCACGCCGAGGCCGTGAAGTTTATTTCACCTTCTTCGGGGCTAAGCTAATAGCCTCGTAGACCTGGGTTACCAGTAGCAATCGGGGTTAATTAAGTTGATTTAAATTGGTTGGAATTAAAGGAGTGAATTAATATTAAGGGGAGTTGTTTACTGATTTTAATGGGCTGGTTGAGAATTTTATTAACCTATTTAGAAAATTCTGGAGTTTGGAGGAATTAACAGGTTTTGGAGGATATCCGGATATGTCAACTAAGGAAATCAAAATTTGATTTTTGAAATTATAGAGAAATTTTAAAGTTTCGAATTTTTAATAAATGCTAGACCTTATTATGAGTTGTTAGACATGTGGCACATTAAATTTGGAGTTTTCTATGAAAAGTTATATTTTTTAGAAGTTTTAACCTGATTTTGACCTAAAGTTGACCAAAATGTTGACCTTTGACTTTGACCAAATTTTGGTGGTTTGAAATTTTTATGAAATACTATATTTTAATTAGAATCATTAGCCACTGAGTTTGATTGATTTTGAATTTTCTATAATTAGTTATGAATTTTAGAAGTTTGGGATATTTATTAAATTATCTAATTATTTTAATTAAGGGCTCTTTTAATGATTTGAACATAAATGGATCTTAAATTTCTTGAAATGCCTCCCAAAGATCAGAGGTGATCTAAGGGAAGATTATCAGGCATTTAAATAATTTTTGGGATTTTTAATGATTATTAATTAATAAATGTTAATTAAACATTGATTTTAACTTAAAATTAAATTAAGATAGATTTAAAGAAACAATTTAAAGGGATTCCAATTTTCACTGATTAAGGGATCAATTGAGGTCAGTTAGGAGTATTTTAAAGAATTTTAGGAATTAAAGTTGATTTATTAGAATTTTATTAGGGTTAAAAGGCCAATTCTAAGGGGGAATACTATGGCTCGTATTTTGTTTACCAAATTAGCTCCAAACTTGATGAAATTTGGGCCATGGCATCATCTGATCCCAAGGCGCTGACCGCGTAATGGTTGGATAAACTATAGCCTTCGGATGGAGGATCGGACGGCCACGATTAATGGAGCTTTGAAACCACGGTATTTAATCCGCATCATTAATCGAAATCAACGGCCAGGATTTCATCTTCAACCTCCCGTGCGAACCCGAGACTATGAACCTTCTCCAGCGTAATTCAGACGATCCCGCCGACAAACTTTGATGAAATTTCGTAGGGAGGATAAGGACAGAGGAAACCTTCAATCTAATGGTGGAAATCCGTTGGGGTAAAGGTTTCCTTCACACTTGACCAGACTACCTAACTAGGGAGCTCGGGTTGAAGGGATTACCGCAGAGAAAGCCTCAACGAATGAGCTTCACTATCAGGAAGCTTCAGGGGGTGATGACGAGCAGATCTCCTTCAGACATCAGGATTGGAGGATGGCCGGAGGTATGACTTCGAGCGGGACGCCGAGAGCTTTCATCGGAGTTCACTCGAACGGATCGAAGAGACCGTCTAGGAAGCTAGGGGAAGGTGTTGGGAGGTCGAAGGAGCTCAGGGAATGATTTGGAGATGCCTGGGATTGAATAGCGAGGTCTGGGAGCTCTACCCTATTCAGCCATCTCCCACAAGATCGGACGGCTGGGATTGAGCCGGAGGGGCCTTGGATTGATGCCAGGTGCAAAGGGGCACTATCTTAGAGGGCTCGTGAGCATCAAGCCGGTGAGCCACAACCTTTGGAAGGCTTTGGGTCAAGATCGGCTTGAGGGGACCACCAGAGCTTGTTCTCTATTGGTTTCGATCGTCGTCGGCCTGGGTTTGGGTCGGGTTGACTAGGGAAAATTGATGGGGATGTGCTGGAGTCGAGGGTGAAGTCAATTGAGCCTGAGGAGTCCTGGTTGGATCTGGTGGCTCGGTTGGACCCAAACCTGCTCGGTTTGGGTCGAATTGAGCTTGACCCAGATCAGGCCAGACCTTGGGTTTGATGTAAGAAGTAGGTCTAGGTCTGGTACACCCAATGCAAGTGACAATTGGGTTCAATTTGGTCTGGATAAAAAAAAAAGGCTCGAGTTGACCCAAATCTGCTCGATTCTAGTCGATTTGGGTTCAACCAAGGTCAGGCCAGACCATGGGCTTGATATGGGAGGTGGGTCTGGGTCTGGTGCACCCAATGCAAGTGGAAATTGGGTTTGATTTGAACTTGGTTAAAAAATGGCCTGGTTTAATATGGTTTTGGCTACTTTGAGTTATCCTAAAACCTGACCCAAGTTAGCCCAAGGCATGGGCTGCCTGGAGGAGGTGTGTTGGACCTAAAGCTACCTGTTAGGGGTGTTGATCAAGTTCAATTTGACAAAGAGCAGGAATTGGCTCAATCCCAAGTGGTTTTGGGCACTTTGGGTTAGCTTAACTCTTGACCCAAGAGAGCCCAGAGGCTGGGCTGGTCAAAGAAGATGTATTGGGTCAAGGGGGACCCAATGGGAGAATTGGTTAAGTTCAATTTGACTTAGGATAAGAGTTGGCCCAATCCCAAGTGGTTTTGGTCTCTTTGGATTAGCCTAAAACCTAGCCCAGGTCAACCCAAAGGTTGGGCTGGTCAAGGAAGGTGTGTTGGGTCAAGGGGGACCCAATGACACCTTGATTTGAATTCAATTTGATTAAGGTTGAGAGATGGCTTAAGGGAGACCTCTCTTTTGTCACTTGGGTCAAGCCAAATGGCTAACCCAAGTGAGCCCAAGTCTTGGGTCTCCAAGTGGGGTCTCTTGGATGCCCAAAAGAGTCATCCCTTGGGTTCAACTAGATTTGGAATGGTCCGGGTCCATGAGTTTGGATGAGAGGAGGTGTATGGGTCATTTGGTCAACTAGGTTGACTTGGTCAACCAAGTTGACCTAGGGCCAAGAGTTGGGTCATTTGAAACCTATTTGGTCATATGAGTTTAATGGGAGAGACATCGAGATGTAGAAAGGTCATTTGGGCCAAAATGACAATTTTGACCCTAAAGGGGTATTAGGGTCAAAATGGGTTGACTTGGTTAACCCAATTTATCTAAGGTTGGGGTTTTGTCAAAGAGATTTAAGAGGTCATTTGAAATCATTTGAGAAGTATTTCAAAGATTGATGATCAAATCAAATCAAGTTTGGGTCAATGAGTCCAAAAATCCTTAAAAGGGCATGTTGGTCATTTTTCCCCTGAGTCAATTTTGGGTCAAATTGAGTCTAAAAAAATGCAGACTATTGTTTGACAAATAAATATCAAAGCATTAGAGGTGATCAAAGGGTTTGAGGAAGACTCAAAGGTCAAATTCCACTAGGTGGAATGTTCAGTGGCACAGACTGTAAATATTTGAAGGTTTTATAGCCTTTCGATTTGAATTAAGTTTATAGGGTTACAGTCCTCAAAATGAGCTCAAATTTGGAGGGTTGACATTAGAAACATGTCACATCAAAATGCAATTGACAAACCTTGAATCAGATGTCAATTGACTAGGTTTCAAGGTGGTGGAAAAATCACCTAGAAATGGCTTTAGGACCTAAGTCTTTAGCCTAGGGATTCTGGGTTTGGATTGAATTAAGATTTGAATTGAGCCTAAGGGCTAGGAGCTTGGAAGATCCTAGGATCTAGGATTCAGGGAGGAGTTAAGAGTGACCTCATACAAAAATGAGGTCAACAGTTACTTAACATCAGTCACTTCAAACATTTACAATTGACTCAAGAAAAGGAAAAATGAAGATTACAGACTTAGTCAATCCTAATCTACCCAATCTGTAGCTGATTCTGATTTCCGTCCGATCTTTGGGTCCTGAAAAAGTTAATAGAGAAAAAGGCAGTTGTAGTGAAACATGATTAGTTTGCTATCATCAAAATCATAATCCAAAAACATTTTTGTAACAAAACTGTCAGATTTTGAATCGTTTGAGTGCAGTTTTCAATATTTTATTGTCACTTCGTCTGTACGATCGTCACAATTGTCCAGGACAAAATGTTTTTCAAACAACAGGATGAATGAATTAAGCGGTTGAATGCATAAGATATTTTTTAATACAAACTTCGTACGTACGAACCTTTGGTTTGTCTGGACGAACATATGTTGGTTCGATGGAGGAGACGGTTTCAACGGCCATTAAAACGATATAAGTTCTGATCGTCCTTGGATGAACACGTGTTCATCTGTACGATTAGTCTGGTCGAAAGTCTGTATGAAAGGACGCTTCGTAAGTTGTGTTGATTATGAAAAGCTGTTTCATTTTGACGTATTGGATTGTCCATATGAAATTTTTTTGTACAAGACGAATTGAAAAATTCGTACGTGACAAAATTTTTTCGTAAGGTACGAACGTGTCGTTTTCAAAAAATAGAAGGGCTTTTAAACTCAATAGTCACATTCAAAACTCAACTTTCAATCTCTTTTATACTCTAGATCTTTTTCCAAATGGCGAGTTCAAGTAAGAGATAAAAGATTCTAGCAAAGAAACCACATAGAAATTTCTCTAAAAACTTCCTTTTCAAAGCAAATGATGAATCTTTTCCTAGGTTTGTCTCAACGAAGATCACACCCTCAAGAATCCTAATCCAAGAACAAGTTACCTTTCAGGTAATGAACTTATTTGCCTCAAAACCGTTTGGTTTTATGCTTACCCTTGTCTATCTCTATAATAAGGAAACCTTCCACTACTTTCTCGCCAACATGTCCTTTAATTCTGACCATTCTATAATATGTTCCTGTGAGACCTCGTTCCCTTACTGTTCCTCTCTGATTTGGATTTTCCTCTCAGGATCGTCCGGGACGATAGTGGGATCGTCCAGGCCGATCTGCACTGTAGAAAATATCGGCCTGAGAATAGTCCTGGGAACCGTCCAGGACGATTTTTTTGGTCTGATCGTCCCGGGACGATTTGGCGATCGGCCGGGCTGATCTGCTTTATGATATATGAAAATCAGCTCGTTTTGATGAGAGAGAAAATCATTTTAAAATAAAATATCTGTTTTGAGGAGAGAGAAAGAGAAAAGGAAAAAGAGAAAGCTTGGTTTTGGAGGCCGCGGAGCGCTTTTCGTCCGACGTCGCTGTTGGGAAAAGTGTAGATCTTGTGGTAAGGACTCCGAACCCTATTTCTGTTTTCAAAGATGTTGAGTTTTGACCGAGTTGTGATCTGTTTTGTATTTTCGTAGTCGAATTTTCAACGTGATTTTGATTTGACACAACTTTCACTGCACAACTTTTGGTATGTTATAGATATGACTATTGTACACGATTTGAGTATTTTCTGCGAAGATTTTACCGGTCGGAATTGATTCTACGTGATTTTAATCGAATAGAAAATATCAGGACATGATTTGATTTGGTTTCTATAGAATAATAGTCTTGTATTGATGTCATAGATATTCTTCTGTAATTTGGAGAGATTTGGAATTTGTGCCTTTTTGCAGGATTTTTGTGTAAATTTGACCGACTGCCGTTACTCTGCCCGATTTTCGTACGATTACTGATTTTCCGGAATTGATAGATTGAATTGATATGTGCATGACCATTGATATGATCGTTCTAGATTTCTTTAATATTGCTTATTGCATCGATTATTGCATTGACTATTGATTGACTTGATTGATTCTGAAAGACAAGTGGAAACCTAGTTGAACGTTGGTTATAGAAACCAACGTATGGATATCTACAACAGCAATATGGATTTCTACAACAACACTATTGATAATAGCCAGTTAATCTGGTTGATTTCTACAACAGCACTATTGATAATAGCTAGTTAATCTGGTTGATTTCTACAACAGCACTATTGATAATAGCCAGTTAATCTGGTTGATTTCTACAACAGCACTATTGATAATAGCCAGTTTACCTGGTTGATTTCTACAACAGCACTATTGATAATGACTAGTGTTTGTGCTTGTCGAGTAAGACCATGGTATGAAATTGCATGTATATGATATTGCATCGCATAGATTTCCCGATCTACATTGATTTATTGATTTCCGATTGATTTGATCGACTTGATAGTATAGACTGGATTTGATTGATTGATGATTTGACGGATTTATTGATTTTATTGATTTATCATTTTGCTTTTCCGATTGGATTTATCGTATTACTTTTCCGATTGATTTTCTCGACTTGATTGATTCATAGATAACTGGCACCGATATTGATATGGATTCTGCGTATTGATTCATAGATATTGACACTGATATTGATATAGATTGTATCGATTGATAGATACTGATATCGACATTGATAGATATGATATTGACATATGGATACTATTGATACGACAGATCCTGATAGGTTATTGATATACTGATACATTGATTCGTCGTGCCGATTATCGATTGATTGATTGAATGGATTGTTGCCGTATGGATTTGATTTATCGTAGGATAGATTTCTCTCTAGAGCTGATTGTATTAATTTGATTTCAATTGATCTTTCGCCGTATTGATTTGATTGTTTATTGGGATTTGAGCCGATAGATATAATTGACTAGAAAGTGCTCTGTTGATGGAGACTGCCGTAGTGTCATTGAATATTGTAGATTGACATCGAGTAAATTGTATTGAATAATCGGATTGACTAGACGACACGATTGATTGAACTGATAGTATTGATTGATAGACACTGCTACGATGGATAGATATTGGCTTCCAGTCACATACTGATTTGATTGCTGGGGAATATTGATTTATCGATGTTTTGTTTTTACCGTTGTGATTATTGATTATTAATTTCCGTACTGCATTGACTACTGATTTGATTTTCGCTGCATCGACTATTGATTTCATTGACGACGGATTTCCGTATTGCATAGACTCATTGACCATTGATTGACTTGACTTGATTGACATGCATATTGATAGCATCGCCGTGCTTTGATTTCAGTTGTAGGCTTTGGTGACCTGCTGGGCTAGTAAGCTCATTATATGTGGTTAAAATTTTCAGGTCCGAGCAAGGCAACTGGAATGGAGTTCGATCAGAATGTCAGACGAATCCTTTCACTATTGACACCTGGGTCATCACAGTTCCTTTGTCTTCAAACAAAAAGTTGAAATCACCAAGGCTAACTTAGGAGCCTTTTTGAATTTAAGGACAGAGGGAGCCAGAACCCATCACTTGATCAACACTCATGATTATGCATGGTATGAACTTAATAATGTGATTAGAGGAAACAATGTGAATGAACATGTGGCTAGAGTTTTCGGTCTAGTTCATAATGCTCGTATCATCCAGCATGTCCTTAGAACTTTTATAATTTCTAAAGCTGGTGATAGAGTCAACATTGCCCCTCTTCTTTCTATGGTGACCTTCTTGATCATGACTAAAAAACCTATAGATGAAGACCAACTTATCTTTGACTATCTTTATGGGCTGTCTGAAATTGGACATGTAGAGCATAAGAGAAAGAAGAACGTCGCCTTAGGACATCTAGTTGCCTACATTCTAGACAAGAAATACAATTTGGTTCATCCTGATTAAGATTTTGAAGAACCGCTCTACTACAATGACTAATCATTTAGAACAATCTTCCAAGAAGAACAAGGTAAAACTCATATCATTAGTGATACAGAGGAAGAACCAGAAGCTGCACCTGCACCTGCCAATGAATCAAATTATCAGGATTTGGTTCAAATATATGATCGTTTAGAGACTCATTTTGATCAAATTGAGACTCATCTTCAGCAGCAGGCCGCTCAGTATTAGCATGACATGAATTTTATGAGGGATCAGATGAGTGATATCAGTACCAATGTGCTTATGATGAGTACTTACTTTAACATCTTTGGTGCTGCACCTCCTCCACCAGATCAGGATCCTTCTCAGTGATTGTTACACTTAATTTTATGTATTTTTTGTAGTTTGTGTTTTAGATGTGTTTTAAGTAAGTTTGTTGTATTTTTTTTTACTTTAGATGTTTTATTTCTGTATTGATATCCTGAACTTAAATTGTAATATTTTCATAGTGATATCAATATATGTTCACGTGTTTTGGATTTAATTGTATTGAAATGTGTGTTAGCCTTTATGACAATCATTAGATTTTTGATCTTAATAGTGCTATACTTTGAAGTGCAAGTCTAAATTAAATTCATTAGAAAAATATTTTTTTCTTAATTTAAGTTCTGCTTATAACTTGATATAATTAGAATTGTCAACTTCATGTCTCTTATTTAGACTACATAATTCTAATATTATTATTGCAACTATGATCTTATCTTATTTTATATTTTACTAATCAATAAATATTTATTTATGCACTTAGAAAAATTTAAAATTTTTTATTATTGATTTTCAAAAGATTAAAATTACTCCTGAAAAAATGTACAAATATACAAAAATCAAAAGAAATACGTAATGGTTTGCAAGTAGAAAAAGAGGCACAAAATAAGCCCAAAAGAAAAAAAAATGCACAAAAATGTGCCAATAATTTTAAAAAAATGCGCAAAGCGCCACATGTGATAATTATTTCTTTCCATTATCTTTTAATATCTTAATTCAAATTAATCTACTGTACATTCATATTATGTATTGAAATTTAAAATATACAAATTTTCTATTCATCTTTTTTGCAATAATTTTCTTTATCTTAGTGTCTAAATTGACTCATGCTTTTGATATATTCTTTCTATTATCAATATTATATCTCTTCTTAAATTTTATGAATTATTATGATTTGCCTGATGTTTTAATTTTATTTTCATAACATATTTTAATCACTTTCAAGATTGAATTATCAAATGATTTTCATATGTCTGCTTACATTTCAAGTCTTTTTCTTCTTTACTTTTTGCTGTTGTCAAAAAGATGGAGAAATTGTTTGTATCATGTTTTTTTAGTTTTGTTTGATCTGTTTTTATTTTTTTGTTTTGTATTTTGTGTTTGTTATTTATGTTGGTTTTCTAAGTATTTTGTGTTTGTTGTATACGTTGTGTGTGTTTGTTTTATCTGTATATTTTTAAAAATGCCTCCTTATTTACACATACTCATCAATTCAGAGGGAGTTTAGGAGATTTTTTGAATTTGAAAATTATACAAATAATAATTGTTTTGTCATCATAAAAAAGGGGGAGATTGTTAAGAGAGTTGCTATTTACATGTTTTACATTCTTGCAACTTGTATATTTTGATGATTTCAAATATTATTGTTTTATGTATAGTTATCTCCTAACATTTTTTGGATGAGTTGTTTTTGCTCTTGTGTGTACTAACATTTTAGAAAAATCAAACTTCAGACTACAAAGACTTCAAATTAAATTCAGTATGAGATACTTTGTGTATTTAAAACTTGTATTTTTCTTTTAATTATGTTTGAAAGGGAGTGATTGTAATTGAGTGAATATACATACACACACACTTTTTAGGAGATCTAGAGAAATTTGTACTGATTGTACAGGACGAACATAGTTTGTACGGGACATAAGCTTAGGTTTAACAACCTAATTCATAGTGATCAAGTTTCAACAAGCCCGAGTCTGGCGGACAGATGTCCCTCAAGGTCTAGGAGGTATAGGTTATATGGAATTAAATTAATCTAATAATGCCAACATTCATGCTATTTCTCATGCTTGTCCGGTTATTTCTCTTGCCATTGAAGAAGACCCGGATAATGAGGAAGATAGAATACTTGATACTCCACAAGAGTTTGAAGATGGCGTCACTTCTTCCATGGACAAATTGTGTGAGGTAAACTTGGGCACTAAGTCAGATCCTAGGTCTATTTTTTATAGTGCCCTACTATCTGATTTAGAGGCTCAAGAATACATTGAGTTACTGTTAGAGTTTAGAGACTATTTTGCCTGGAACTATACCGAGATACCTGGTCTAAATCCAGAGGTAGCAGTTCATAAGTTAGCCATTAAGCCTGATGTAGTCCCTATTAAATAAGCACCTCGTACGATGAGGTTAGAAATTAAACAACAGGTGATCACTGAAACCAAGAAGCTTATAGAAGCTGATTTCATTATGAAAGAGAAGTACCCCACCTGGCTTGCTAACATTGTTCCAGTCCGAAAGAAGAGCGGACATATACGAGTTTGTATTGACTTTTGTGATTTGAATAAGGCATGTCCTAAGGATGATTTCCCTCTTCCCATTCCTGAGTTTATGGAAGATATAACATCTTCCCATAACATCTTCTCATTCATGGATGGTTCATCTGGTTATAATCAAATAAAGATGGACCCTGAGGATGAGAAGTTTACTGCTTTCCAGACACCTATAGGTGTCTTTTATTACAAGGTGATGCCCTTCGATCTTAAGAACTTTGGGGCCACCTATCAACATGCCATGATTGTCATCTTCGATGAGATGATACATGAGTAAGTTGAGTGCTATGTGGATGATTTGGTAGTCAAAAGTAAGGTCCGTGAAGATCCATTATGAGATCTACGAATCATTTTTGAACACCTGCGCAAGTTTGATTTAAAGATAAACCCTTTAAAATGCGTATTTGGAGTTAGTGCAGAAAAGTTCTTAGGATTTATAGTTCGCTACCGTGGCATTGAGATAGACCCCTCTATGATCAAAGCCATAGTAGATTTAAAACCCCCTAAAAGTCTTACCTAGTTGAGATCCTTTCAGGATAAACTCGCTTTCTTGCGGAGATTTATCTCCAATCTTTCTAGTATGTGTCTTCCCTTCTCTGCACTAGTGAAGAAGGATGCTCGATTCCATTGGGATAAGAGTTATAAGAAGGCCTATAAGAGTACAAAGCGCTACCTGCTGAACCCCCCTATTTTAGCTGCACCTATCCCAGGCAGGCCGTTGATTCTCTACACTACGGTCCTGGATGAGTCCGTAGGTGCATTGTTGGCTCAAGAGAATAAGGAAGGCAAGGAGAATACCTTGTACTACCTCAACAGGCGACTAATACCTACAGAGCTTAAGTACCAAGCGATAGAAAAGCAATGTTTAGCCTTGATCTTCGTGGTACATAAGCTTAGGCATTATATGCTATCATATAAGATCAATCTGATCTCTCGAGTCAACCCATTATAGTACTTGATGACCCATCCGACCCTTTCAAGTCATCTAGTACAATGGTTTACGATACTACTATAATTTGATATTACTTTTGTTCTCTAACAGGCCGTCAAAGAACAAGTTCTAGCTGACTTTCTGGCCAATCACCCGATCCCTACTGATTCACCACTCAATGATGACCTATCTGATGAATTAATCTTGAGTGTAGATGAACAAAAGTCCCCTACTTGGGAGTTTTACTTTGACGGGGCGTCATCCGTTAAAGCTTTAAGTCCAAATGAAACTCCTACAGTTATGGTAGGATTAGGCCTAATTTTTGTGTCTCTTGAGGGTCATACTCTACATACTCCTATAGTTTATCAAAACCTCGTACTAATAATGAAGCTGAGTACGAAGCTCTGATTTTGGGGCTAGAGTTAGCCATTCAGATGAGTCTTACGCGGGTGAAAATCTTTGGAGACTCCCAATTGATAATCAATCAAGTAGTTGGAGTTTACAAAGTACTTAAGCCTGAGCTCATTCCATATCATAATAAAGCAATGGAGCTCTTGTGCTTAATACCAGAAGTAACTTTGGCCAAGGTCCCTAAATCTGAAAATGGAAAAGCAGATGCATTGGTCAAATTAGCAAAAGAATTAGCTGACCCTACTGGAAACCACGTGTCTATTATTGTCCAGTATTGTCAAGCTTTGTGCCCCGCAGACTTGTCTTCTCCTAATCAGACCCTTACAGTGTTTGATATAGATGAGGAGTCAGATTGGAGAGAGCCCTTCATAGAATATTTAAAGCATGGTAGGCTTTCAGATGATAAGTCTCTCGCTGCTCAAATTAGAAAGAGAGCTCTATCATTCGTCTATGTAAATGAAACTTTGTATCGACGCTCTTTTGACCAAATGTGGTTAAGATGCCTCAATAAAGAAGAGGTTAGTAGAATCATGAGCGAGATACAAGAAGGGCTTTGTGTGCCCATCAATCTGGACCTAAAATGAAAGGCAGAATTAAATGCCTTGGTTATTACTGGACGACTATGATCCATGATTACTAGTGTCAGATTCATGGCACGGTGATTCACCAATCCCTTAATTTGTTGCACCCTACTATTTCTTCTTATCCATTTAAGGGCTGGGGCACAGATGTGGTGGGTCTTATAGACCCTCCTTCTTCTAAGGGTCATAGGTTTATTTTAGCCACTAATTACTTCTTTAAGTGGGCAGAAGCTGTCCCACTTAAGGAAGTTAAATTAGAAGATGTGATGTGTTTCTTTCGCGATAATATTGTTTATCACTTCGGTGTTCTGCGCCATATAATCTCTGATAATGCCCCGTTCTTTAGAAGCACCAAAATTTTCAGATTTGCCCGCCACCATAACATTAATTGGTGATGCTCGTCGATTTACTACCCCAAAGCCAATGGCTTGACAGAGGCATTTAATAAGACTCTTGTGCAACTGATAAGGAAAATCCTTACTGCAAATAAGAGAGAATGGCATGATAAATTAACTAAAGTATTATGGGCATATATGACTACCTACCGTACTTCTACTCAGTCCACCCCATATGCTTTAGCTTTTGGGGTTGAAGCCGTCCTCCCACTTGAGGTCGAGCTCCCATCACTGTGTGTAGCAATTAGTTATAATCTATCTGATGAAGATAATGCTCAACTAAGGTTGGAAGAGCTTGATGGTTTAGATGAGCTTCACTTACTAGCTTATCAGTGCCTTAAGCTATGCCAGGCCTGAATGGCACGACACTACAAGCGCCTCGTTAGACCCCGTACTTTTCGGGGAGGCGAATTAGTTCTTATTTTGCGTAGGCCTATCATTTCGCATCGTCGACGAGGTGGTAAGTTTGAGCCTGTTTGGGAAGGCCCCTTCTCTGTAGAGCAAGTTTATAAAGGTGACGCCTACCTATTTGTTGATGCAAATGGCATTCACCGAATGCCTGTCATCAACGGGCAGTACTTAAAAAAGTACTACACCTGAGTCTAGTACTTCACAGGAAACCTCCCTACCGACTGTAGGTATCCCTCTGTATATATAGTTCCTAAAAAGGATTCCTATTACTTTTCAACAGTCTGTGTGGCCATGATGATTTATCCTCTACCACACGACGTTCGCTCTGAAGTGTATAAGGTTATACTTAGAGGTGATACACTAATAAATCGTAGGGATGTTTTGTACTTTTGTTTGTGCGCACCAATCACATTGGTGCCATCGCATAGAATTTTTAGTTTGATCTCCCCTTTGCAGGGCTTAGTTCCCTAGTTTCACCTGCTATCCCAGGTATGGTCTGGGATATCAAAACCAATAGTTCGAGTCTAGTTTTTGAGAGGTGATATTGGGTCCACATCATTCTATGACAGTCAGGTATGGTGATAGAGATCCACTATCCCTATTTGAGCTTCTTCTTTCTATCAGTCCCGATCTAATATATGTAACCCCTAGTTCATTCATATAAGTTGAATGTGATTAGGAATGTTAGAGTCATTGGTTTAGACTCTTTTAGAGATAGGATACTAGGTCCATACCATCCCATGCTAGTCAAATATGGTAAGTGTTGATCCTCTATCTTGATTGTGATTTCTGTTATACATCAATTTCAATATGATTATGCTCCTCAGTTCATTCACATGAGATGAATGTGGTCTGGGTTATCAAAAACCAAATGTTCACTTCTTTACAAGATCCTGTTAGATCTCCTTGTTGCAGACCTATTTTCTTGACTTATGTTTTGATGATTGACAAACACTATTTCTCTTGGACTACTTGTTACTTCTAACTTTTTAGGAATCGAAGATCGGACGATCAAGAGGAAGCCAGTTCAGAATTGCATAGGTATAGGGTTGAGTCAGTCTGTAATCTATTTTTTCTCTTCTTGAGTCAGTTTGTAATGTACAAAAGACTGATACTAAGTAACCCTACACACACACACACTTGAGAGATTTAGAATCTCTGTTTTTACTCACATCAGTCAGGCCGATCCATTGGATCATCCTGGACGATCAAGTTAAAACCAAAGACACTAATCAGGATTCTTAATTAAGGCAGCCAACATTAACATATCAGCCTGGACAATACGTGTATCGGCCAGGATGATAAGCTCAAAATAGAAAGAAGTAGCTGTCATAGACAATTAAGGTATACTGTATTTTTAAATTATCGGCCAGGACGATCCACGGATCGGCCTGGACGAAATTATCAAATTATGCCTTAATTGATCAAGAAATCAATGGAGTAATTAAGGATGATTGATACGATCATATCGTCCTGGACGATCGCAGGATCGGCCAGGACGATCTATTCAAAATCCTTAAGTTACTTCAGGACGATAAATATCTGCCAGCTCAAAAATAGGGCGATGCTTAGGACGATTTGCATCTGATTTGAACTGATCGGCCTGGATGATCGTGAGATCGGCCAGGACGATCAAGCCAAATTTCAATTATCCAGCACCCAAAATAGGGTGATGCCCAGGCCGATCTTCTGTGATTTGTACTGATCGGCCAGGCCGATGTCTATATCGGCCTGGACGATATTGTCGGCAACTTGCAATTAATGAGCTTCTTTAAAGCTCTTCTATTTAAAGAGCTCTTGTTCAACATTTTTTTAAGACATTTGGCTGCTGCCTTGACCTTAGAAGACATTGAGGAGAGAAAGAGAGAGAGGGAGAGAGAGAGGATCTTGTGAGGGGGAGCTTGTGAGGGGATTCACAAGGGTTGCTTCAAGGATCGCTCTGCTTGTCTTTTGTCCGGAGTTTCTCGTCCGTGGAAGGGTCGGTAGAGGTAAGGAGTTTGCTTCTGGTTGTGGTTCTCTACCAGCTTCAGGAGGAAGCGAAAGGAGGTAGGTTCTCTGCCTTGCCGGGGTGGCAAAAAGGAGGTTCTTGTGAGGGCTTCTCCGCCTAGCCGTGGGGGCTAAAGGAGAGTCACGTTTTGTAGTGCAATACTTGGAGGGTGCCTCCAAGGAGTAGACGTAGGTCGAGTCGACCGAACCACTATAAATCTCTTTATTCTTTTTATTGCTTTCGCACATTTTAAATTCTGCATTTTATTTTTGTGGTGTGATTTGGTTTATGCAATTTTCTTTCTTTGTGAAAAGAGTTTTTAAAATACCAATTCACCCCCCCTCTTGGTTAGCTTGGGACTAAGTTCATAGGGCTTAACATCCTTAACGAACTTTCAAGTGGTATCAAAGCGGGATTCGAAAATTAAAGTTTGAAATCTTTTTGAATTGATCCATGACTAACATTGGGAATCATAACACTACGGAAGGGTATTCCATTACCCGACCTCCCCTTTTGATAACCTACCTTTTGATTTTTGGAAAACTCGCATGTCAATGTTTTTATAATCTACTGATTATCGCATGTGGATACTTATTCAAGAAGGTTATTCTCCACCTTCTCGTAAAATTAATGGTGTTAAAACTGAAATTGCTTTTACTGAATGAACTTTCGATAAACGTGATTTAGCTCAATTAAATGCAAAATGTTTGAACTGTTTTTTCTGTGCTTTAAAATATGAAGATTACATGCGTGTTTCAACTTGCAAAACTGGTAAAGAGATTTGGGATAAATTGTGCATCACTTATGAAGGTACTAATGAAGTTAAATAATTCCGTTTGAACTTTCTCTTGCATGACTACGAACTTTTTTGTATGAAACCTCATGAATCGATTTCTGACATGTACACTAGGTTTACTCAGATAGTTACTTCATTGCATGCACTAGGAAAGGAACTTTCGAATTATAAAAAAGTTAACAAGATTTTAAGATGATTTCCATCGTCTTATGATGCAAAAATCACTGCAATCACTGAATCTAAAGATTTGAACACCTATTCCATTGATAACTTACTTGGCTCACTCATTGCTTACGAGCAAGGGGTGAATCAAAGAAATCTTGATGCAGGTGAGAAGAAAAAGGAGAAAACAATTACACTAAAGGCGCACAAATCGGATTCTAAATCTTCCGGGTCTGAAAGCGATGAAGTTGCCTTCATCACAAGGCAATTCAAAAGCTTTCTAAGGAAGAAACAAAAGCATCATCAAAGTTTGAGAAAAGGTAAGGATCATAAACATGTTAAAGGATCTTCTGATGTTGTTTGTTTTGAATGCAGGAAACCTGGACATGTGAGAGCCGATTGCCCTACACTTCAAGATCATTCAAGCAAAGAAAAGGAAAAAGGTGAGGAGAAAGCCAAGTCAAGGAAGGACAAGAAGAAAATCCAAAGAGGTTTTTGGGCAGAATCTAGTACTGATTCCTCTGAGACTAAACAGAGGAAGAGACTACTAACTTGTATTTCATGGGAGAAAATCAAAGTGATGAGGAAGAGGTATGTAAACCAACCTATGATGAATTGTTTGAAATTTGTGAAAAAATCCATGCATCATACAAAAAACTTAAGAAGACTCATGCTAGTCTAAAATTAGAACATTCAAATCTACAAAAAGAGCATGAAGTTTTTCTCAAAGATCATGCAACGATTGATTCAAATCACATGGCTCTTCTTGATGAATTTGATGAGTTGAACAAAAAGCATTTAGAATTGGTTGATGAACACAATGCATTAAAAGCTTCACACACCTCACTTAAGGTTGATCTTAAGAAATCTAAAGAGATTGAGAAAAATTTGAGGATTGAGATTGATGCATTAAAAAGCACTAATTTGAGGATTCAAAATGATTTGGAAACATGTAAGAAAGCTAGGATGACACCAATAACTAATCAAAAGCCAGAACCTAGGAAGAGGCATTTTTACCCTAACCATTTAAGAAAACCTTTTCCTGGAGTTCAATGTTTTTCTTGTGGCATGCTAGGACACATCTCACACACTTGCACTATACACCGTAATACACATTGGGTGTGGAAACCTAAGATGCATAATTTACAACACACCATACCTGCATTGCATTCTACTTTTTCTAAGGAGGATCCCAAACCTGTTTGAGTTCCTAAATCTGACTGTTGTTGAGTTTTGCAGGAGTGCTCTCACCAAAGACCTCGTGGGAGCATAGGATAACTGGACATAAGGAGGCTTGCAGCTCAAAATTGCTTAAACTCGCTGCTTTATCACGTGCTTGAAATGTTTAGTTTTTGTATTTCTTTTTATTTTATTTTATTTTTATGCTAGTTTTTGTGCTTACTTGGTGGTAGTCTAGTTTGCGTTATTTTCATTCTTTTTGTTTATTTTTATGTGTTCTGTTTTCACGTTGCTCTTTAAATTTTGACTTTCATAAGGAAAATCTTTTCAAGCCTTTAGATTTTGGAATTTTAGAGATAGTGTTTAGCTTTTTCTAAATTGGTTAAAGGGAGTAAACTGTCGATGTTTTCCCTCCTTCTGACTTTGTTTAGTGTTATAATTTTCTTCTCTAAACAAAAGTCTAAACTCAGTTTAACCAATGGCTTTTCATTTAAGATCTTTTTCTTATCTTGCTACATTAATTTATCTTATGCATAATAGCCAAAGTTCTTAGATATCATTCAAAGCTTTTGAAATATTGCCATTGCATTTATCACATGATTTTGATTTTGTGTTGTGGATTGCTCTTCCCTATGTTAGAGAGAGAGCTCCTATTCTCTAATACTTGGAGGATATACTCACAACTAAGTTTTTTTTTAAAGATATATTAAAGAGTTTTTAGCTTGCAAGAGTTAAAAAGGAAATAGGCCAATGAAGCCAAAATTGAAAAGAAAGTCATACACACAAAAGTGTATTCAAATCAAAAGATGCTCAAAAGAGCCAATCAAAATGACAAGAGACATAAAATAAGCCCACTAGATGCAAGCTATCCTCTCTTTGGTAAAACTCTTAAAACTTAGAAAACTCAATGATTATGTGATACTTTCAAAGACTTGATTTCAATTTCCATGATTGAGAAAAATTACTCTGGTTTATTATTTATGAGATATTTTATTTGTAAACAAGTCTTGAATGGATCTTTTTATCCTATTTAGTTATTCTGAGTTAGATTTCTGTTTTCCAAGAATTTTTGTACCCTGAAGGATGTCCGATCTAGAGTTAACAGAATCAGATGGTCTACCCTCTTCTGATTGGAATTTGTTAAACTTCTTGATCTCTTGAAACTCTAAAAGTTTCACTTTTTGAAAAGAATTATCATATGATGCTTCTTTAAATAAAAATTTTTTTTTTGAAAAATTAAAATAAAAAAATATTCATTTTTCCTTGTGTTGTTGTTTTTGTTTTTCTTTTTCTGTGTTTTGACTATTTTTTTTCTTTTGTTTTATTTTTGAGGGTCTTGATCATCACCATCTTTTCCTTATTTTCAATTCCTTGTCACATCGTCCTGGCCGATATTTTTATCGTTCTGGACGATAGGATAAATTCTCTTCAAAATCCATCTGCTGAACTTTTTTGTGCTTAATGTAACTCATCGTCCTGGACGATACTATATCGTCCTGGACGATTTGATCGAACTCCGGTGATAGTCCTGGCCGATGGAATATTTCGTCTGGCTGATGCATGTTATGTGCATCGTCCTGGCCGATACACTGGATCGTCCTGGACAATCCACGTGTCAGTACGTTTTGATCTTTAAATTTGGCCCCGGACGATCCATTATTAGACAATCGGCTGGGCCGATCCACTGTTCGTCCTAGACGATACACGTAGCAAGCATTTTAAACGTTTTAACTTCGGCCAGTACGATCAATTATTGTGCATCGTCCTGGACGATACACCTAATCGGCCTGGACGATATGCTTTTTCAACGGTCGTCCGGATTGACTCCTCGGGACGATCGCCTGCGTCTAATCGGCCTAGCCGATATCTGATCGGCCCGGACGATCGGACCGCCTTTTTGACCAATCGGCCTGTACATAATTATTGAACCATATCGGCCTGGACGATTCTGCGATCGGCCAGGACGATATGGCCGTTTCTTTAAATTCAAGCCGTTCCAGTCATGGTTTTCCACTCTTCATCCTTTCTCCTCTTGTGTTTTTGCTTAGTCCTCTCTATGGCTGGTGGGAAACGCGTCCGACAAACTTCTGGGAGCTCTTCGAGGGCAAGGATTGACCCTCGATTCAGGGAAGCGGAAGATGAAGCCGCTTACCATCGTTATAAAGAATGTGGGATTACTGTCTCAAGAATCATCAATCCTGCCCACATCTCTTACCCGGTAATGGATCTTTTCGCCCACACCTCCCTTTGCTTCATTCTGTCTCTTGCTTTCCCTTTCAATTCAGAGTTTCTTCGAGAGTTTTTCGCAAACCTTCGCATCAATCCTACATTCACAGCCCTGACCTCCTATGTGAATCGATGCCCTGTCGAAATCACATATCAGGATTGTGTTGATCTTTTACAGCTATCCACCACCGGGGATAAGCTGCACCTAATCGCCACTGACCCTGATCTTGACTGGTCCACGGCAAATCAATTCCTTCGCCAGACCAATGTACCTTACCATGTTGGAGAGACTAGCTCTTTAGTCAAAGATGATAGGACAATCCAACATGTCCTTCGCACATCCGTAATTCCAAAAACTGGCGACCGAATCCACATCACCCCTCTACTTTCACTCACTACTTTCTACATCATGGCTCATAGAGAGTTTAATACTGCGGACCTAATTTTTCGATACATTGATCACTTAATCACAATCTGTGATCTAGGCCACAAAAGGAAACCCAATCTAGCCTTAGGACACATCATAGCCTATGTCCTTGAAACCAAATACCAACTTCAGTATCCTATTCCACCAAACCTCCTAACTCCCTTCTACTCAAATAATTCCTTCAGTACCCTTCATAGTACTTGTCTCCACCCTGAAGAACCTTAGGGGGCTGGAGAGGAAGAGGCTCCCGCCGCTCCCGTTCCTGATTCTGTCCCTCTCCACCCGAACTCTCCGGTTGATCAGTTGATTGAGAGGTTTGATCGTTGGGAGACTCGGTTTGACGCCTACGTTGCTGCAAAGAAGCAGCAACACTTTGAGGATATTACCCGCTACGAACAGCACCGCACTGATGATTTAGCCTGATTTGACAGTTTTCTTACTCAGCAGCAGCAGCAGCATGACCAGGACATCGCCTGGTTCAATGCTCAATTTACCACACTTGCCAGTTACTTACAGCAGCCACCTCCTCCACCTCCATCTGATGATCAGGATCCCTCGTTCTTTTAGTCTGTGTTTTCTATTGTTTGTTTCCTGTTGTTTGCTTTTAGTCGTTATTTGTTTTTGGACCCTCTTTTTGTGATGACAAAAGGGGCAGTAGGTGTGGTAGGAAAAGTTGTTTGTAACTTTGAAAATCTAATGAATGTTTTTGATATTTTTCCTACTTGTGTTTGCCATCATCAAAAAGAGGGAGATTGTTGCAGACCTATTTTCTTGACTTATGTTTTGATGATTGACAAACACTATTTCTCTTGGACTACTTGTTGCTTCTAACTTTTCAGGAATCGAAGATCGGACGATCAAGAGGAAGCCAGTTCAGGATTGCGTAGGTATAGGGTTGAGTCAGTCTGTAATCTATTTTTCTCTTTTTGAGTCAGTTTGTAATGTACAAAAGACTGATACTAAGTAACCCTACACACACACACTTGAGAGTTTTAGAATCTCTGTTTTTACTCACATCGGCCAGGCCGATCCATTGGATCATCCTGGACAATCGAGTTAAAACCAGAGACACTAATCAGGATTCTTAATTAAGGCAGCCGACATTAATATATCGGCCTGGACGATACGTGTATCGGCCAGGATGATAAGCTCAAAATAGAAAGAAGTAGCCTCCATAGACAATTAAGGTATACTGTATTTTTAAATTATCGGCCAGGACGATCCACGGATTGGCCTGGATGAAATTATCAAATTATGCCTTAATTGATCAGGAAATCAAGGGAGTAATTAAGGATGATTGATACGATCATATCGTCCTGGACAATCACAGGATCGGCCTGGACGATCTATTCAAAATCCTTAAGTTACTTCAGGACGATAAATAACGGCCAGCTCAAAAACAGGGCGATGCTCAGGAGGATTTGCCTCTGATTTGAACTGATCGGCCCGGAAAATTGTGAGATCGGCCAGGACGATCAAGCCAAATTTTAATCGTCCAGCACCCAAAATAGGGCAATGCCCAGGCTGATCTTCTGTGATTTGTACTGATCGGCTAGGCCGATGTCCATATCGGCCTGGACGATATTGTCGGCAACTTGCAATTAATGAGCTCCTTTAAAGCTATTCTATTTAAAGAGCTCTTGTTCAACGTTTTTTTAAGACCTTTGGTTGCTGCCTTGACCTAAGAAGACCTTGAGGAGAGAAAGAGAGAGAGGGAGAGAGAGAGGATCTTGTGAGGGGGAGCTTGTGAGGGGATTCACAAGGGTTGCTTCAAGGATCGCTCTGCTTGTCTTTCGTCCGGAGTTTCTCGTTCGTGGAAGGGTCGGTAGAGGTAAGGAGTTTGCTTCTGGTTGTGGTTCTCTGCCAGCTTCAGGAGGAAGCAAAAGGAGGTAGGTTCTCTGCCTTGCCGGGGTGGCAAAAAGGAGGTTCTTGTGAGGGCTTCTCCGCCTAGCCGTGGGGGCTAAAGGAGAGTCACGTTTTGTAGTGCAATACTTGGAGGGTGCCTCCAAGGAGTGGACGTAGGTCGAGTCGACCGAACCAGTATAAATCTCTGTGTTCTTTTTCTTGCTTCCGCACTTTTTAAATTCTGCATTTTATTTCTATGGTGTGATTTGGTTTATGCAATTTTCTTTCTTTGTGAAAAGAGTTTTTAAAATACCAATTCACCCCCCCCCCCCTCTTGGTTAGCTTGGGACTAAGTTCATAAGGCTTAACATCCTTAACGAACTTTCACTCCTTCCCCAATTTTATTCATGTGGCGAACATGATCTGGGTTATCAAAACCATTCACTATTCTCATTTAAAAAAAATAATATATATGTGATAAAAAGAGGGAAGCTCTTAGAAGAGTAAAACCAGTTGTCCTTATCACAGGAGGAACCTGATAAAACTCTCTAAGAGCCCAAATTCTCCAAAATTTCTCTTTCTTCTCCCTTGGAACACTTTGAGAGCTCTTTAATGTTGAGTCAATACTTAGTTGGTTGTAAATCTCTATGATTTTAAAATGCTTTTCTTTTCTAGTGATATAGTACATTGAGTTTTAGATATTAACATCACTAGCTTCCGGGCTTAGGTCTTTCTGATGAAAGATCAATCTCCTTCTGCCCCCTTTTGGCAGCCCACTCTCCCGTTCATACACTGCTCTAAGCTGACAAAGTGGTCCTATGAATGTTGTAGTGTTACTTTCACTTCACATAGGGTCCTACCTGATTAGGATAGGTGTACCACTATGATCTTCTGATAATCATAGATCTCACTCATGATTATCATGCTAGGTGTCAGGTGTGCTCCCTTATCACCTCAAAGTTATTTTCTTAGTTGTGAGGTACTACATCTATCCTCAGGTGTTAGCAACACAATTTCAGGAGCTTTAATTTTTTATTGGAAGATCGACTCCGTAGTTTCTTCCACCGACCTACTTCAACATTTATACCCTACTCTTAGCTGCTATAGTAGCTCTATGAATGTTGTTTTATTATTTTTGCTTCTCACAGGATCCTACCCAATTAGGGTAGGTGTTACCACTGTGACCATTTAATCCTTACTTAATCTTATTCATGATTATTGTCCTCAGGTAGTGAGTGTGTCCCCTTCCTACCTAGAGCTGCTTTACTTGTAGTGATGTAATATACCTTCCCTTGGATATTAACATCACTACTTTGAGAACTTTGATCTTCTATTAGAAGATCAGTTCTTCTACTCCTTTTTGTGACCTATCCTACCATTCATACACTAGGCTCAGTAGCCAGATTAATCATATAAATGTGTTGAGGTCACTTTCACTTCTCACAGAGTCCCACTAGTTTGTGTGGGTGTTACCACTGTGAGATTTTTCCTACTCAGAGTTGTCGCACTGAGTAGCGGGAGTGCTCCCTCGCTACTTTGGTTCTTTTTCTCTTACTTAGTGATATGGGGTGTTATGCCTTAGGTGCCACCATCACCTCTTCTTGAGCTTTGATTTTCTACTAGAGAGTTAGCTCTTTTAGATCTTTACCACTTGTTTTCCCATTGAGACTCGACTCTTAGCTGCTAGAGAGGTCCTTTGGATGATTTGATACTCTTTCCACTTCTTACAGGGTCCCCATCAGTTAGTATGGGTTTACCACTGTAGCCCCCTCGAGGGTTGTTTTTATTAGGCTTAGTCCTACCATCTATAGTAGAGGTGCCCCCTCGCAACTTCAGTTCTTGTTACTCCTTTGGAATGAGATTACCTTTTGCACACTCTACTAAGGGTATATCTCTTCCAACTTTGTTTGGGAGACATCATTCTGATGTCCTCCTTCCTTTTTTGTGTAGGGTTGGGGTTCCCTAGGAGTTCTTGACAGCATTTGGATACTCATGGCCATGATAATTTTTCCTCTATCATGTGGTTACCAAAGCGCTAGGAGGGGTTCCTTAGGTGGCTCTACCCTTAAAATTATCCCATTTACTTACTCTTTTCTCTCTCACATTCCTATACAGATCCGTGTCAGGCTGATATTGAGGTGACTTTTACCTCCTATCCTGTTGTTTGAAATGAACAGGCAGTCTTACTTGGTAGAGAGGACCTGATAGAGCACCTGGTAGGTACTCCTCGCCACTTTTTTGATTATCCTGTTATGATCAGACAGGCATCAGAGCTTGACTCTTTATTCACTCAGTTGAAATGATTGAGTGGGTATTGAGCCCTTCTTCATTTGCAAGACCTAGATGGTGGAGCAGATGTTGAAGCTTACCTGATTAAAGTGAAGCCTTACCAGAGCTCCTGAAAGGTGTCCCTTACCACCTCTCTTTACTTCGGATGTCCTGTTAAAGACTAAGCAGGCATTCATTTCGTGGCTCATAGGCTTCTTCCTGAGGTCAGGCAGAAGTAGTGTCACCACAGTCCACTGTTCTGAAAGTAGCAGGAGGAGCGAGATCCTTTTCACCTTCTACCCTGCTACCCAAATACGGCCAGACAGGTAGTTGGTTTTACTTACCCGTTAAGTGAGCCCGATAGAGTCCCTAGGAGGTGCAATTCGTCAACACCTCTTTTACCGCGGATGTCCTGTTAAAGACTAAGCAGGGTTCCATTTTGTGGCTCATGAGCTTCTTGTCGAGGTCATGCAGAAGTAGTGGGTCACCCCAATCCACTGTTCTGAAAGGAGCAGGAGGGGCGGGATCCTTTTCACCTTCTACCCTAATGCCCAGATACGATCAGGCAGGTTGTTAGTTTTACTTACCCGTTGAGTGAGCCCGACAGAGTCCCTGGGAGGCGCAATTCCTCAACACCCCTTTTTACCCCGGATGTCCTGTAAAAGACCAAGCAGGCTTCCATTTCATAGTTCATGAGCTTCTTGTTGAGGTTAGGCAGAAGTAGTGAGCCACCCCAATCTACTGTTCTGAAAGGAGCAGGAGGGGCGAGATCATTTCACCTCCTATCCTGCTGTTTGAAATAACAAGCAGGTAGTTGGTTTTATTTTCCTAGTTGAGCGGGCCTGATAGAGTCCCTGGGAGGCCATCCTCAATGCCTTTTTACTTCGAATATCCTGTAAAAGACTACGTAGGCTTCCATTTCATGTCTTCTTTACTTTTGCTGAGATCAGGTAGAAGTATCGAGTCACCCCAATCCACTGTTCTGAGATGAGTAGGAGGGGCAGGATCTTTTCACCTTCTACCCTACTATTTTGATATGGTCAGGCAGATAGTTGGCTTTACTTGGTAGAGAGAGCCTGACAGAGCACCTGGCCGGAACTCCTCACCTCTTTCCCTGAGTGTCCTGTTCTGATCAAACAGGCACCAAATTTCGTGACTTTTATATTTACTGGCTCAAATTGGTCAGGCATATATTGAGTCACCCCAACCTACTATTCTGAGATGAGCAGGTGGGGCGGGATCTTTTCACCTTCTATCCTGCTGTTTGAAATGAACAGACAGGAAGCTGGTTTTACTTACCTAGTAGAGAGGGCCTGATAGAGCACCTGACAGGAACTCCTAGCCACTTTTTTCTTTGGGTGTCATTTTCAGATTAGACAGACACCAGGTTTTGTGATTTCTTTCTTTGCTGACTCGAGTTGGTCAGGCAAATACTGAGTCACCTCAATCCACTGTTCTGAGATGAGTAGGAGGAGATGGAACCCCCTCACCTTCTATTTTGTTGATTCGATATAGTCAGACAGATAGTTGGTCTAATTTTACTAACTTACCTTCGGTTCTTTCTTTAGCTCTGCCCTTGTCATAGGGCAAGGCAAGGAGAGAACCCCCCCTTACCTTTTTCACCCTCGTGGTGACCTTTATCCTAGGTTCTCTCTTCAGCTCTGCCCTCACTATAGTGTAAGGCTAAGAGAGAAATCCTTTACTTCTTTTCGCCCTTGTGGTGATTGCTACCTTGAGAGTTCTCTCCTTGGCTCTGCCCTTGTTGCAGGGTAAGGCTAGGAGAAGACCCTACTACTTGTTCACCATTTTGGTGATACTTTACTTGTGCACTGCTGCTTTTTCTTCTTTCCTAGGCTCTGCTCTCACTATGGGGTAAGGCCAGTTGAAGAGTCTCCTACTTTTTCTACCATCTTTTTGATGTTCTTTCACTCATGATCTTCACTATATTTTTTGATCACTTTGGGTCAATGCCAACATGAGCGATTCACTAGTTTGTTCACCGCTCCTATTGGGGGTCCGTTTGTTGACCTCTCTTTTGATCAGACCTCACTCCCTTGGGTATGGTGGACTGAGTTGACCAAGTCAACCTTTGACTTGGTCAACCCAAGCCTTAATGGGTCAATTTTGAACCATTAGGCCCATTAAGAGCCCAAATCAAATTAAAATCAATTTAAACCCTTTCATAGCTCCATCTACTCTTCCCTTGGGCTAATTTGGCTAGGTGGACCAAGTCAAACATTGACTTGGTCAACTAAGGCATTTATTTGGTCAAATCAAATTATGTAAATCCTATTTAAGAGCCATTTAATGGTGATTAAAGCTCCTAAGCATTTTGAAATTCAAACCCTGACCTAAATAGCCTGGATTCCCTCCCATTAAGCTCCTGATTTAATCCCAACCATTGAGGATAGGTTTAGGCTCCTTAAATACCAAAAATTAGGTCTTATTCGGGACTTTTTTCACTCATACACTCTCTCCAGACCTTCTCAAGCCTTGAGGTTTGGTGTGAGAGTTCCCACATCTTTTTCCCACTTTCCCCAATCGAATCTCGATGGCCAAAGCTCGCCGGTGGCGAGGTTCCGGTGAGATCGAAGGATAATTCGTTCCAAGGCCGTTTTCGATCAATCGAGGGTGTTTCGGAGCTCGAGTTCAAGAGAAGAATTATTCATGAGGAGTCCACGAGTCCAACAAGCCCAAGATCTTCCGAATCCACTGTGTGGATTGAGGTATATATCAAACCCAAGCTAGAACACTTAGATCTAAATAGATTTTGATACACTACATATTAAATCTCGAAAATTATCCCCCATGATTTCTGTTCATTAGTAGAATATGTGTCTAAAATTTCATTCGATTTCATCCACCCGATCGAGAGAAAAATCCAAAAAACACCTACAGGGCTCGGGTTCGTCCGCTTGTAGCTTTGGCGTGATCTCGACTGTTGATCCGTGATCAACGGTCAGATGCCCGTCGATCCGCGGCATGGATCGACCGCACTGTTAGCATCTGCGGTTAGCTCTCCTACGTGGCTTCATCTGAGCCGTTGAACCCGTATCGCGTAGATCCGACGGCCTGGAGCCGTTGCCTACGTGGATAAGGCATTGACCGCCACCGCAATCACGCGCCAATGATTGCGGTGACGGTGTAATCATTGCCGGGGGCCCGGGATTCCCGGTATCTAATCCCGGGCCGCCACGTGTCCCGCCGCCGGCTGATTAATTAAAAATTAGTTTTAAATCTATTTTTTAAAACAGATTTCTTGTATAAATCATAAAAAATCCAATTTTGCTCCGTTTTTTATGCACAATATATCGAATTGCTCGTATTTTCGTTCTCTTTAATTTAAAATTATTTTTAGATAAAAATTTTATTTATATTTTCTATTATTTTAAAAACAGTAAAAAGTACTATTTAAAAAATATTGTTTTAATTATTTTACTACTATTATATTATAATATTATTATTTTAATTATAATATTAATAATTATATTGTGTTAACTCATTTTTTGTTACTAATTTGTATTTATTATTATTATTATTAGTATGATTATTATATTTATTTAAATGTAAAAATGTATTTTTAATAATTAAATATTATTTTAATTATTTTAATTACTTAAATTACTTAAAATATTATTAATAATTAAAGTATTATTGTTATTATATATTTTTAAATTACTTTAAATTTTAGAAATATCAAGGTACTACTTTATGCTATTTTTGATAATTATTTTTTAAATATTATTTATCTTAAATTATTTTATATCCCTTTATTGTATTTAAACTTCCAAAAATCATAACTTCGTCGTTTTAAATCGGAGTTTGATGTATAACCCCTTGAATTTTTCAAAACAATGTGTACTTTCATATAAAAATAGTTTTAGGCAGCAATTTTATTGTTCTTAGCAGATTTCTGTTGTACCCTATGATTTGATTATTTTAATATTATTTAAATTAACTATTATACTAATTATTTTTAAACTACAAATTGTTTTCAAACATTATTTTGAAACCTTGATTGGGTGGTTAGAGGGTCTCCCATATATTTATTTATTATAAATTGAGATATTTTTAATTACCTATTTTTCAAAATCTATTTAGTTACAGGTATTTTGAATTACTTTGAAACTACCTATACTTTTAATCCTAAGTATGGGAGACCCGCTTTCAATGAAATTTTAAATATAGGCTTTGCACATGAAGAGAAATCATGGGCGAACATATTAGTTGATGGTTGAACCCCAATCATTCACTAATCCCTTTTTTAGGTGTATTTATTTCTTTATTATTCATAGTTTGCATGTGTAGGATGCACCACCACTTAGTTTATGCTCTCCTAGATCTAAGGACATACTGTGTTTTCTGCTTTTGTATCTTTCCCATACATTATTACCTTGAGGGTTAGTGAAAAACTTTACTTTAAACCCATATAACGTAGTGACACCTTGAGGACAATAATTAAGGACCCATCTAGCGAACTTAGAAATTTTTTAGGAGCTAAGAGAGATCACTGATTGACATAAAAACTTCAAGATTTAAACTTAGAGACATCATAAACCTCCTAGAATTTTCTAGAAATTTTTAGGGCTTGTTAGAACCCTTAATTAACCAACCTTAATTTACTTGTTAAATAGGGCCGTAAGATCTTCTAAAAATTATAATAAATTCATTTTAGATCAAAAATTACCAAAAATAGCTTGATTTGTTCAAAATTCATTCCCCAACCTGAGATAAATAGGGCTTCTTAGTTTGACTTTAGGTTGACCCCTAATTTGACTTTAGGTGAAAATTATCGTTTTGCACCTAATAAATCATAAAAAATTATTAAAAATCCCAAATTTTATCCAAGCACTTGAGATCATATTGCCAGATCATTTCTGACCTTTGGGGGTGATTCCAATCTTTTTGGAGCTGATTTGGATCAAAACCTTAAAATCAGCCCTTTATTAGATAATTTAGATAATTCTTTTAATTACCCGATCTTTAGAAATTCATTACTAATTATAAAAAATTCCAAATTAGGCAAACACAGTGGCATTAGACTCCTATTAAGGCCCAGTATTTATGAAAAATATTATGATTCCAGAAACTCACTTAAATTACAAAGTCAATTTTTTGGTCAACCCCAACCTATAGTCTAGGGCCCGAAACTTACAAAATTCATAACATTGCCTAGGTAACTCCAAATCCAGCATACTACCTGTCTAACAACGCATCTTAAGGTCTAGTATTTTCCTAAAGTATTAGGAGACCCAAACATAGCCTATTTCCCATAGTTTTTGGACCCCCTTAGCCAAATACCTATGAGGACCTGGGACTTTTCAAAATTGGCTAATACAACTTTAACTCCAAATATCATCACCCGAAGCTTTTAAAAATGATCAACATACTCAATTAACTAAAATGGATCCTAATTCATTAATATTTAAACTTTAATTAAAATTTCTTTTTCTAGCGTATAACAAACCTAAACTGTAGACAATTTTAACTAACTACTCAAATTAGGATCTATCTAAGCCACACTAGCCATACACACACATAGAATTGTTTGCTAGGTCACCACTTCTGTCTTAGGCTAGGCCAGTGTTTATTTCATTTTTCTGTTGTGTGTTAGAGCTTTCCGTGATTTTCATTGCATATTGTCTGAAATTATTGATGTGTTTGCTTACTTTTCTACACTCTGTGGATGATGTGATGAACGTTAGATCTCGTGCATATAGCCATGCTCAAGCTAATAAAAGGAGAACACCGTTATGATTTCTAAATGAGGGCTAAAAAAAATAATTATAACTGCTACAGGTGGATTGCTTAGCCCTCAAAATTAAGAGTATGGCTTGGCACAGTTTCAATGGGTTGAGTTGTATTTTCATATAAACTGCTTGAGATTGATTTTTATTAGGACAACCTTGTAAGGACTTTAGAATTTTTCTATTTTTTAATTGCTGTAATATTTGTAACATCTGTTAAGGTTTATAAAAATGCAACTTTGAGTTGGGATATCCTTATCCAACTTGAGTTCCAAAAGAAGAAGGCATCCCTAAAGGGGAGAGTCTTATTCCATTTGGAAGATCGATTTGGATGGCTTTAGATATCCAAAGAGAAAATACCCCCCTACCAGGGGGAATTATCTCTTCGTTTGGATATTCAAGCCACAACGGATTCAAGGAGTCCAAGGAAGAGAGATCCAAGGAGTCCAAGGAGGAAAGTCCCAAGGAGTCTAAGGAGGAGAATTCCAAGGAGTCCAAGGAGGAAAATTCCAAGGAGTCCAAGGAGAAGAAGACTAAAATGCTGAAGACTTGAAGACCAATATCCCACTCAAAGTTATTTGCGTTTGTCATAGGCTTAGAAATCTGGGTTGTTGGCAATGGTGCCTGGCCACTTTACTTTCTGCATATCCGGATTGTAATAAGGACAATTTGCCTATGGACATTTAATTGATTTATTGGATTTATATTGATGTGTTTACATTGATTGCGCAGTAGAAATACCTGCTTTTTCTAGGTTTCTTTCTTGCGTGTCATTTTTTGCTTCTGCCTGAATTTCGATAGGCTCTTCTAAGGACTATAAAATATTTTCTACTCATAACTAATCTCTAAAATTTTAAGTCTTAAATAACATAGAAATCTAACGAACCTAGGGAACTACCGGATTTGTCCGGGGTTGCATGCATATTACTGTATCTTTCTTTCCTTGTTATAAGACATCTCCCTGCCTGTGGGTAGAGTCCGGATAATCTGGCCTATGAGGATGAAGTGTCGGACCTAGGGAGACTTAGTCTTTTAAAAAAAATTATTTTCTATAAGCCTATTTTTTAAAATTCTATATCATTCATGAGCTGACTTTTCAACTTGCATGTATTGCATTAGTAACCAACTAAATAAAATTTAATTACATTAGCTAGGAGTATTTGACCCACATAAGTCCAGGACCACTTAGGAAACACTCTAGATGTCGGTCATACTTCCAGAAACTATACCTTCTACCCATCTTTCATGATTGACTTGATAGCATGGTTTTGAATCGATTAGGTGGTTAGCTGGCTCCCCAATCTAGGCCGGGATAAGTCTAGATCTTTGCATTGCATTAGCTAGGACACGGGTCTTAGTGTTGAGTAGAACAGTAAGCCCAATTTAGATCTAAGATTCGAGGCTACTACATACAGTCTCGTAGTATGCCTTAAATAGTAGGTAGGTCCCTTTTTTTTAGGGACTCTAAATCCTACTTATCTACGTCACAGGATGACACCACCTCCATCTTTTCCCTCACGCATGTGATCGAGTGATTGACTTTTATTTTCTCCAGTTTCTATTTAGTACCCTAGAGCCTCCGAATGCTGGTATGAGCCATGCATGTTGATTCAGCTCTTTGAGACCCTTCTTCCCTTTTGAGTAGGACCTCTTCGTCTACACCCATGTGTTAATCCCACTTTAGGAGGGGATAATGTATGATCCTTAATCGAGAGTTTTCTTGGGCTCCTGCCTGGGATGTAATTAACCACGGGGGCTTGCGCCCGTTAGAAACTCGGTCTCATATCTACTAAATCTCATTTGAACTATTGTATCGAGTGCAGGAAACCCGTGATTAGGTCGTGTATATTACTACCCATCAGAGTGCGCTGGTGAGAGCCGCTATCCTCAATGGCTATGCATGATCCAATCTGTCCCTTCTAATTGACCCGTTTGTGCGATGCTCTTTTGGAGGTTCACACTTATGACCCGACCTACATTGTCAGGATGCTGGGCTCCATGGTCTATGATATCACTCCAATTTGAGATTACTTTCATTCCCCTCTGTGCTGTAAAAGGGCAAGTCATTGCCGAATTCCTGGCAGCACACCCGCTGTCGGTCTATTCTCCTCTAAATGATGATTTGCCTAACGAAAAAGTCATGAGTTTGAGGGAACCTGAAGATGCCATATGGGAGTCATATTTTAATGGTGCGGCATCCTCTCATTGGGATGCAACCCAACAATCTACAATCCCCGGAAAGACTAGAGTTCGTTTAATTTTTATAACATCAAAAAAGGGAATGATGCATTTTTCTTACCATTTATAAGAGCCTTACACAAATAACGAGGTAGAATATGAAACTCTAATAATCAGTTTAGAACTTGTAATTTTAATGGAGATTAAAGTGATTAAGATCTTTGACGACTCTCAACTAGTGATTAACCAAGTTGCAGAAGCCTATAAGGTCTTGAGTCCTAATATCTTAAAATACCACCAGTACACCATCCACTTGCTTGAACAAATTCCTATCGTAACTCTGTATAAGGTTCCCCATGGAATTAATTCTGCGGCGGATGCCTTAGCAAAGCTGACAAAGGAATTTGCGTGTCCAGAGGAAGATTCCATCCCTATAGAAAATCAAGGTCGTAAAGCCCTCTCCCCTATAAATTTGGAATACATCAATAAGAAACCTCTCCAAATCCTTTATGCCTCTTTGATAACTAATGCAGAGGGCAATTAGAGATAATCGTTGATCGACTACCTTCAAGAGGGAAAACTTCCCCAGGATAAGTCTCTAGCTAGCCAGGTTAAGAAATGTGCCCTATAATATGCACTAGTCAACAATTCATTATATCGTCGATCATTCAATCAAATATGGATGTAGTATTTGGACAAACAGGAAGCCCTGAAGGTCGTTAATGAGGTCCATTTTGGACTATGTGGTGCACATCAATTGGGTCCAAAAATGAAATTGAGAATCAAAAGACTTGGTTATTACTGGCCAACGATGATTGACGACTGCATAAATATCGTGAAACGTTGTCATCAATGCCAGATCCATGGTGTAGTTTTACATCAACCGCCTAATGTGTTGCACCCCACGATAGCTTCGTGACCCTTTGAGAGTTGGGGCACGGATTTTATCGGGCCAATTGACCCTCCTTCCTCGAGAGGTTATCGCTTCATATTAGTTGTGACTGATTACTTTTTAAAGTGCACGGAAGCAATTCCCCTGTGAAATGTAACATCCCACCATGTGTTAAAGTTCTTTCATGACCATATCATATATCGATTCGGTGTACCCCACATAATCATATCTGATAATGGGTCTGCTTTTAAGACTATAAAAATCAACAGCTTTGTATGATGCCATAACATTGATTGGAGATACTCAATGATCTATTACCCCTAAGCAAATGGATTGGTTGAAGCATTCAATAAAACCTTGGTATAAATCATTAAAAAGACCCTCAATGATAACAAACGGCAATGGGAGGAGCGATTGGTGGAAGATTTATGGGCCTATCGTACCACTTATAGAACCCCGACCCAATCCACCCCGTTTGTACTAGTGTATGGCTCTGAGGTCATTCTACCTTTAGAAATACAAATTCCTTCCCTCAGTATTGCAATTTAGAATCAAATCACAAATGAACAAAATGCAAAACTGCGATTAGAATATCTCGAAGACCTTGAAGAGCGATGTCTCTAAGCTCAAAAAAGTCTAGAGTTATATAAATCTTGAATGGTTCAAGCTCATGACAAGTTAGTGCGACCTAGGATCTTCCATGTAGAAGACTTGGTCCTAGTCCTTCGGAGGCCTATCATAGCCCACCAAAAGTTGGGTGGGAAGTTTGAACCAATTTGGGAAGGATCCTTCATTGTAGAGACTATCTATGACTGAGGCTCGTATTAGCTAGTGGATTGTAAGGGAAATCGTCCAATGTTGCCCATCAATGGGCGTTTACTTAAGAAGCACTATGCTTGATGTAGTTCATTTTAGAAATCAATAAAATTCTCTTTTTCTTTTGACTTGAAACTTTGAACTAATTTAGCACTCTCTTTCATGTTTCTCAACATTCTAATCCTTTTATCTTTTCCTTAAGGTTAGGTCCTTCCTTACCTTAGGATTAGACTCGCTAGTGCTGGAGTACGCCCTTCATGGCACCATCATAATTTTCCAGTTTTGATCCTCTGTGAAGAGCAAGTTTCCTCTTCACATGATCATCCCAGTTAATTTATCTATTAAGAGTAAGTCTTCTATCACCATCCTGTAGACCTAAGGTTGGGTGATGCCCGTCCTTAGACCCAAGATTAGGTGATGCCTACCTTGGCTTCACAGTTAATTTATCTATTAGGAGTAAGTCTTCTATCAGCATCTTGTAGACCTAAGATTGGGTGATGCCCTTCCTTAGACCCAGGGTCAGGTGATGCCTACCTTGGTTTCCAAGTTAATTTGTCTATTAGGAGTAAGTCTTCTATCAACATCCTATAAACCTAAGGTTGGGTGATGCCTTTCCTTAGACCTAGGGTTAGGTGATGCCTACATTGGTTTCCCAGTTAATTTATTTACTAGGTGTAAGTCTTCTATTAGCATCCTATACACCTAAGGTTGGGTGATGCCCTTCCTTAGACTTCCAAAATCCTATTCAAAATTGTCATTCGGTCAACGCCAATGTGTGCAGCAGAAGTTCCTTCTACTACACACATTGCGGTCCATTTGTTGACCTCATTTTTGTATGAGGTCACTTTTGACCCCTTCCTGAGCTTTGAACCATAGGTTTCTTTGTGCTTTAGATCTTATGATCTTCCTAGTTCCTAGCCCTTAGGCCCAATCAAGATTTTAACTCAATTTAAACCTAGAATCTAGGGTTAAAGACTCAAGTCCTAAAACCCTTTCTAGGTGATTTTTCCATCACCTTGAAACCTAATCAATTGGCATCTGATTCGGGGTCTGCCAATTACATATTGATGTGACATGTCTCTAGTGCTAACCCTCCAAATTTGAACTCATTTGGAGGACTTTAACACCATAAACTCAATCCAACTTCAAAGATTACAAAACCTTCAAATATTTACAATCCATGCCACTGGACCTTTCACCCAATGGAATTTGACCTTGGAGCCCCCTCCAAACCCTTTGATCACTCCCAATACCTTGATACTGACTTGTTCAGCAATAATCTAAATCTTTTTAGATTCAATTTGACCCAGAATTGACTTAAGACCAAAATGCCTTTAAAGGGAGATTTTTAGACTTTTTGGCCTAAACTCAACTTGATTTAACCATCAATCTTTGAAATCATCTCCAAATGTTCTCAAATAATTTTTGAGAATTTTTTAACCCAATTCCAACTTTGGGTCAACTTGGTTGATCAAGTCAACCCATTTTGACCTAAAGGCCCTTTAAGGGTCAAAATGGTCATTTTGACCAAAATGACCTCATTTTGCCTTGAAATTTCTTCCAACATATTCAAAACACCATTCCAAACTTTTGAACCCTAGTGATTTCCTTTGGGTTAACCTAGGTTGACCTAATGACCCATTAAGGGCCCTAAATAGGTATTTTAACCCAAATGGACTTTTCAAGTCTTAAGACCACACCCATTAGACTCCAAATGATCAAACAAATTCATTTGACTCAACTCCAACCCTTGGGTCAACCTGGTAGACCAAGTCAGCCTAGGTTGACCCATTAGTTCTTAAGGAGTCTAAATGGGTCAAATTGACCCATTTGAGCTCTCTAATACATATCATCCTTCAAAATCTATCCCCAACTAGGACCTAAGTATCACTTGACACTTGGTCAACTCAACCCAACTTGAGTTGACCAAGTCAACTCTCAATTCTTGGTCAACCATTTTAGCATTTGCTCCTAGTTCTTCTAGTCTTGACTGTTGACCTTTAACCTTTGACCAAACTATTCCAAGCAGACCTACATACTCCCCAAGTGCCACATTATCAATGTTGACCTTATTGACTGGTCAAATCCAGTCAACAAGGCCTTTAAACCTCCTTTTGGATTGGTCAAATCCCTTTTTGACCTTAAATACATTGGTCTTAGCCTTAGGGTCACTCCCATTTGTTGCTCTTACTCCTCCCATACCACATCAGCCTCCCTTGACCCATTGACTGGTCAACACAGCCAACTCAAGGCTTCAAATCTTTCTAAAATGGCAATATCACTTGCTAAGCCACCTTCCCTTGATTTAGGCTGCTGTAAGATGACTTATTTACACTCTGAAGCTCACTTAGAGCTCTTCGAACCATGCTTAGGGCCTGGTTTAAATTTAAATAGAAGTGGTCCGCCCCCACCTCCTAAAACTAACCAATGGTTGGAGGGCCTTTTCCAACCTTTCTCCCTATCACCCACTGGCTTGGGACACTTGTCCTCCATCAGAGTGAGGCCTTTGAGGCATCACAACCTTCCAAACTAGCCAAGATCATTTGAATAGGGCAAAAAGTTAATTTTTGAAGACAATCGATCAACACACATTCTCTCGCTTCCTCCAGCATCCCAGAGAAGACTCTCTATTTGTTTCAACTCTCCAAGCTCTCCTCTACCTCTCCACTACCAAACCCAAGTGGTTGCATGTCACCGGCGAACTAACCACCTAGTCCGTCCCAGCCTTGTAGCGGTTGATCTAGAAGTTTTTGGGCGTGGATTTCTTCTGGAGACTTATATGTGGATAGTCTACAAGCTCAACCGTTTGAAGACTTTGAAGATCCAATGGTATAATCCCATAAAAACCTTAGATCTAGCTCACAATAGTTAGATTTATTTAGCTCTGTATAGAGTATGTTTTAGGCCAAATGAATACTCCCCCAGTGTTTCTGTTCACGTACTTAGTTTGTGTTTAAAATTTCAAGCATTTTGGTCCATTCGATCGAGAGAACGAACAAAAAATGATTTCTAGGGTGTCTTCGTAACCTAATCCAGGTGTACAAAATTTCGACCGTTGATCTCATGATCAACGATCGAGATTCCATCATACCGCATTTCTCTCCAGTCGTGTAACCTACAGTCTGAAGAGATCTCTGTTTGATTTGATATGGATCGTCTATCCTAAATGGTGGAGATGGATTTCCACCGTTCGATCTCGTTCAATCGAGATCAAACTAAGGGATTTAATCCCAACCATCATATCAAAATGCGGGTGATCTTACGGTTGCAAAACCGTGTTGGCTCGGAAAAGTGACCGTGCCGTCACGACGCCATGTCTGGCAATGATTGCTTCAGCGAATCATTGGCCATTAATGCTCGGCCGTTAACGCCGTTTGGAACTCGTGGTCGGGATCGTGCCACATCGCCAATTCGTTATCATGGAACGAATCTGACGCTCTCGATGCCACCGCGTGTCCTCTATTAGGCCGACATCGTTAACTCCTTTATCTATTTATTTAAATGGATTTTCAATTGATTTTAAAGCTATTTTTAATGTAATATATTATATTAAATTAAATAATAATCCAAAATTTTAGAGTAATATAACAAACTACTTAGAAAATTAAATGCTTTTATGTGGAATTAATATTCATTGAAAATATCATGCATATTTTGAATAATTTCAAATATTAAATAATTATTATTTTGAATTAATTTATAACAAAAAAATACCTAAAGCTTTTTTTTTTAATTTTGATTATAAAATTTTAATGCATTCTTTGATTTTCATAAATTTTATTAATCTAATTTAAGATATATCTATTATTTATTTTATTAAACACAAGCATAATTATTAGAAATATTTAATGAATAATTAAATTTGACTCCAAATTTAAATAATATATATATATATATTAAGACCTTCAAAAATAAAAATAATTTACTTTGAAGCTAGGCTCTAAAATATATATATATTTTATAATTTTAATTATTTGTTCACTTTTAATATTAAATTAGTATTTTATTGAATATTATACCAAAAAAATAATAATGCTTTTAATTTTTTTTTTTAAAAAAACCTTTTTTAAAATTTGATTCAAATAATTACCTTAAGGTGATTATTTTGGATTAGGAGTAATGTAATATGTTTTATTTCTTTTGGATAATTCGAACAACCTAATATTTGAATATTTGGTTAATATCTAGGTAATTCCAATTCAAAAAAAAAAAAAATCCAACTAACCCTTATTTTGATCTCTTTCAAATTATTAAATTGCTTGAACCTTTTCATATTATAAAAAAAAATTAATTATGTTTGAGATTTATTTGAAAACTATTTTGAATTATTCTTTTAAATTTTCTAGAATCTTTAAAATCAACCTATTTTAATATGTAAAATCAAATTTAAAAATATATATTATTAAATCTTAAAAGCTTTGAGTGGGGTCTTGAAAATCCTAACCATGATCTAGGTTACTTGAATAGGAACAATGGGGGATGATTAGTGAACAAATGTAATTTGTTCACTAACCTAGCATTTAATGTAATTTTGTATACTGTTCCTTTTCTTTATTTTTAGTTTTTGCATGTGTAGGATTACACACACCACTTAGTTTAGGAACTCCTAGATTTAAGGACATGAGTGCTATATTTGTTTACTTGCATATGTGATGTGAAAGGGTTAGTGATTTTGATTCAATTCCACACAACTTATAGACACCTTTAAGGACAAAAATTAAGGACTTGCATATAAAACATAGAAATTTGTTATAATTAGGATGTATGTTCCCTTGAATTGAGACTTTGAACAAATAAACTTAGTAATATCACCCACCCATAGAAATTATTTCACTGATTTTTGGAGATCATTAGGCTTCCTAATCAATCTATTTAGGATTAATCCCTTAATTGACCCTTTAGCCTTAATAAAAGTCTAATAAATCAAGATTAATTCTTAAAATTACTTAAAATACCTCTAAAGGACCCTAATTAATTCCTAAATCTATGGAAGTTAAAATCCCTTTAATTTAACATTAAAATCCACTTTAATCAAATTTAATCAAAATCAATGTTTAATAAATTTTTAATTAATTAAAATTATTAAAATTCCCAAAAATTCTTTAAACACTTACTGTTCCCTCCTTAGATCATTTCTAATCTTTGTAGTTGATTTCAAGAAGTTTAGGACTTATTTGGGTTCAAATCACTAAAAAGGACCCTTAATTGAAATAATTAAATAAATCCAATAAATGCCCAAATTTCCCAAATTCATAACTAATTATAAAAAATTTCAAATCAGTTAAACTTAGTGGCTAATGAATCTAATTAAAATCTATTATTTTTTAAAAATTTCAAACCCCAAAAATTTGGTCAAAGTCAAAAAGTCAACATTTCGGTCAACCTTAGGTCAAAAATCGAGTCAAAACTTCTAAAAATCATAACTTTTCATAGAAAACTTCAAATTAAGTGTGCTACTTGTCTAACAACTCATAATAAGGCCTAGTATTTATTAAAAATTTGAAACTTACATAAATCTTTCTAATTCTAAAAATTTACTTTTGACCCCTTAGTTAACATATCTAGATAATTTCCTAAAACCCATTAATGCATTCAAACTCTAGGATTTTCTATTTTGGTTAATAAAATGCTCAACCAATCTTTTAAAATTAGTAATCAAATCTCTTTAATATTAATCAACTCCTTTAATTTCAACCAATTTAAATTAACTTAATCAATCCTGATTAATACTCGGTAATCCAGGCCTACGAGGCTATTAGCTTAGCCCCAAGGAAGGTGAAATAAACTTCACGGCCTCGGTAAAACAAAGGTAGTAATTATTTAACCCTTAAAATATATTTAAATAAAATTCTTAATATATTAATATTTAAATTCTAACCTAAATCTCCCTTTAAGCCTTAACAAATCCAAAATTTTAGATAACTTTAATTAACCACCCAGCTTAGGATCTATCCCAACCGCACGACCTTTTACACACACTTTAAATGATTTTCTATGACAACTAACTCTAGATCTAGGTTAGGCCGGTGTTTACTTTTTTGCTGTGTGCCAGATTTTTCATGATTTTACTACATGTTGTGGATGAAATTGTCTTATTGTGTCTGTTAACTTTTTACTACACTCTATAGATGATTGATGTGTTTAACGACTAGATTACTCTTAGGATAGGAATGATCTGGATGTTCACATAGTTTTCTAGAGGTGGCCACGCTCATACAGGGGGTAATTAAAGGGGGGCTAAATCAATAAAATTTAATTATAAAAATGCTTGCACAGGTGATTCAGCTGCTAAGCCCCTCAAGTAATAAAAAGAGCATGACTAGTGTGTTTATTTATTTTTCTGCATACATATAACTACTTGGGAATATTTTTGATTTATTAACTACTTAGGATAACCCTCTACGAGAGTCTAGAATTTTTTTTATTTATATATAAATATAATTTGTGCAAGTGTTAAGTGTTATAAAAGTGTAGTTTTGAGTTGAGATATATAGGTCTAAAGCTTGGATTCTAAAGAGAAAAGGACACCCCTTAGGGAATGGTCCTTTTCTATTTGAAAATCCAAATTTGGATCACTGCCTCCCTACCCAAAGAGGAAAGAGTGGCCTTTCCCTCAAAGGAAGTGCCCTCTTATGCATTGAGGTAGCCTACTACGAAGAATCAAAGGAGCCTGAAGAAAAGGAGCCTGAAAAAGAACAAGATTAAAGATTTGAAGACAAGGAGTATCCCACTCAAAACCACCTGCATCTCTACTAGGTTTAAAATCTGGGTTGTTGTCAGTGGTGTCCGACCACTTTACTTTCTACAAGAACCTGGTTTGTAATAAGCAAGACAACTTTGCCTATGGATATTTATTAATTAATTCATTTATATTTGATGTGTTGAGATGATTGCGTATAGAATTACTTACTTTTCCTAATTTTTTTAGCGTTTTTGTGCCGCTTTTATTTTCACCTAGATACGTGAGACTCGCGAGGGTGTGAAAGTTTTATACTCATAATTGTAAAGTTTAAAATTTAATGAGTTTAAATAACATAGAAATATAACGAATCTACGAAATTAGCTGGGGATCGACCCCGGGGTTGCATGCATATTTCTGCACTTCTTCTTTCCTTGCTTTAGATCCTTCCCCACATGTGGGTAGAGTTCGAATAGTCTGACCTATGAGGACGAGGTGCGTCCGAGGGAAGTCCAGCCTTCTAGAAAATTATTTTCTAAGCATGTTTTTAAAATTTCAAGCATATTTGATTTAATGTTGTCAACTAGCATGCATTACATTAGAAACATATTTAAAATAGTCAAAATTTTAATTGCATTAGTCCTTAGCATTTTTTCACCCAACATAAGTCAAATGGGCCAATTAGAGAAATCTCTAGATGTCGGCCCCAGCTCTCCATAACCTTAAAGAAAATGTCCCTACCACTCTTTCATAAAAGACCAGACTCATATATTTTAAAACGATTAGGTGGTTAGCTGGCTCCCCAATCCAGTCCGAGGTAAGTCCAGGTTCTGCATTGCATTAGTTAGGTTCGAACGACTATGATCCATCGTCCAAAATTAGATTTAGAATCCGGGGCAGATCTTTGATTATAAGTCCCTAATTTTCAGGAATATAATCCCAAATTTCTAATAAAATGCTCAACTTTAATTAAATATCATTTCAACCCAAAATTGAAAGCCCAACATTTAGATTAGGTTGAGACACTTCTGGATGATTCTGGAATCTCAAAGTGTCCCCTACTTTTCCTTCCTTGGTTCCGTTAATAACTACTCAACCTTGCTCCAATCCCTTTTGAGATTCCAAAATTCACCTCCTTTTTGATATCACTCATAGAAAATCCAATGAAATTTTGTCACTATTTTAATTGAGAGTCTTTGTGGGGGACTCTGTCTCCCTACGATGTAATTAACTACGAGGGCTTGCGCTCCTAGGAGATTTATAAACACATACACCTGATTTTAAAAAATTGATTTTTGAAACTCACTCAACACTTATTTTAGGAAATATACTTCATAATGATCGTTATTATTATAGTTATATGCCGTTAACATACGATATTCTCTTTCTCTAAAAGGGATCTATTGTGTGTTAATATCAATTTTGAAATGAAATTAATGATCTCCTTCTCTTAATTATCATGGCTCGATTTTAGATTAAACCTCATTTTTAACCTCTCGGGGGCTTATACGGTTCTCATTTAAATCAGGCTACGATAGCTAAGAGAAAATTTATAATTTTGGAACTAAACCTATTAGGTGATTTTATCTTTGCCTTTCGAGGCAATATATTATCACTAATGGTCCGTTCAGCTCCAAAATTAAAATCTAAATATAATTCCAAGTTTCCCAAAAGAAACATTTGAGGCTCAAATAAGTATTCTTTGGAAAAAATTCAACCAACGACGATCGCTATCGTCATGCCCGAATAACTACTAAATATTGGTATTTTCTCTTTTAGGGGAGATATATTATTTGTTCATAATGTTTTGGGCATGAAATCAATGATAGTCTACTTAGGATACCATAATTAGGAATTAGAACGAACTCCACTTTGACCTTTCAAGGTCATATGTGGTTTATCTCGGATATAGTTATGGTATTCAAAGTAGGACTTATAATTTTGGATTTGAAGTTTGACCTATTTTAAAATTTTATCTCCATTTTTTTAAGTGTTATAATTTTTCTAATAGGATGTTCAATCTTAAAATTCGAGTCTAAAAGTTGATTTCAAATTTTTAAAGGAAGCTAAGCACTTCAAAACATGTTTTCAAAATTTCACCAACAATGTACTTAATATATTTAATGATTAATAGGAATATAAATATTTTATGTATTCAAGAAATTAAGGAGTCTTTCTAATAATGGTGGTTAATTAATTTAAAATTTAAGTATAATTTTAATTACTGTTAATAAATTATATTTAAAAATAATTTAATTATAAAATAACATATTAATTTTAAGTTTGATTATATTTTTAATTATTTATGAATTAATTATAAATTTTAATATTTATTTTTAATAAATACTAATTATTATAAATAATACAATTATAATCTTAGTTAATGATTAATTAGTTTAAGTAATAAATTATTTATGAATTATATTATATTTTTAATTAAACAAGTTAAATTAAATTAATTTATTTATGTGTTATACTTATCTGCTATTGCTTGTTTAATATTTCAAGTTTCTCTACTCAGTCTTCCTATAGCCGTAGAGGGTTGCTAGGGTTTTCTTTACCTCTTGTCAAGCTGTTCGTGGCTGTTCGACATTTGTGTCGTAGGGTTGCTAGGGTTTTCTTTACCTCTTCTCAAACTGTTTGTGGCTATTCGACTTTTCTTGCTTCGCCTTTCAGGTAGAGTTTTTAACGAGTCTCTATATGACTTCTTTGCCTTCCTTCTTGTCGAATCCCCATCATGACAGTTCGCCGTTCTCATTTTAAATTATATTAATTAAGTTCAATTAGACTAATTAGAATAATTTCTTCGCATAGGCGTCTAGGGTTTGCTTTTCATCTATTTCGTTGTTGCTGTTTGAGTTCGTTGCTTATTGTGAGGTAGAGATTTTGCACGAGTCGCTTCTTCGGCGTGTTCATTGCTTTTCGACTTCACTCGCTTAATGACGTTCCCTTCCTGTGGGATCGAAAGTCTCGACATTTTAATTGGAAGCAACTACGTGGAGCTCGATCGGTGGTAAGGAAACTATCTTTCTCCCTTTTGCGTGCTTCTTCGGCCAAATCACAAATACCATAAATCCGCGAAATTTAAGGATTTATTAAATCCAGGATTTCGGTCCAATGAGGGAGACGGATAATTTATTCCTCCGTGAGATTTAGTGGGTGTTTGCAGGATTTGGCAAAAATCTTGCCTAAAATCGATATAAATACTGTTAAATCCTTTATCCAAACAGCCCAAGGGATTAGCCACTATCCACGCATGGATATCCCTTTGTTTACTATTTTTATGATCTGGAATTTTTGGATGTCCTGCAGCTTATGAGGCAACAGCAATGGGGATTCTATTGTCATCTGACCCCTATCTCTATTCTTTGTCTCTCATTCTTCTTCTTTACTTTTGGAATTTAGTCAGTTCTGTTGGGTTATTGATGTTTCATAATGTGCAGGGTAGGATGCATTATTCTCTTTGAAGTTCCAATGAAATTTCTGTTCTAAGTAGTTGCAGATGCATATTTATAGTGGATCAACTGATGAGATTGTCGTGGAAGAAGCATGAAGCATGAGTGCATGAATTGTTGGGTTGTTGCACACTATGGTTGTTATTAAATTTCAATTGCCAGTGCTTATCTATTTTAGTAAGTGTTGATGCGGTGATGCTTTGCCTTTTTGAATATTTCATGATTGAGTTCTCATATCTTTAGAATGATGAGGCATCAAAGATGACCTAATATCCGCAAACAACATATGCTTCCAATTTTTTTATTAGGGCTTGAGGTGGGAGGACAACGTGAAAGCTTTTTTCTTTTTCAGATTTATTGCGTGATCTGAAACTGTTTGGCATGATTTACGACAAATCCTGGTTAAATCACGCTACCAAACAGCTCCTTAGGCTTATCGTGGGATTTAGCATTTTTTAGCGTTTGGCAGGATTTTGCTCAAATCGTGCAACCGAACAAGCCCTTGGAGGTAGCTATTTTAGCATTTTAATGGTTAGTTTTTGTGGCATATTGGCATGGTTGCTCACTTTCTACTATCATATTACCTTTTATCTTTCTTTATCTGCATGGCATATCAAAAGCCTTTTAAATATTTGTGGCAACTTTATCTTCTCACAACGTTCATTTTTTTGGGGGAATGAAGCATTATTCTTGGTGTCCTTGAATATTTGTGGTGTTAGAGAAATATTAAGTTTAGCATCGTAGCTTTATATGAAGAACGTGCACACGTATAGATAAAAGAGTAGACGTATAGCATTAATAAGAGACAACAAGATTTTTTCGTGAAAATTTCTAAAAAGGGGAAAAATAATAGGGTCTGACCCAGTTTAAATGAATCCACTAATGAATGCAGTTGATTACAAATGAGGCCCCTCCTTATGGTGAAGGCCTTGGCTCAAAAGTTGTCAATATACATTATTTTGAGTGCATTGCATAGTGGGAGTTGGAAGAATTAGTGTTGACATATTTTGAATGGACGACCGATATTGACTCCCTTGATCATGGACCATTTATCGAGTTTTTGCTTATCTTAGTGATATCATAATTTGGCAATCTCGGGCTCGTTGGATTCTTCTCGTCGAGCCTCTTGATTTGATTATATGCATGTCACATTTGAGAATCGTTTGGTCATTCAATTTATGGTTTGATCCTTCCAAATGTGCTTCAGGTCTTTAATTTGGACACATTTCGGCTTGGATTGGGTCGAATTTGGTGTCTTTGGGTCATCTTTTTGAGACATTGAATTCGACTTTTAAGTTTGCTAAAATTGGAGTTCAGATGGCCCCGAATTTAATTTTGAAGTTTTCAATACGAATTTCTCGAGATTCGTGCCCGATCAAGATATTTTTTTGATGATATATCAATTCTCAATGCTATTATCTGAGATTCTTTCTCCTGTATATGAGTTCCATACAAAGCATGATGATGATGGTTTAATGATTAGACACTATCCACACATGGATATCACTTTGTTTCTTATATGTGATTTGGAATCTTTGGATGTCCTACAGCTTTTGAGACAACGATAGCCGGCATTAAAATGGGGATTATGATAGGAAATACTTGATTTCAAGTATTCCCTAATCACTTTAGCAACAAATCTCAAAGCGAACTACTATCCACAGCAGAAAATCAGCCAAAAACAGTAGAAAAATAGAGGAAAACTACAGGAGATGAGGAGAAAACATTTGTATTTTACTAGTAGACAATGAAAATAACAAAGATACAATTTGTTCTTCAATCCGAGAGGAAGAACAACTCTCCAAAGTTCTTCGGCGAAGCCAAGAGCCCAAGCACACAAACCCTAGATCTCAAAAGAGAATTCAAATTCAAGATGATGAGCTAATTCCCCCCAACTCCTAATTATACAAAATTAATCATAAAGGACAATCATAAACTTTCTAAAACAGCTTCTCACGTTCAAAATTTCCCTCCTAAACTCCCCCTCTCAAGCCCACGTGGACTCACGGTTCCGCCCCCTTGCTGTCGTTTCCGCCCAGGCGTCTCGCGTAGACGCGGACCGGTCCCTGTTGGACCGGTCCAACCGGCCCATCCTGGGCCGGTCTAACATTACCGCCCTCCCAAAGAATCACCTTATCTTCAAGGTGAAAATCTGAAAACTGCTGTTTCGCCATCTCGTATGGCTCCCACGTGGCCTCGTAGTCAGGAAGGTTTTTTTACTGGATCAACACTTCCTTAGTTTCATCTTCTTTCTGGCGAACACCCCTCAGCTCCAAAGGTTCGAGGACTACTTCTAACTCCTCCGTAAGTGTCGGTGGTAGCTCGGGAATGGCGATGTGATCACCAATGACCCTTCTCAGCTGTGAGACATGAAAAACCGGGTGTATAGTCGCCGATGGGGGTAATTTCAGTCGATATTCTATTGCCCCGATCTTTTCTATCACTTCATAAGGACCAAAGTACCTTAGAGCTAGCTTTTCATTCCTCCGGTTAGCGACTGTCTTCTGTTTGTATAGGCGGAGCTTCAAGAACACCTTATCCCCTGCCTCAAAATGGATATCTTTTCTATGCCCATCTGCTTGCTTCTTCATGATTTGCTGCGCCCTCAGCAAGTGCCTTTTTAACTCCTCTAACACTCGGTCCCTCTCCTCCAAATACTCCTCTACTGATGAAACAAGAGTACTATTGCTCCCAAAGTGTACCAAGTGTGGGGGATCCCGTCCGTACAACACTTTGAATGGGGTCATTTGTGAAGCCGAGTGAAATGACGTGTTGTACCAGTACTCAGCCCAGGATAGCCACTTCGCCCATAGCTTTGGTGTCTCTGAAACAAAGCATCTGAGGTACGTCTCCAAGCTCCTGTTGACTACTTCCGTCTGTCCATCCGTCTGTGGGTGGTAGGCTGTACTTCTCTTGAGCACTGTTCCCTGCAATCTGAATAGCTCCTTCCAGAAATGACTAAGGAACACCTTGTCCCTATCTGATACGATCGCCTCTGGCACCCCGTGTAATCTGATCACTTCTCTGATAAAGGCTGATGCTACTGTTATTACGGTGTAGGGATGTCGGAGGGGAATGAAATGGGCATACTTGCTCAACTTGTCCACCACTACTAAGATCACTGTGAACCCCTCTGAACGGGGCAGCCCATCTATGAAATCCATAGAGATCTCCTCCCATACTCTACCCGGCAAAGCTAAAGGCTGTAGTAATCCTCCTGGTGACATAGCTAGGTACTTACTCCTTTGACAGACCTCACATCTGGCTACCATCTCCTCTACATCTTTATGCATCCCCTTCCAGTACAGCTCCCCAACTAGCCTCCTGTATGTCTTTTGTACGCCTGAATGGCCCCCTATTGCACTCCCATGAAACTCCTAGAGTAGGTTTGGGATGTGGATTGACGTCCGGGGCATTACAAACCTCCCCTGATACAACAGATTGTCTCCCTCCATGGAGTATCCCGGGTGGCTATCTGGTTCCTTCAGTAACTCCGTCCTGATCTTTCCCAAACTCTCATCTCTAGCGCTTTCTTCTCTGATGGCCTCCCAATCAAGCATCCAAGGCACGGATAGAGCAACTGTCTGCAATTCCTCCATATATCTGGATAAGGCATCGGTCGCCTTGTTCTCCACCCCTGGCCTGTACTGAATCTCAAAATCGTACCCCAGTAACTTGGACAACCACCTCTGATGCTCTTTCGTCACCATCCTCTGTTCTAAGAGAAATTTCAGGCTCGGCTGATCAGTCCTGACAACGAAGTGTCTTCCAAGTAGGTAAGGCCACAATTTCTGAATGGCCAACACGATGGCCATCAATTCCCTCTCATATACTGATTTCATCCTTGCTCGAGCAGTCAATACCTGGCTGAAATAAGCGATGGGTCTCCGATTCTGTATAAGTACTGCACCCAATCCGTATCCCGATGCATCGGTCTCCACAATGAATGTCTGAGTAAAATCCGGCAAAGCTAGGACTGGCACTGTAGTCATTGCCTTCTTCAGGCTCTCGAACGCGGATGTGGCTGCTTCTCCCCACAGGAAACCATCCTTCTTCAATTGCTCCGTAAGTGGCCATGCTATGTTGCTACATTCCTTTACAAATCTTCTGTAATACCCTGTCAATCCCATAAATCCTCTCAGCGCCTTCAGATTCTTTAGTAGTGGCCACTTTAGCATTGCCTCAATTTTGGAGTGATCAGCTGCCACCCCTTCCTTGGACACCACATGACCTAAGTACTCTACACTGGCTTGTGCAAAGCAGCATTTCGTTAAATTTGCCCTCAACTGGTGCTCCTGCAATACCTCTAACACTTTCTTCAAGTGTTCCCAATGTTCGACCTCTGACTTGCTGTATATCAGGATGTCGTCAAAAAATACTAACACAAACCGTCTGAGATAAGGTTTGAAGACCTTATTCATCAGGGCCTGGTAAGTAGCATGTGCATTGGTGAGGCCAAAGGGCATCACCAAGAACTCATAATGGCCTTCATGAGTTCTAAAAGCTGTTTTGGGAACATCTTCCTTTCTCATTCGAATCTGGTGGTAGCCCAATTTCAAATCTATCATGCTGAAAATCACGGTCCCACTTAATTCATCCAAGAGCTCATCGATAAATGGTATAGGAAACTTATCAGGTACAGTCTCCTTGTTGAGTGCTCTGTAATCTACACAAAAACGCCAGTTTCCGTCCTTCTTTTTCACCAACAGAACGGGACTAGAGAAAGGCTGATGCTGGGTCTGATGATCTCTGCCTCCAGCATCTCTCTGATCAACCGTTCAATTTCATCCTTCTGGAACTGAGGGTAGCGGTAAGGACGTACACTGATGGGTGATACTCCTTCCCTCAACACAATAGCATGCTCATGCTCCCTCTGCGGCGGTAATCCCTGAGGCGGCTGAAACACCTCTTGGAACTGTTGAATCAACGGTTGAACGGAGAGGGGTATAGCTCCTCCCTCCTCCACTCCTACCCCCTCCAAACTATGCAATTCCACCAGGTAGCCTTCTCCCTCCTGTTGAATGGTTCGGATTAGGGATTTGAGAGAAACCCCAGCCTTGGTCAACCCAGCGTCTCCTTGAATCGTTCTCCTTCTCTCCCCTATCACAAGTTCCATCCTCAAAGTCCCCCAATTAATCTTCGTCTCCCCCAATGTACGCAGCCACTTCATCCCTAGGATGACGTCAGTACTCCCCAATTCCAAAGGAAGGAAATCTTCCTTCACCTGGATTCCCTGAATCTTCAGCACCACCTCTCTACAAACTCCCGTACCCATTTCCACCTTTCCCGTGCCCATCATCACCCCATAGCCACCTGTGTCCACTAGCTCCATCCCTAGCGACTCCACTATCTGGGTGGAAATGAAGTTATGGGTTGCCCCACTATCGATCAACACCACCACCTCACGGTCAGCTATCTCTCATCTCACCTTCATAGTGTGACTCGGAGTGAATCCCATTACAGAGTTCAGAGAGACTTCTGCTACATCCAGATGCAACTTCTCTTCCTCCTCCACCTCGGGGTCATTCCCACCTCTATCTTCGTCTTCCTCATCTTCACAACGAGGAGAATCTGAAGAGATCGGTCCTTGCACCTGTGCCCCGGCATGTACTTCTCATCGCATCTGAAGCACAACCCTTTTGCTCTTTTGTCCTGTATTTCTTTTTCTATCAACCTTTTGAAGTGTCCTCCATTTCCTCCTCCAGTCTTTTCCTTGGGTGCTTCCTTCTGACCCGTCGGCGTTACCCCTTTGGAGGGTAATATCGCAGTAGTCATCTTGTACGACCCCCCTGAGTAGTTTCCTCGAGCTCCTCTTTCTGATCTCTTCTGATCTTCTACCAATTGTGCAAGCTCCATAGCTTTGCCTAAATTCCTTGGCTCCAACACTCTGACAGCTATTCGTATCTCCCGTTTGAGCCCCTTCATGAAATTTCCCTCTATGGCTGATTTTGAGATGTGATCCAGACGGCTAGCCAAATACTCGAATATGTCCCGATAGTCAGCCACGGTCCCTTCCTGAGTCAGAGCAAAGAACTGCTCATAGAAGTCTCCTCCCCCATCGGCTCGGAAACGCTCTAATAAACAATCCTTGAACTCTCTCCAGTTCCTGATAGGTTCTCTCCTGTCTCTCCACTGATACCAGGCCAACGCCTTCCCTTCCAGACACAAACCCGCCGCCGTCAGCTTCTCATCGTCTGTCAACCCGTTGACAGCAAAGTAACGTTCCACTTTGTATATCCAGCCATGACCATCTTCCCCCTCAAAGATGGGCATCTTCAACTTCCTCACCTTTGGATCCCTTCCGTTTCATTGGTAATCTCCATAACCTCCCATTCCTCAAAGATGAGGTGCTCCCCAAGTGTTCCGGTCCTCCCTCCGGTGTTGGTATCTGAATCCGTTGTCATATTCCCCTCTGCCCCTTTCAAAATCAACACCTCGACGCTGAAATTCAACACCTCGACGCTAAAAATCAGCACCTCGACGCTGAAATTCAGCCTCGACGCTGAATTTCCTCTCTTCTTCCACCAAAATCTGCACTCTCATCATATTCCCTTCTCCTATCTTCAAATTCAGCACCTCGACGATCATTTCCCATGCTCATCTCCTCTCTAGAAAGTGGTTCTAGAGGTGGCATGTCATCCTCTCCCTCAAGGATCTCAACTTCCGGATTCCTCCTCCCCCGAAGCGGGTTCGGATTCCCCCCTACACCATGGTCGCCGATAGTCTCTCTTGCTTCCGATGCCGTCGGATTCGTCTTCATCTCAAGTAATTTCTTCATCATCTCTTCCATGGCCGTGAACTTTCCATCTAGCCTTTCATTATTGGCGGTGATTTTAAGGAATTTTCCTCCAAATCTGATTTTAATTGGCCAAATTCGCCTTTTAGGACTTCAATCTTTTTTCCGGCCATTATCCCTTCTCCGAGTACAAGAAAAACTTCCTCCGAATGCCAAAAACCCGCTGAAATTTCATGTTTTCAGCCGCCGATGGTCCCAAATCGATGCTCTGATACCCATTTGATAGGAAATATTTGATTTCAAGTATTCCCTAATCACTTTAGCAACAAATCTCAAAGCGAACTGCTGTCCACAGCAGGAAATCAGCCAAAAACAGTAGAAAAATAGAGGAAAACTACAGGAGATGAGGAGAAAACACTTGTATTTTACTAGTAGACAATGAAAATAGCAAAGATACAATTTGTTCTTCAATCCGAGAGGAAAAACAACTCTCCAAAGTTCTCCGGCGAAGCCAAGAGCCTAAGCACACAAACCCTAGATCTCAAAAGAGAATTCAAATTCAAGATGATGAGCTAATTCCCCCCAACTCCTAATTATACAAAATTAATCATAAAGGACAATCATAAACTTCCTAAAACAGCCTCTCACGTTCAAAATTTCCCTCCTAAACTCCCCCTCTCAAGCCCACGTGGACTCATGGTTCCACCCCCTTGCTGCTGTTTCCGCCCAGGCGTCTCGCGTAGACGCGGACCGGTCTCTGTTGGACCGGTCCAACCGGCCCATCCTGGGCCGGTCTAACAGATTCATCCGTAGTTGTCTATCGAAAACTTCTCTACTTGTCTTATTTGATGGATTTTGCTGTCATCTGACCCCTATCCCTAGTTTTGGTCTCCCATTCTTCTTCTTTACTTTTGGAAGGATAGTAAGGAAGGTGAGACATTTTTTTTTTACAATTAATGGATGATAGTTATAGTTGTTTTTTTTTTTGCCTCAGTACTGGAATCATTGAGATTTTTCTTAGAAGAATTCTTCTCATGATTGCCAACAATTGACTGATCTTTTGGAATTCATGTTTCTTATACTCATTTTGCAATGGCGAACATTAAGGATGGCCTGAAAATTCTTTGGCAACCGATTTTATGATTTTACCTATTTATGCTTGAGGTGATAGGACCTTTATAAAGCTGCTTATTTTATTATTTTTTTATTTTTGTGTTGGAATTTAGTAGTGATATTGCTATCTCTCTCTCTCTCTCTCTCTCTCTCTCTCTCTCTCTCATAAAATACGGTGCAGTAATCATGGCAACTTGTTGAGCATTTTTCTTAGTTACATAGATATTAGATGTTTGATGGAGAAGCATAGAGAGTAAGGAGAATGTTAATATGATATTTATTTATTTTGAGAAAATATTTGATAAAGTTTCAAAAGAAATGCCTTGGAGAGTTCTAGAAAAGAAAGGAGCTTATAATGCTTATATTCAAGTTATTAAGGGTATATATACAGGTGCTGTTACTTGTGCTCAAATACAAAGTGGTTTGACCAAGTATTTCCCTATTTTGGTTCAAATTAGTTTTTAATGGAAGGTAACCAATATATTGCAAACTGTCTTCAATTCCTTGGCTTAGAAAAATTATTTTCTCCAACCACTAATAAATTGCCTGGATCTAAGTAGAAATACAATAAATCTATACTACTATTATAAAAGGGGCTTGAGTTTCCTTCCCCAACAAATCTTGATTGTTCATTTTATTTCTTCTTAAATTATCTTAGCCATCCATTATATTATAACTAATTAATAAAAAAATAATAATTATATAATTCGATACTATTTATATAGATTTGCGACTAAAAAAAAGACCGATTGGTATTTCCTAGTCAATTGCATTTCTTCTTCCCTTTTGCGCCATTTGCCCCATTCGTGATTGGGCTTCATTGGTAATAAATTTTCAATTAACCCAAATTCACGATTTGGCTTCACCGGTAATAAATTTTTAATCAACTGGTTAACACTCCGTTATCAATTATTTTGACGATTTCCTCTGTTATTAATGCCTTAGCTTCCTCCTTTCAATCGTTTAATTTTGCAACCTTTCATATCCCCTTTCCAACGTCTTATAGGGATCATTATCATCTTCCCATCTTCAGCTTCACGTAGAGAGGAGCTTTTAACGAGTCATTAAAGAAGCTTGGCCTTCTTCTACGATGTTGCTGCCAGATTGAAAGTCACTAAGGGATGTCGGTGCGAAGGTAATGATATTTTCTACATGCTTCTTTGGCTACTATTCTTTCTTTATGATTTATGATATTTGCTTCTATGTGCTTCCAGCCTTCCACTGCACTCTTAAAACTGAAGCTCATTCGCCACCTGTCTTTTGCACCTAGCATGGCTACAACCTGCAGCCCTCTCTTTCTCCTCCACTTGCTAACCCCTTGCCTCCAAGCCGTACCTCTTTGAACTCCATTGCATAGACACAAACCTCCTCCTCAAGCAATGATTTGAGCTTCTTCTCTCTCTACTCTATGATTCTCTCTCTAAAATAGAGATTTTTATTCTCTCACTCTAATATATTTATATATAAATATATTTGTAGATATATATTATATATATTATAAAAAAGGAAGTAATAAAAAATGAGAATTACATATGAGCTTTTATTTATGCCTCTGATTAATAAGAAAAGTATTTGTTGCTATTCCTAATTAGTGTTAGGTGATCATTAGCAAGTATTATTTATTGATAATTAGTTGCAACCTCTAAAGATTAAGGTTTCGTTTGGTTATCCGGTACCTTTTGTAAAAAGATAGTTTTAGAAATGTTGTTTCAAAAAGTGAAGTTTTTTAACTATAAATTTAAATTACTTATCAAAAACCCGCTTCATATTCATCCCGTAACCTTTTCATTTAACCTTTTGCATTTAAGCCGCTTCATATTCATCTTCATATTCCGCCTACTTTTTTTTTAATATTCGTTTAATTCTTTAAATTTATCTAGGTTTCCGAAAATATCGCCTGAAATGACTCGCGATTTCCTTCCTCTTCTTTACTCTTTGGCTTGCCTCCTTGCTCTAGCTTCCTCTGCTCACCCTTCTTCTCCGATAGCTATCTCTCTTTCAGTTTCCTCATCTTCTCTAATGTTTCTTCTTACCGACATTTAGGTCACGTTTCTTTCTCTCATTATTTCGGTTGTTCTTTTTTAACTTCTAAAATGTTTCTTCCATCAGGTTCCTTCCTCCAAATTTTTCGGTTATGAACCTTACGTTTTTTCTATTTTGGAAGATGAACTTCACCGTCCAAAAGTTTCAACGAATGGTTCGCTACTCCCTAAGATAATTGTTGATTCTATTCTCTTTCTCTATCATATATAATTGCTAAAACTATTCTCACATGTTTTTATTTTATATCCTTCGTGGTTTGCACTTCTTATCTTGTTCTCAACAACCTCGACTTCAAACTATCTTTACTCTTTCAGTTTTTAGAGGCATAGAGATCTTTCGTAACATTTTGAAGACTTTTTTTGAGACAAGTAAGTTTCTGAGTCACATGTAAGTTTATTTTGCTATTCTTATTACTCTGATTTATTAATAATGAAGATAAGCTTCTACTTTTAGAAGCAAAATTCTGTAGCAACTTTCGGACATGAAGTTTCTATTTCAGCAATTATTATGTTATTGATCTTTTACAGGTTTGATATGGCTGTAGAACCATTTATTATCATTTAGACATTGACCTTGTACAAAATATATGACCGTTAAATTTAAGAAAAAATAAGAACAAAGCTACATTATTTTGGTTCAAATTAGTTTTTAATTGAAAGTAACCAATATATTTCAAGCTATCTGTCTTCAATTCCTTGGCTTAGAAAAATTATTTTCTCCAACAACTAATAAATTGCGTAGAATTGCAATAAATTTATACTACTATTATAAAAGGGGCTTGAGTTTTCTTCCATAGCAAATCTTGATCATCCATTTTATTTCTTCTTAAATTATCTTAGCCATCCATTATATAACTAATTAATAAATCAAAAAAATAATAATTATACAATTCAATAATATTTATATAGATTTGCGACTAAAAAAAAAAGACTGATTGGTATTCTCTAGCCAATTGCATTTCTTCTTCCCCTTTGCGCCATTCGCCCCATTACAAATAGAGCAGTAAGCCTAATTCCAAATAAAAATCTTGGGATACTTTTTATGAAAGTTGTAAGTTCCAAATCAAATTTAAATCGCTCGGCTACTTCCTAAAGAATCCATAAGACCCGCTCCAAACTAAATTCTTGGGTTACTTCTAAACGAAGTTATAAATCCCAAACTAAATAAATCTTTGAGTATTCTAATAGATGTAAATCCCTAAACACTCAATAAAATTAAAATTCATATCTAATCACTTCAATCTACTTGGGATCCTTGATAGGAGGCAACTATGACTACTAATCAGATTCCCTGGACACTACAATCAATGATTGTTAGTGTTGGTAGACTGAAATCTATTGTATACCTAGGACGACGGAATATTGAGATATTGATCGGGGTTACCTCCATTTTCCCCACTTTTGAGACTAAAATTACCTAAAATTTATTTATTCTTAATTGAGAGTTATCTTTTACGTAGTAAGAGAGGTAATTAACTATGAGTGCTTGCGCTCATAGGAAGTAAGGACTCCAGATCTTTAAACCCTAACATTTTCCTCAGGGAAAATCTGGTTAACTTCAATCTGACTTAAGGAAAATGGAATTCTACGGCTGCAAAGCGGGATTCGTGCATTCATGCCATTTTTCTTGAGCCAACATATTTCTGGCTACTCCGTTGGGGGTTACTTTTTTCTCCATCTTTGGATGAAAAGATAATTCATGTTTAGTCTAAATTAATAAAACATCTAAAAACAAATATAGATGTTTATTCAATGCAGTTTTGTATTTTTTTTTCAGCGTAATTCAGGTTGACTCTAATCCCTGTAAGTTCTGTTGAGAGGTTGATAATATGACGCTTATGAAGTCCTTCATAACTGTAAACCTGGGTGAGGGAGCTAGAGTGCAGTTCCCTCAAGCTGTTTTGAACACATGCTATGCTGGAGCAACCATTCAGTTCAGAACCATTTCTGAAGTGATGCAGTTCCAACAGTTTCTTCCTGAGACTATTGTTAGCGTACCTACTGTCCAAGGTACTGCTAAGAAGCCTACCACTGAAGCTGTTGATGAGCAGGATCCCAATTGGGCCTCTGTATTTTTCAAGACTCTCCATGGTACATGTTGCTACTCCAATAATTCAAAAGAAAGTTCCTAATACCAAGTTACAATCTTTTGGCAAGAATAAAGCCAGTCAGAACATAATCCAGGATGAAGTACTGCCTGAAGTAAAATGCTAAAGTTCCTGATGCAAGTGGTAAGCTTTTCAGGAAAGCCAGAAGAAAGGCCAATGCTCGCTTACGAGTTAATGACTGGGTGCCCAAAACCCTTCAAGAATCATCACCGCAGTTAGAGGCAAATGTACAAATAAATAATGGCTTTGAACCATTAAAGTGGGTAAACAGGAATGATGTTAAGGGCCAATTAGAGAAGTTTTTTTGGGAGACTTCACATCAACAGTCACAACCATAAAAAAAGGAAGAATTTACCTCTTCCAAAATATACAAAATATTGAAGGCTGTTAAAGATAAAAATCTACAATGAAGATTGAGGAAATCTGTTACTGAAGTCATTGCCTCAACTGAGATTCGTCCTCAAAACAATAAATTTTTAACAAGACCTTATGTAGAGGAGTTTAGATGTCCTCCATACTACCGAAAGTAAAGAGAGTTCTACCCTAATATGGGTCGATACCCATATTACGGAAGAAAATAGTTAGGAGAGCCTTCTGATAGTCTACATGGAAGAGGCTATAACAGAAGATATGATGAACGAAGGCTCCGACAATGGTTTCATGAATCTATCCATTCAAAGGTACATTCCGATGTTGGTGGTCATCGATATGTGAATCTGAGAAGACAACAAGTTTGGGTTCCAAAAAGATCCAAATATCCTAAAGCTCAGAAAGATGATCATGCTAAAGAAACCTATAAATGACGACTTAGGTCTCATGTCCAGAAGTTATCCCCCAACAAGAAGACTTCTGTTGACATGACTACACAAAAAGAGAAAAAGAATCAAATATATAAGAATTCCCCGACTCTCCAATCATATATTGGAAGCGGCGGTCACAACTTGGAGATGATCTCGAGTGGGATGAAATTGATAACTATTATAATGATATCAAAGAAGAAGAAGGGTATATTAATCCTATGAATGTTGAAGTTATTTGGATAGTTGATCTTGTCCCAAATCCACCTAATCAAAGAATCCATACTCGCAGAAATGTAGCTTCAAACCTATAACTTGAAGGCCAAATACAAGTCAATCAAGAATAAGCAATGCCTATAAACAGAACACCCCACATTCAGAAGAAGTGGAAAAGGGAGAAATTGAAGATGTTGTAAGAAGGCTTTAATATGACATACAACTTCTCTAATAGAAGAAAGATCAAAAAATTAATCATTTGAACATTCTTCTTGATGAAATGAGCATCATAATGAAAGAAGTACTTGGGAAACTTGGTCTAGCAACCGTACTTGGCTAGGTACAAGCTACAAATTTTTTATTATTTATTTTTTAAAAGTTAAAAAGTAGGCAATATTGCTCGTCCAACAGTAAATGTTAGTGATCCTCAAACCATTATTCCTGATCTAGATACTTCTAACAAAGGATTAAAATGTCAACAGGAAGTGGATAAGATGGTCAATAAGACCTACATCAAAGATACTAATGGTTATGATGCTCATACTAATAAAATTACAACGCAAGCCACCCCATATTCACTGGTTCGTAGAACTGAGGCAATATTACCTCTCAAGATCAAGTTGTCATATCTTTGTTTTGCTGTTCAATATGAATTAACAAAAGAAAATTATCTTTTACGACTTGAAGAGCTTAAAGCTCTTGATGAAGTTCGACTTTAAGTTCAATAAAGTCTAGAATCTTATAAAGCAAGAATAACTAGGGATCATGATTGAATGGTTCATCCTAGAAGCTTTAAGGAAGGTGAACCTATTATAGTTCATCGAATACCTATATTACCTTACCATCGCCTCGGCGGTAAATTTGACCCAATATGAGAAAGATCCTTCATCATTGAAATAGAGTACAAAGGAGGTGCCTATCAAATCATAGACGTAAAAGGTCAAAGACCCATGCCACCAATTAATGGTTAATATCTGAAGAAATATCATACATAAAGATGTTATGTATAAAAATGTGCATACAAGGCAAAAGTTATCTAAATCCCCTTCTAAAAGGTAGTAATCAATTTTATATTCTCCTGCAATGTGGGAGATAAATTCAATTACCTCCAAAAAAATAGGAGGCAATTTTTATATTATTTTTGTAATGCATATGATAAATTCAATCCATTCCTAAAAAGGTAGGAGGTAATTTTATCTCATTTACTAAATAAAATAAGGGAATTACCAAACCCTATATGCTCAAAAACCTAAGGGTTGAGCTAAAACCCATTGGTTCAATAAGTCTAAGGGCCGAACCTTTGAAATATTATAAGCTTATAAACCTAAGGGTCGAGCTAAATCCATAAAGTTCAACAAGCCTAAGGGCCGAACTTTATAAATCTTATATGCTCATAAACCTAAGAGTTGAGCTAAATTTACAAAGTTCAACAAGCTTAAGGGCCGAACTTTGTAAATCTTCTATGCTCATAAACCTAAGGGTCGAGCTAAAACCCATTAGATTCAACAAGCTTAAGGGCCAAATCTTACAAAACTTTTATGCTCAATACACTTAAGAGTCGAGTTAAAACCTATTAGTTCAACAAGCCTAAGGGCCGAATCTTTAAAATATTTTAAGCTCATAAAACTAAGGGTTGAACTAAATCCACAAAGTTCAACAAGTCTAAGGGCTGAACTTTGTAAATCTTATATGCTCATGAACCTAAGGGTCGAGCTAAAACCCATTAGTTCAAGAAGCCTAAAGGTCGAACCTTTGAAATATTTTAAGCTCATAAACTTAAAGGTCGAGCTAAATCCATAAAGTTCAACAAGCCTAAGTGTTGAATATTATAAATCTTATATGCTTATAAACTTAAGGGTCGAACTAAATCCATAAAGTTCAACAAGCCTAAGGGCCGAACTTTGTAAATCTTATATGCTCATAAATCTAAAGGTCGAGCTAAAACTCATTGGTTCAATAAGCCTAAGGGCCGAACCTTTGAAATATTATAAGCTCATAAACCTAAGGGTCGAGTTAAATCCATAAAGTTCAACAAGCCTAAGGGCCAAACTTTATAAATCTTATATGTTAATAAATCTAAGGGTCGAGCAAAATCCACAAAGTTCAACAAGCCTAAGGGTCGTACTTTGTAAATCTTCTATGCTCATAAACCTAAGGGTCGAGCTAAAAGCCATTAGATTCAACAAGCCTAAGGACCAAATCTTACAAAACTTCTATTCTCAATAAACCTAAGAGTCAAGCTAAAACCTATAGGTTCAACAAGACTAAGGGTCGAACCTTCGAATTCCTTCTATGCTCATAAACTTAAAGGTCGAGCTAAATTCATGAAGTTTAACAAGCCTAAAGGCTAAACTTCGAAATCTTTTATGCTCATAAAATCTAAGGGTCAAGCTAAATCCACAAAGTTCAAATAATCCTAAGGGCCGAATTTTGCAATCTTTTATGCTCAGAAAACCTTAGGGTCGAGCTAAATCCATAAAGTTCAAATAAACCTAAGGGCCGAACTTTGAAATCTTTTATGCTCATAAACCTAAGGGTTGAGCTAAATCCATAAAGTTTAAACAAGTTTAAGGGCCGAACTTTGAAATCTTTTATACTCATAAACTTAAGAGTTGAGCTAAATCCATAAAGTTCAAACAAGTTTAAGGGCTGAACTTAAAAAAAAAAAAATTAAAACTTTTATGTTTAGTTATTTTTCATCAATCTATCTAAAAGGTTGAAATCACACAATCAAAGTTTGCAACGAATTCCTTGTGTGAAAGTCACACAACAAATTCATTGGGAGGCAATTTCTTGACTAAAAAACAAAACAAATGAAAAAAAAATAAAAAAAGTACAATTTCATTAAACAAAAGCATCTTTTCACGCTACAATCTGGGGCCCATTGCACATGGTTGCTTGCTCAAACGAAGCAACTCTTCGTACCCATAACTCCATTCGGTAAAGTCAATCAATAAAAGAGAAAAACGAAACCGAACAAGGGGGTCTGACGCTCTCTGTTCAAAATCTCGCCTCGTGTTCAAGAGCCTCAAACTTCTTCCCCACTATTGATTAAATGCTTGAAGCCTCTCGGAGCCTTGCAACTCATCTTTGACGATCGCCCCAAAGCTCTAATCCCTTCGGTGCCGTTTCCCTCTATCTGATCCCCAATCCGCTCCGAACATGTCTGATGCTTCACATTCATTGCACGTTCTCTATGATGATGACATATGAAAGTTGTCTACAGCCCTCCAATAGGAACTTTTATTTGGTCCGGTGAATGTACGTAGAGCTACGTTCGGCCGGCACTAAGATTGTAGGCACAAAACGAGAAATACCAAGCAAATACCGAGCAATACCAACAATAACAAGAAATACCATTATGTGAAGACAAAACTCGATATTTTTTGGGATTGCTCGGTATTGCTCGGTATTACTTGGTATTGATCTTCACAGAGTGGTATTCCTCGTTATTACCAAAGAATACCTAGCAATACCGACCAAATACCCAGCAAAAATCGAGTAATAATCCTCTGACCGAACGTAGAGCTACGTCCGGTCAGAGGACGTAATAAAAGTTCCTCTAACAGAGGTTAGAGGGATTACCTTTAGTCATCAATACACTGCAACTTGTGGGCCATGCTTCTGCATGGATTGACTCTAGAAATAAGGATAGTTTTTTCTAATGGTCAAGGTGTACAACATAAAAGAGCTCAAAATATCCTTGCAGAAAAATCTGCTCTAAGTAATGATTATTAATATGAGAGTCTACAATATATTATTGATATAAAAATGCTTATTTCTCTAACTCCATTTCACAAATAAGTCCAAAATCAATTTTAGTCTCATATCGATTTACATTTACTTATATATTTAAGTATCTAGACTGCTGTCCAAAACAATCCAAAATAACAAAATGAATAATACATATGTGAACCGATTAAAAAAATATATTTATAGTATAAAATTCTTAGCAAATAAGCATCAAATTCAAAACCTTGCATCGTCGACTTTAAGTCCGGTCGGGATGATTTCAAATACAAGACCTCGTACTGTCGATTTTAAATCTGGTCGGGAAGACTTTAAATTGAAGATCTCGTGTCGTCGACCTTAGGTCCGACCAAGATGGTTTAAATCGAAGACCTTACGTCGTTGACCTTAGGTCTGAGTAAGAAGAAATTACGGAAAATGCCATTCTGATTTCTCCCTCGGTGGAGAGGGGACGATGGCAGGTTGCCGAAATTACTCCATGAGTTTATTAATTTTTTTTTAATTTGGAGCGTAGTTGAATTGGGTTTAAATTTATCAATTGATTAATCAACAAAATTCAAGAAATATCATAAAAAAAAAGAAGATAAAAAATTCAAATTGTTAATTTAAAATCAAACTGAAATAATTAATGATTTTAGCATTTAAAAAAAGAAATTTGTCATCTTTAGCATGTAATGAGAGCATGTAGATTTGCTTTGAGATTTTCAAGATAATCCAAGCAAGATGCATACTGGCTACATAAGATACAAATATAGGAGATTTATTTTAACTAAAAAATAAACCTTACCCTTCAGCCAGAATAACAACAATGATTTAACTAATCTAATAAATCCTTAATTTTTCTAGTTAACTTATTCTGCCACATCCTACTAGAGCTTAAACAGTGGCAGAAAGTGAGAATATCTACTTGTTGAATAATTTGAAATTATGAAATTACAAAAATATGTGATGATGCTCTTTATTGCATAAACTTATTCCATTATTTTAAATTTAAAATTCAAAGTTCATGGCAAAACATGGAACTCTGGGATGTAAGGAAAATAAATGGTAGTATAAGGCTCATCATGGCCACTTTTGTTGGATTCCTTATTAGCTCTTGATTGGAATTTCATTTCCATCTATTAACATAGCCAAGCTTCACTTCCCTTATAGTATTGCTTCTTACAATGAAGATAATAATTCGGGCATCCTGGCCTATATGGTTAGGTTGTAAGACCCACCAATAGGTCACTTCTAAGTGAAGTCGTAAGTCCCATATATTAGGGATACTTTTAAAACAAAGTATAACAACCCTAACAATCCTACAAAAAATTAACGGGTTACTTTTTATGAAACCTGTAAGTCCCAATTTAAATCAAATACTTGGGTTACTTTTTACGAAAATTGTAAATCCCAATCTAAATTTAAATCTCTGGGCAACTTCTGAGTGAAGCTATTAGACCCACGTTTTAGGAAAATTGTTAAATGAATTGCAATGACCCTAAAACCCAAATCTAACTAAAAAAAATTGAATTTAAACCTATGGGCATCTTGGTCTAAAGGATTAAGCTGTAAGATCCGCTTTTCAGGCTACTTCCTAAGGGAAGCCAGGTTGTAAGACTCATCCTTGGGCAACTCATAAATAATAAAAATCCCCGGAGAGCCTCGCTATAGAGTCAGGTTGTAAGACTCATCCTTTGGCAACTCATAGATAGAGCAGTAAGCCCCATTCCAATTAAAAATTTTGGGCTACTTTCTAAGAAAGTCGTAAGTTCCAAACAAAATTGAAATCCCTGGGCTACTTCCTAAAGAAGCCATAAGACCTGCTACAAACTAAATTCCTAGGTTACTTGTAAATAAAGTTATAAATCTCAAACTAAATAAATCTCTGGTATTCTCACAAATGTAAACCCCAAAACACTCAATAAAATTAAAATTCATACCTAACCACTTCAGTCTACTCGGGATCCCTAGGGGGAGGTAATTCATGGCTGTTAATCAGATTTCCTATACACTACGGTTAATGATTGTTAGTGTTGGTATATTAAAATCTATGGTATACTTGGGACGACGGAATCATGGGATCTTGATCGGGTTTACCTCCATTTTCCCCACTTTTGAGACTAAAATTACCTAAAATTTATTCATTCTTAATCGAGAGTTCTCTCTTACGTAGCAAAAGAGATAATTAACTGAGTGCTTGCGCTCATAGGAAGTAAGGATCACAGATCTTTAAACCCTGATATTAACCTCAGGGGAAATCTGGTTAACTTCAATCTGACTTAAGGGAAATGGTATCCTATGGCTGCAAAGCGGGATTCGTGCATTCGTGCCATTTTTCTTGAGCCAACATCCATCAGTTAAACATATCCATTTTCTACTAACAAAAGTGTTCAGTGTTATTATAGGAGGTTTGTCCCCACCTTTAACATGTTGGTTGTAACAAGGGGGGTTCGATATGCAATGAAAACAAAGATGTAATACACACTTTAGGGGCATTCAAGTGAATACTAATACACACTGTAGTGAGCTCACCGAAGTTAATGACCAATATTTGACAGATATGTTTTTAAAGATTAATGCAAAGTTAGTGGCCTAAACTCACAACTACAAATAGAGAATACATCCGCTATTCCAATCATCTCAAAGATCTACAACACATATGAGTTGTCTAAGAATACGATGTACACACTATCTCTCGCCTATAGGTAGATATATAAAGACTTCAATAAATGCATTATCATGTAGTCAATTTTAGTCTAAAAATGAATACATCTACTTGACAACCTGCAACAGTAGCGGATGTACTGCAGGAGACCTATCCCATATTCAACGTGTTAGTTGCAGCCAAAGGGATTCAAAATGCAGTGGAAGTAACAATGTGATTCGTCTAGATGTATTCAAGTGGGTGTTAACACATTGAATCGTGCCCACCGGAGTTAATGATCCATGTTTAACAAATGTGTTGTCAAAGATCAATGCAAATCTTAGTGATCTAAGATTACAATTACAAGCAGAAAGTGAAAATTCGTTAGGGATGTTAAACCCTATAGAACTGGCCCAAGACTAACCAAGAGGGGAGGTGAATTGGTATTTTAAAAACTTTAATCAAAGCTTAACAAGTTTCACAAACCAAAACGCCACAAAACAAACAATGTGGAAATTTAAGTGCGGAAGCAGTAAAAACAAGAACACAAAGGTTTATAGTGGTTCGGTCAACTCGACCTATGTCCACTCCCCGGAGGCGCCCCCTGAGTATTGCACTACAATCGTGACTCTTCTTTAGCCCCCACAGCTAGGAGGAGAAGCCTTTACAAACACCTCTTTTTGCCAAACTCGGTAAGGCAGAGAACCTTCCTCCTTTTGCTTCCTCCTGAAGCAGGCAGAGAACCTTGATCACTTGCTGAAATTTACGTCTCCCAATCCTTCCAAGGACTAGGGACTCTAGGGAAGAAGAAGTGGAATAATGCTTGGAGCAACCCCTTGTGAATCCCCTAACAAGCTCCCCCTCACAAGATCCTCTCTTTCTCTCTCCCTCTCTCTCTCCTTTAGGTTTTCTCAGGTCAAGATAGCAGCCAATGATATTCAAAAATATTGAACAAGGGCTCTTATAAAGAAGTGCTCAAAATAGCTCATTAATTGCAAGTTGCCGACTATATCGTCCAAGACGATATGGAAATCGTCTTGGCCGATCAGTATAAATCTCATAATATCGGTCAGAGCATCGCCCTGAATACAAATTGGATGATTGAAAATTTGCTTGATCGTCCCGGACGATCTCATGATCGTCCTGGTTGATCAGTTCAAATTAGAGGAAAATCGTCCAAAGCATCGCTCGGAATTTGAGCTGGCCGATATTTATCGTCCAGGAGCGACTAAGGATTTTAGAATCGATCGCCCTGGCTGATCTTACGATCGTCCAGGACGATATGATCGTATCAATCATCCTTAATTACCTCCTTGATTGTCTGATCAATTAAGGCATAATTTTGAATATCGTCTAGGCCGATCCAAGATCGTCCTGGCCGATTACCAAAAAATACAAAATACCTTAATTGTTTATGGCTGCAATTTCTTTCTATTTTAAGCCTATCATCCTGGCCGATACAAGTTTTGTCCAGGCCGATTGGCTAATGACGGTTGCCTTAATTAAGAACCCCTGATTAGATTTTCTGTTTTAAGCCAGACGTCTAGGATGATGTAAATATCGTCCTAGCCGATATGAGCAAAATAGAAATTCTAAGTCTCTCAAGTATGTGTGTGTGTGTGCAGGGTTACTTTGCATCAATTACTTCAAGCAATTACAATTGACTCAAGAAGGAAAAAATAAAATTACAAACTGACTCAACCCTAATCTACCCATTCTTGAGTTGGCTCCATTTTTCCGTTTGATCTTTGTTTCCTGAAAAGTCAGTAGTAAAAGGCAGTCCAAGACAAGTAAGAGTGTTTGTCAATCATCAAAATATTATTCATGGACCTGAATTTGCAACAATCTCCCCCTTTTTTATGATTGCAAAACACTACGATAAATATTTTAAAAATAGCAGTGTAACACACGGAATCGAAAGTGCAAGAAATATCCTAAAACTTCTCCCCCTTTGGACATCTCAAAATGGAGGGATTTAAGAACTAAAGCAAACCACAAGACACTCTTTTTTTTTACCAAGGCATGAAGATGATGTTGTATTCCATGTGATTGATTTTAAAAATTTATGAGTTAATGAGTTAACAACATCAAAAATCCAAAGAACGGTAGAATATCTGATCATGGTTACCCTTATCTCGAACTTTCTCTTAGGGTAGAATCATCTTTTGAAATCAATGACCTAACTCAAAAAATTAATTGGATATGAGAAAAAAGAATCCATTCATCACTTGGTTTAAGAAAAAATATCTTATAGAATAATGAACCAAAGTAAATTTATCACAATCGCAAAATAATCGAAATCAAGTCTTCGATACATGAAAACTTTTAAGTTTTAAAAGATTTGAAAAGATAGAATAGCTTGCATTTTAGTGGGCATATTTTATGTCTCTTGTCACTTTGATTGGCTCTTTGATCATCTTTTGATTTTTGATACACTTTCGTGTATATATTTTTCTTTTCAAATTGGCGTCATTGGCCCTTTTTTTTTTTTTTTTTTTTGCAAGCTAAATTCTCTTTTTCAATCTCTTAAAAAAGAATTTTTAGTTGTGAGTATATCTTCTAAATATTAAAGTATAAGAGCTCTCTCTCTAATATAGGGAAGAACTATCTACAAAATAGAATCAATAACCAATGACAAGAGTAACGAGGAATCTTGATGTGACAAAAAGACTTTAAGCATTATAAATACATGATAATTTTCTTAAGCAAGTTTAGAAAAGATCTTAATTTCATACACAATCTTTAATTTGAAATAGATTTTTGATTAGAAAAGAAAACTATGCCACTAAAATAGGTTAGAGAAAGAAACACAATCAACAAAATATTTTTACCATCTAACAGATTAAGAGATGTAAAACATTGATTACAAATTCTCAAAAGCAATGACAAGGCATACGATATCATTTCAGCGATGATTTTTTTTAATACTAAATTTAAGAAAGAAAAATAACCAAAAAGAAAGTAAATCAAATCAAACAAAAACTAAGAGTAAAAAAAAAGAAAAAAAAAATAAAGAGCAAAAATGAAAGCAACTAAAAGAAAAAAGAACAAAAAATAAAATAAAGCAAATAGAAGATCAAGTTTATGTAGTTATGAGTTGCGAGCTTCCATTTGTCCAAGTATCCTATACTCTCACGAGGTCTTTGGTGAGAGCGAATCAACAACTGTCAGATTTAGGAACCCAAATAGGTTTGGGTCCCTTCTCATGAAAGGTAGAATGTAATGCATATGTGCTATGCTGTGAATTATGCAATTTTGGTCTCCTTACCCAATGTGTACTACGGTGAACAGTACAAGTATGTGAGATGTGTCCTAGCAAGCGACATGAAAAGCATCTAATACCAGAAAAATGATTTCTTAAATGGTTTGGATTGTAATGCCTTTTCCTAGGTCTTGGCTTTAGATCAAAAGTAGGTGTCATCCAATTTCTTTTAATTGAGTCCAATTCATCTTTAAGCCTCAAGTTAGTATTTTTCAAAGAATTATTATCAATCCTCAAGTAGCTCTCTATATCTTTAGATTTCTTAAAATCAGATTTAAGTGACATGTGTGAAACTTTTAATGTATCATGCTCATCAATTAATTTCGAATGCTTTTTGTTTAAATCATCAAATTCATCAAGTAGAGCCATGTGATTTGAATCAATCATAGAATGATCTTTGAGAATAATTTCATGCTCTTTTTATATATTCAAAAGTTCCAACTTTAAATTAGCATGAGTCTTTTTAAATTTTTTGTATGATGCATGAATTTTCTCACAAATTTCAAACAATTGATCATAGGTTGGTTTACATACATCTTCTTCATCACTTTGATCAAGATGATCTTCTCCCATTAAGCATAAGTTTGTTGTTCCTTCTTCTGGTTCCGTCTCCGATGAATCTGATGCAGAATCTGCCCAAAACGCCTTTTGGACTCTCTTGTTATCCTTCCTTAACTTAGGTTTCTCCTCACCATTTTCTTTGCTTGAGTAATCTTCAAGTGTAGGACAATCAGCTCTCACATGTTCAAGCTTCCTACATTCATAACAGACAACATCAAAAGATCCCTTTGAATATTTATTATACTTACCTTTTCTCTAATGATGCTTTTGCTTCTTCCTTAGAAAGCTTTTGAATTGCTTTGTGATTAAGGCAAATTCATCGCTTTCAGACCCGAAAGAGTCAGAATCCAATTTGTGCACCTTCAGTGCCATCTTTTTCTCCTTCTTCTCACCTGCATCAAGATTTCTTTGATTCACTCCTTGCTCGTAAGCAATGAGTGAGCCAAGTAAGTTGTCAATCGAATAGGTGTTTAAATCCTTAGATTCAGTTATAGCAGTGATTTTAGCATCAAACGATGAATGCAAGCATCTTAAAATTTTGTTCACTTTTTCATAGTTTGAAAGTTCTTTTCCTAAAGCATGCAAAAAAGTAACAATCTGAGTAAATCTCGTATACATATCAGAAATTGATTCATGAGGTTTCATACGAAAAAATTCGTAGTCATGTAAGAGAATGTTCAAACGGGATTGTTTCACTTCATTGGTTCCTTCATAAGTAATGCATAACCTATCCCAAATTTTTTTATCAGTTGAGCAAGTGGAAACACGCATGTAATCCTCAGATTTCAAAGCACAAAAAAATAGTTCAAACATTTTGCATTCAATTGAGCTAATCTCTTTCATCGAAATTTCATTCAGTAAAAGCAACTTCCGTTTTAATTCTATTAATTTCACGAGAAGGTGGAGAATACCCTTCTTTAATAAGCATCCACATGCGATAATCAGTAGATTGTAAAAATGTTGCCATACGGATTTTCCAAAAATCAAAAGATAGGTTATCAAACAAGGGAGGTCGTGTAATTGAATATCCTTCAGTTGTGTTACGATTCCCAAAGTTAGCCATGGATCAAATTCAAAAACTTTTCAAACTCAGTTTTTATGAATCCCGCTCTAATACCACTTGAAACTTCGTTAGGGATGTTAAGCCCTATAGAACTGACCCAAGACTAACCAAGAGGGGGGTGAATTGGTATTTTAAAAACTTTAATCAAAGCTCAACAAGTTTCACAAACCGAAACACCACAAAATAAATAATGCAGAAATTTAAGTGCTGAAGTAGTAAAAACAAGAACACAAAGGTTTATAGTGGTTCGGTCAACTCGACCTACGTCTACTCCCCGGAGGCGCCCTCCAAGTATTGCACTACAATCATGACTCTCCTTTAGCCCCCACAGCTAGGCGGAGAAGCTTTTACAAATACCTCTTTTTGCCACACCTGGCAAGGCAGAGAACCTTCCTCCTTTTGCTTCCTCCTGAAGCAGGCAGAGAACCTTGATCACTTGCTGAAACTTACCTCTCCCAACCCTTCAAAGGACAAGAGACTCTAGGGAAGAAGAAGTGGAACAATGCTTGGAGCAACCCCTTATGAATCCCCTCACAAGCTCCCCCTCACAAGATCCTCTCTCCCTCTCTCACCCCCTCTCTCTCTCTCTCTCCTTTAAGTTTTCTCATGTCAAGACAGCAGCCAAGGATATTCAAAAACATTGAACAAGAGCTCTTATAAAGAAGAGCTCAAAATAGCTCATTAATTGCAAGTTGCCAACTATATCGTCTAGGATGATATGAAAATCGTCCTGGCCGATCAGTATAAATCTCATAATACCGGCCAAAGCATCGCCATGAATGCAAACTAGACGATTGAAAATTTGTTTGATCATCCCGGACGATCTCACGATTGTCCTGGCCGATCAGTTCAAATCAGAGGAAAATCGTCCAGAGCATCGCCTTGAATTTGAGCTTGCTGATATTTATTGTCCATAAGCGACTAAGGATTTTAGAATCGATCGTCCTGACCGATCTTGCGATCGTCCTAACCGATCTTGCGATCGTCCAGGATGATATGATCGTATCAATCTTCTTTAATTACTTCCTTGATTGTCTGATCAATTAAGGCATAATTGTGAATATCGTCCAGGCCGATCCAAAATCGTCCTGGCCGATTACCAAAAAATACAGAATACCTTATTTGTTTATGGCGGCAATTTCTTTCTGTTTTGAGCCTATCGTCCTGGCCGATACAAGTATCATCTAGGCCGATTGGCTAATGACGGCTGCCTTAATTAAGAACCCCTGATTAGATTTTCTGTTTTAAGCCAGATCGTCCAAGACGATGTAAATATCGTCCTAGCCGATATGAGCAAAAACAGAAATTTTAAGTCTCTCAAGTGTGTGTGTGTGTGTATATAGGGTTACTTTGCATCAGTCACTTCAATCAATCACATTTGACTCAAGAAGGGAAAAATAAAATTACAAACTAACTCAACCCTAATCTACCCATTCTTGAGCTGGCTCCGTTTTTCCGTCCGATATTTGATTCCTCAAAAGTCAGTAGTAAAAGGCAGTCCAAAACAAGTAAGAGTGTTTGCTAATCATCAAAACATAATTCATGGACCTGAATTTGCAACATAAAGTACACCCGCTACTCCAACCATCTCAAGGACTATAAAATTATTTGAGGAATGTATGCCTCGCGTAGCCCTCATAGATAATTTGTTGTACCTTCAATTGCTACAATGTCTACTCAAGGTAGTGACCATTGATTCCAAAGTATAAGACATCAATAAAGACATTCATACAAGGTTGAAATGATTGATTCTTTATTTAAGCCGACATCATAAAATGATGATGATGACATAATCAAGAAGTTGCCCACTAATTTCTATACAAGTTCTGAAAAGAGAAAGTCATATCAAATCATTATAGAGTGAGCGAATCTTAGTTCAACAAGATCCTGAACATCGAGCTGGACAAGATCATTGTGGCTTGCAAGCTTCACTACAGGAAAACCCCATATTACCGGCGGACGAAATCCGCCGGAAAACATAGATATTCCGACGGAACGTGAAGGTTCCGGCGCACGTTTCGGCGGAAATCCATACACCGATTTTGGTCGCGTCGATAAATTATTTCCGGCGCGAATATTGCGTCAGAATTTTCTCCGGCGCACTTTCCGACGAACTACTGGTGAAAAAATGGACCGTTATCGACATTGAAAAACATCTTAATTCCGGCGTCATATGCGCCGGTAATTATCGTCGCATTATGCGCCGGCCATTACCGGTGGATACAACGCCGCAAAGTGTCCGTAGAAACCCCACGAACTAGCTTGCGACGCAAAGTATACGCCGGTAATTACCGGCGGACGGTGCGCCGGTAAGTTTCGACAGAACAAAGACGACGGTATATATGATACGATTCGTTGTATCGTCTTTGCCGGCGAACCTCCGGCGCAAAATCTGCCGGAAATCTGTAGCATTGACAAAAAAAAATTTCTTCCCAGCCAACAATCAAATTTCCACACCTGCAAACCAATACAAATAACAATTCCACAACAATTCAATTGTAACATTACAACATATCAACAATTTTACCACAGTTTCACAACAGTTTATAACATTAAAAGAAATAGTTCAGTACAAACAATCAACTAAAAACATCACATTAAAAGAAACTGTTCAATAAAACATGTTCACAGAAATAAACAAGTTCATATCAACTAAATTAAACTACTCTGACTCCGTGGACTCTGCCTTAGGTGGAGCTACGTCTTTTCCACTCAGCTGCTCCCTCATTTTGCGCATTTCATCCAACAACTTATATGGACTTAAGGCTAATGCTATATGTAATCCAACCGAAATAGCAAAAAAAATTGAAAACAAACAAATACCTTCGGTTATCTCCTCGGCAGCGCGCGACTAGGAAGGAGAGAGGCGGCGCGCGACTAGGAAGGAGGCTCGGCGAAGTCCGGTGACCGTCGACGGCGAAGTCTGGTGACCGTCGGCGACGAAGTCCGATGACCGTCGACGGAGGGCGACGGGCGAAGCAGTCGAAGTGAGAGAATGGAAGGAAACGAATGACGGCCAGAGGGGTTCAGGTTCGGGAAATAGGGCTTTTACCGGGGGACGTTCCGCTGGTATTGACACTAGTGACGTCGGTATAATTTCCAACGTCTGTTCCGTCAGATATATTTCGTTGAGTTTAAATACGCCGGCGCAATGTCCGCCGGTAATGTACGCCGGAATTTTTCCGCCGTAACTTGCGACGGAAATGGTTCAGGCAACCCTATACCGTCGAATTTGCCGGCGGAACCGGTGTAGGTAAATTTACGGCGTATTTTGCGCCGGAAAGGTTGACGCAAACTTTTCGTCGAGCAAATCCGCCGGTACCTGCGCCGTTTATTACCGTCCAGAATTTTTCGCCGGAAAATCCGACGGTAATCGCGTGTTTTCCCGTAGTTCTTCTTGACGAAAGATGGTTGTGCATCTAACACACCATCCATGGGAAAATACAAAAGGATTATGACGAACACAGGCTCCTATAAGCTGTCGTAGGAGACCGGTAGTACATATGCCAAATGTCCAAAAATATTCCCGCATATGCACTGTAATTTGTCTACACATAGGTACACAAAAGGGGTAAATACAATCACAAGCTGCATGGGCCCCGACGAGTATCTTATGGGTACACACATTACATCTAGGGATGCTTCGCGGGTTAGTAAATAAATCCAAATTTGAACCCGATCATTCTATGTAGGTAGATAGGAGTCAACATGGCTCAAACCATTAAATAAATATACAATCATGAGGTCGACTGGGATATTTAATTTATACATTCATATTAGGTATTCAAGGCCTTCAATAAAGAAAATTCATAAAAAAAATGCATAAAGTCTACGAAACCCGATCCTTTGTCGACAGCTCGATAGAGTCGACACGGTTCAATCCATAAATGGAAATGACCCCAAACACCTTGATGATGACTGTGTTGAATGCATATCTCAACAGGAGTGGTTAATTTCAAATATTTCAAAACACCCTTAAACTTTCATAAAATTCAGATATTTTCAAGTGACATCAAAGTCACCCTGATGATGGTCATGTTGAATGCATATCTCAACTAGAGGGGTTAATTTCAAATATCTCCAAAATGCCCATCAAAATCCAAAACTCCACAAAGCCCAAAATCCAAAATCCCAAAATCAGCCAAGTGTAATTGCTTAAAATTGAAATTCAACCCATCAAACACTTAATGCAAAATCCATCCATCATCCGCTACAGTTTGTCGAGGTGGAAAAATTGAAATTTTCTTCATCTCATATAGAGCCAATGTCTAGTAAAAAATATCACTATGAACCATTCTCAAACAATCTCCTGCCATAACGTTGTCTCAGGTTTGGTGTGCCATGCCGTTTAATCTCAGATAATGGTACGATTTTCAAGAGTAGAAAAATTTATAAGTTCGTTGATCGGCACAAGACTAATTGGAGGTATTCATCAATATAAAATACAAGAGCAAATGACTTGGCGAAGGCCTTCAATTAGACATTGGTAAAATTATTAAAGAAGGTCCTCACAAAGAACAAAAGAGTATGACATACTAAGATGACAAAAGCACTATGGTGCATGTAAATAAAAATTAAAAAATAAATTAAAAATGTATTATGTTAAATAACACTAAATTAATAAATTCAACAAGAATTCATGAAAGGTTTGAGTGTTGCCTAATAATTAATAATTCTTAATAAATTAGAAAAATTCAAATTATTATAATTCTATATTTTGTGATAAAAAGAAAAAAATTATTAATTTCATTATTATAAATAATTTTAATTATTAATTATATTGATGAAAAGTTATATATTTTTAACTTTGCCTAAAATAAATGATGGCAAAATATTTCGAAAAGAAAAGAATATAGATTTATAGATCCTTTAAATTTTCTTAAGTTTTGTCAAAAGAGAGCGGATTCAAAAATTAATAGTCTTACTTTTTAAATCTAATACTACAATCAGGTGAATTTACATTTACTTTTTCTTTAAAGTGAATTTACATTTACTTAAATCAATCAAGGAAAGAAAGATCCAAGCATTAAAAAAAATTTTACAAAGAAATCAGACCATTGCACAAGATACAATGTAATGAAAATTTATAATTGGTAGAGGCCTTGTTCAAAATAAAAGCGAATAAGAATTTATTTTCTTTTATGATAGTATAACTATGTACACAAATAAAAGAAGAATGAATGAAAATTTATAATTGGTAGAGGCCTTGTTCAAAATAAATGCGAATAAGAATTTATTTTCTTTTATGATAGTATAACTATATACACAAATAAAAGAAGAATGATTGTTTAGTAGTTATCATATTTTTCAATTCATTATTAATTTATTGTATCAACTAAACATATAAATAGGATTCATTTGTCAGTTCATGTAATAAAATAAGCTCATCCTCTCAGAATTATTGCATCTTTTTTAATAACTAAGACTTTGATCATATTCATATGCAACAACATAAAACAAATGGCTAAATATCCCAACTAATGAGTTGATTCCATTATCTTCTATTACCTAAAGACAAAGGGTATTAGATTAAAACATATATACAATAAAAACAATAATACAAGCATCCAAAATTCATCAGAAACACAAAGAGTTCAATTTCATAAATCAGTTGCATCAAAATCATAAACTAAATGTCTAATATGGAATTTTTTGAAAAGTTTTTTTTGTAAGGATATCTAAAAGTAGTCACATGAAGGTATGATGCAAAGTATCTTAAAGATAAAGATGAATGAAAGTAATTCATGTTGCATAGTTGTTTTCATATTGAGAAAATATTAAAATCAAATTTGATACCAATGACATTCCCATCCAACAAACTAAGGTTGAGCTAATATATAATATATATATATATATAATATATAATATATATATATATATATATATATATATATATATATATATATATATATATATATATAACAAATATATCCAAAATTTTATTTATAATAAAAAATCAAATATCATAGTGAATAACGTAATTTATGATCTTCATTAACATAAATATGCTATATAAAAAATATATAATTAAAATAGCTTGTGTATTACAACAACGATAAACCTACCAACCAGTCACGAAATAAGTCAATTGTTAAGTGAATAAAAAAGGAAAATTATAGTATTTGCATTGAAAATATTCATATGTAAATGGAACCATGATAAATAAAAATACAATCATATATTGTCATCATTTAAAGGTATTTTTTATTTGTATGGTATGATTCCGAAGCATCACTCAAATCAGAATACTTTATATTCTGTAAATCTGAATCAAGCTTGAAGTTATGTGATCGCTTAGCCTTATCCATCTTTCTAAAAGTAAGAAAAATCCTATTGAGTTTAAGAAAAAAAATTAGTACATTAAGAATTCAAGATATATGTATAATTGAAAATGAGCTTAAATTATGAAACCTTTTATAGGCTTAGTTTCACCAAGCATCGTGCTACGTAGACTTAATTTCACCAAGCAGGTGTAGCATCTGAAATGTTTGATCCCAGGGTACTTCCTGGTTGCCAGAATGGCCATCCAAAGAGGTAGAGTGGTGTGGGCCGGATGCAAAAGCTCTCATCATTGTCCTGCAAAAATTCCCAAAAGCAAATCCAAACCAACATAATTGATACAACCTTCCACCAAGCCTATATATAACTTGAGAAAAAACCAACCACTCACAAAGCCTAACAACAAAATTAAGGAGAACAATTGAACCCAAAAATCAGGAAATACTTTAAATTGCTATTGAAATATCCCCTATGTCGGTGATCTCTCTCCAATTATTAGCTTCAAAAACTAAACTGTCAAACAACAAAACTTGGAGTTATAATAAATGGCTTCAAAACAAACATAACCTCGCCTATGTATTTTGGACCCAAAATACCAAATGATAAATACTACTATAGGTTTGCAAGAAAAAGTATAGTTCAATGCTAATAGTACAATGGTAAACTATGCAAAAATGCATACAATTTTTTAAGAGCTGAATTTTAAACATGTTTAACATTTATTAAACTAAATAGTTTTCAAGATTTCAAAAAAAAAAAAAAAAAGATTAAAATACAATCACCATTTTGGAGTTACCAAGATATTAAACCTTCCTCATGTAAGGTTTATTTGATTTTGCATCAATAGAGATGAGTTACAAACATAATTAAAATCACAAGGAATTAGAAAGGAAATGGTTATCTAAAATATGCAGACAAAGAGTAGGAAATCAAGCATATTTTATGGAGAATAATTACAATATAAAATTGTATAATCATTACTATATGAAATTAAAAGATCTATATAAAATTGCCTCTAATGGAATATATTATAATCCATGCAAGTCTATATAAAATGTATAATTAAAACTATATTTAAAGTTAATATATAAGCATTCAGTTAATTAAATAATTGAAATTCTAATTATTTAAGGAATCCATACAAGGAGGGAGGGCCTTGTAGATGAAAGAACATTAGAGTTTAATTAACTAATCATTATACCTTCAGAAGCTATAGAAGGCACAACATATTTGTTTTATAAATTAGATTTTGCTACTCAAATATTGGTTATTTACTCTTTCTACTACTATAAAATGAAAAATAAATGACATGAAATTATATTAATTTTCTTGAGGAAAAAAAGAAAATAATTTTGATTCAACTTACTTCGGAATTAAGCAGAGATGTATAACGAAATGCTGTGGAGGTATACTGGAATTGAGAAATCTCTGTAAAACATATAAAGAAAATTAGTTTAAGAAAAAATTCATAACAGAGTTAAAAAAGCATACATAAGATAAATAAAAAATTATAATAAATTTTGAAATATATAAGAATATCGCCTATTTTTTTGTTGCAACAAGAATAAAAAGCATGCATTCTATCAAAATAGCAAATTTATCAAAAAACATGTGAGAGCCGTTAGGGATAACCCAAGGAAATGTCAAATATATAAGGAAAATTGACATTAATTATATAAAATTAAAAGCCACGCTTATAATTAATTATTTTTAACTTACAGTCAAATGGCGGGGGGAGATTTCAAGCTTTTTGTATTTAATTTATAGTGGAAAGGCATGCAGAGCTTCAAAAAACGTTTACAATTAATTATTCTTAATTTTCTTTTTTTGGGAATTTATTATTCTTAACTGATTCCAAGCAATTAAGCAATTTGTATTTTGGCGGACATTTGAACCGTCTTCACTTGCACTATTAAGAACATCTTCGAAGGATTGCAAAAAGGCAAAGCGGAGATACCGAGAAGACTTCCGAACTATGGATTGCAAAGAAGCGGCTTACATTACATAGAGTTGTGAATGGGAGTGGGAATACAAAGAGCCACATCAACATAATTAATATATAATTATTTCATTAATACATCAACTTTATGAATAAATTTAAATATATCATTTAATGAAGGGTTTTTTTTAATATAAATGTAATACAATTTTTATGCATTAAATGCAATATGAATTTTAGCCCAATACATTAAATGCAATTAACTAATTAAGGGTATTTGGAAGAATATGACATTTTGGCTAAATGTTTTATAAGAAGTGAAAAATAATAGAATTTAAAGAGTCATAAATAAACGCTGTAGATTAATTTAAAATTTATAAATAAACTATCAGGATTTGCTAAGAGTGAAATCCCAAGCCACTTTTATATAGTATAATATAGATATACATTTCATATTTTGAAATTCTTTTGTAATAAAAAAATGCATTTCAAAATCTCCCATTAGACTGGAGGAATTATAAATATTTATTCGGGTCGACATCGCGTCTCGTGCTGAAATCCTTGAATAAATATTTAATCTCACTCACTCTCTCACTCCGTTCTTTCTCCATCTAACTTATTCACTCTCTCTCCCTCTCTCTCTCTCTCTCTCTCTCTCCCTCTTTCTCTACCTCTCTGTCCCTCTTTCTCTCTCTCTCTCTACATTCTTATCCTCCCTCTCATTGTACTCTCTCTCTCTCTCTCTCTCTCTCTCTCTCTCTCTACATTCTATTTCTCCTCTTTATACAATCACTCACTCTTACTCTATCTTCCTTTCTCCATCTAACTTATTCTCTCTTTCTCTTTCTCTCAGTCTCCCTCTCTCTCTCTCTCTCTCTCTCTCTCTCTTTCTCTCAGTCTCCCTCTCTCTCTCTCTCTCTCTCAAGAATTCTCTTCCTCCTCTTTGTACTCTCACTCACTCACTCTCTCACTTTGCCTTCCTTTCTCCATCTAACTTATTCTCTCTCTCTCTCTCTCTCTCTCTCTCTCTCTCTATCTCTTTTCTCTCAATCTCTCCCTCTCCCTCTCTCTCTCTCTCTCCCCTCTCTCTCTCTCTCCCTCTTTCTCTCTCTCTCTACATTCTCTTACTCCCTCTCTTTTTACTCTCACTCACGCTCTCGCTCTTTCTTCCTCTCTCTCTCTCTCTCTCTCTCTCTCTCTCTCTCTCTCTCTCTCTCTCTCTCTCTCTCTCTCTCTCTCTCTCTCTCCCCCTCTTTCTCTCTCTCTCTCTCATATATTTTCTTCATCCTCTTTGTACTCACCCTCTCACTTTGTCTTCCTCTCTCTCTCTCTCCCCCTCTCCCTCTCTCTTCCCCCTGTCTCTCCCTCCCTCTCCCCCTTATGTCTCTCCCTCCCTCTCCCCCTTATCTCTCCATCCTTCTCTCTCTATCTCTCTCGCTCTTTCTCTCTCTCTTTTCATTCTCTTCCTCCCTCTCCTTTTTACTCTCACTCACTCTCTCATTCTTTCTTCCTTTCTCCATCTCTTTCTCTTCATTTTTCTCTCTATATCTCCTCTCCCTCTCCCTTTCCCACTCTCTCCCTCTCTCTACATTCTATTCCTCCCTCTCATTGTACTCTCACTGACTCTATCACTCTTTCTTCCTTTCTCCATCTATCTTATTCCCCCTCTCTCCCTCTTTATGTATCTCTCTCTACATTCTCTTCCTCTCTCTCTTTGTACTCTCACTCACTCTTTCACTTTTTCTTCCTCTCTCTCTCTCCCTCTCCATCTCTTTCACTCTCCCTCACTTTATCTCTCTCCCATTATGTTCTTCCTTCTCTTTGTACTCTCACTCACTCTCTCTCTCTTCCTCTCTCTCTCTCTCAACTCTCTCTCTCTCTCTCTAACCTCTCTCTCTCTCCCTCACATTCTCTTGCTCCCTCTCTTTGTAATCTCACTCACTCTTTCACTCTTTCTTCGTTTCTCTATCTATCTTATTCCCTCCCTCCCTCTCTCTCTCTCTCTCTCTCTCTCATTCTCCTCCTCCCTCTCTTTGTAATCTCGCTGACTCTCTCACTCTTTCTTCCCTTCTCCATCAATCTTATTCCCTCCCCCCCTCTCTCTCTCTCTCCCTCTCGCTCTCCCTCTCTCTCGCTCTCTCTGTCCCTCTTTCTCTCTCTCTTTATTCTCTTCCTCCCTCTCTTTGTACTCTCAGTCACTCTCTCACTCTTTCTTCCTTTCTCCATCTCTCTCTCTCTCCCTCTCTCTCTCTCTCTCTCTCACACACACACATTCTGTTCCTCCACTTTGTACTATCGCTCACTCTCTTAGTCTTCCTTTCTCCATCTAACATATTATCTCTCTCTCTCTCTCTCTCTCTCTCTCTCTCCTCTCTCTCTCTCTCTCTCTCCCCCCCGCCCCTCAGTCTCCCTCTCTCCCCCCCTCTTTCTCTCCCTCTCTCCCTCCCTCCTCTCTCTCTCTCTCTCCCTCTCTCTCTCTCTCTCTCTTCATATTGTTCCTCCCTTCTCTCTCTCTCGCTCTCCCTCTGTCTTTCTCCCTCTTTCACTCTCTACATCCTCTTCCTCCCTCTCTTTGTACTCTCACTCACTCTCTCACTCTTTCTTCCTTTATCCATAAGTCTCTCTCTCTCTCCTTCTCTCTCTCTCCCCCCTCTCTACCTCTCTCTCATTCTATTCCTTCTCTTTGTACTCTCACTCACTCTCTCACTTTGTCTTCCTTTCTCCATCTAACTTATTCCCTCTCTCCTTCCCTCTCTCTCTCTCTCTCCCTCCCTCTCCCATACACACACTCTCTCTTCCTCTCTCTCTTTGTAATCTCACTCACTCTCTCACTCTTTCTTCCTTTCTCCATCTATCTTATTCCCTCCTCCTTCTCTCTAATTCATTCTCCTCCGTCTCTTTTGTAATCTCACATACTTTCTCACTCTTTCTTTCCCTTCTCCATCAATCTTATTGCCTCTCTCTCTCTATCTCCCTCTCTTTGTACTCTCACTCTCTCTTTCTTTTTCTCCTTCTTTATCTCTCCCTGCCTCCCTCCCCCTCTCTTTCTCGCGCTCTTTCTCCCTCTCTCCATCTCTCTCTTTCTCTCCCTCTCTCTCTCTCTCTCTCTCTCTCTCTCTCTCTCTCTCTCTCTATTCTCTTCCTCTCTCTCTTTCTACTCTAAGTCACTCTCTCACTCTTTCTTCCTTTCTCCATCTATCTCTCTCTCTCACTCTCTCTCTCTCTCTCACACACACACACACACACAGACACACACTCACTCTCACATTCTGTTCATCCTCTTTGTACTATCACTTATTCTCTCATTCTATCTTCCTTTCTCCATCTAACTTATTCTTTATCTCTCTCTCTCTCTCTCTCAGTTTCCCTCTCTCTCTATCCCCCTTATATGTAAGATGACTTTGATTTTTGTAGTATAAATTTTAATTCTACAGTGACTCACTATGAAGCCCAAAAACTTTGAGGCTGAAAGCGCATTTCAGGGGATTCAGTTTAAGGTTGTAGTGGCGCAACTGATCAAAATGTGAACCTCTTTAACTTTACTTTTGACAACTAAATCATCAATATAACACTCAACTTGATGTCATCAAAGATGTGAGTCAAGGTCTGCTTGTAGGTTACACCAACATTTTTAAGGTCAAATGGCATCACTTTATAATAAAAGATTCCTATAGGGGTCCATGAATGTAGTGTTTCTCTCAACTTCTGGAGACATTTTGTTTTCGTTATAACTAGACGAGGCTTCAATAAAATAAAAAAAGATATGCAAAGAGGCAATGTCCATAATAAATTTGGGTGCGGGTAAAAGAAATTTATCCTTAGGACACTCCTTATTTAGATCCCTATAACTGACACAAATTTAGATTTGTTCTTCTTTTAAACTGACACGATGTTAACTACTAAAGAGATATTGCCCCTCTTGAATAAATCTGGCCTCGACCAAATTTTTAATTTTAGAAATGTCTTGATGCTCGATCTTTAAATACATGCGTCAAGGAGCTTGTTTGATAGGAATTGTATCATGCCGGTTTCTAAGTTTATGAACTGCTAAGTTAGTGGATAAGCTGACATTTCATCGTATATGTAAGAGAAATAATCCCTAAACTCAAAGAGAAGTTGATTTAGATCCCTAAACTTATCCTCACCCATCAACAATTTTTTGATGGTGGGGTCAGGGCATGGGTGGATCCCCATTGGATTGAGGGGGGGGGGGGGGGGTGTAAATGCACACCGTCAATTTTTTTTTTTAAAAAAAAATTAGAGGGCATATTTTAGAATATTTTGAGTATTTTGGATATTTTTCCCCCTCTCAAAAAAATTTTTTGCCCTAATTTTTTCAATTCTAAGCGTCTTTGCCCATCCCCCACAAAAAAAAATGATTACCCTAAAAAACGAAGCTGGATTCGCCCTTGAGTGAGGGTCATCTTCTGTTCCAAGGTTAACCTTTTTCAGTTCATCAACTATCGATTTAATCTCTTCTTCGAATTCAGGGGGTGCTTCCTGAACTTGAAGTTCATCGGAGTCCTCTAAAGTCTCTAAACAAAGTATGTCGAGGAAATCGACGACCTCTATAGGAACATTCTTAGGTTCAAGATGATCAATTATCACAAGACAATATTCATAATACTCAAGATAAAGAGCCTCCTAATTTACTAACCAGGATAAAATTTTTGGACTTTTCTTACTTCACCATCTAGATTAAGAGCCTCCTTTTTTACTAACCCTACAACATTGTCCGCAGACAGTGGGGTTAAGGTTAAAACTTTAATTCTCCTACTAAGCTTTTCATATTCAAGCTCATAACTTTAAACTTTGGAGTTTCAACCTCTAGGTCATTATCTTGTTCTAAAGTGAGATCAAATTTTGAAGGAGGATTGATTTTTTGGTAATAAAAAAGAATTGCTACATTGAGTACTTTCGATTCCTCATCAGAACTTGATTTTGGGTTAATGTACACTGGGGTACTTCTTTTAAATGAAGCATGACCAAAACCACATGCCATTTGGGTCATCCTCCCACCTCTTTAAGTTACCATATTTGGAGGCCTAAGGACTACGTTGACTTTTCTATTTTTCTCCTTGTGATTTTTGGATTCCTCTTGAGCTTTGCTCATTTGGTTTCTCCTCTCTCGCTTTGATCTCAACTTTAGGACAGGAAGAGGACCCTTTTGATGCATAATATGCTACATCCTCGTACATCCCATTCTCTTGAATAGAGAATGGTTGTAAGTCACCCTTAATTCGATGAAGGGTAGATGAAACCATTCTATTTTTATAGATCCATAACCAACTTAGGAGTGCGTTGAAGGATGTCGATGAATCAATTATATATAATTTTGCTTTGATTTTCATATCTTCAATCTCTAAAAGCTAAGTGATCGAACATAAAGTCTTCTCCCTTTTTTTGTTGAACCCACACAACACTAACTTATTAGTAGTGAGCTTGTGTATATCCAATTCGAGATATCTTAAAGTCTTTATATTCATCACGTTAATTGATGCACCCAGATCAACCAAAACTCTGGATAACTTAAAGTTTCCCAAATTTACAATGATGTAAAGTTGGAGATTATGACCGGCAGTACTTAAAAGTATGTTCTCATCATAGAAAGTTACGCCTGGGATTTCCTTGAAGTAGAGAGCTTCATCTTGAGAGGTCGATGCCAGTTGTGCTAAGAAAATCTCTAGATCTTGAAGCACTTTGATTAAGGATTCTCTCATCTCTTTGGAGAGAATAAGGGCATCATAGATGCTCAACTTGGCAGACAACTTCTTAAGATGAGGTATAACATTGTAGTCAACCACTACAGGAAAATCACTTATTACCGGCGGAATTTTCCGGCGGCTTTCCGGCGGTCAATTTTTTGGCGGCTTTCCGGCGGCTTTCCGGCGGTTTATGACGTCTTATTTCCAACAAAAAATTCCGGCAGCTTTCCGACGGCTTTCCGGCGGCTTTCCGGGACGATCAAGGCATCGTCCTGGATGATCCTGTATGATAAATATCTGGGACGATCAAGGCATCGTCCTGGACGATCCTGTTTGATAAATATCCGATTTGAGATATTTTTGAAGAAAGAGAAAGAGGAAGAGAGAGAAAAATGAAGGAAGAGGAAGAAAAAGTGGATTTTGGGCGACTTTGGTCCGTCACCGTAGTTGGGAAAGTTGATCGACTCAAGGTAAGGCACATTATGCCTTTCTCAATTTTTAGAAATGTGGTTTTTGACAGATTTCTTGTTTCGATTTTCGTTTCTGTTAGCCTAAAAGTGATTTATCTTTGTATCGATGAAACTTTTACCGCGTAACTTTTGGTATGTTGTAGAGATGATGTTTTTACACATTTTGAGTATTTTTTGAAAAGTTTTCACCGATAGTTTGAATTTTGTGGAGTTTTTATCGAATAGAAAATTATCTGGATGTTGGAAAATATTGCTTCAGTATAATGAAAGTCTTGAAATGATGTTTTCTACGATCTCTGGTAATTTGATAATTTTCTGAAACAGTGAATTTTGCTTTTGGACTAGCCATTCTGTGTCTGATATGAGATTAGGTATTTTTGTACTTTTGATTTTTGTACATTCATGGCTATTCTGTTCTTATGTTCTATTCTTTCTGTTTATAACCATGCACTGTATTGCACATGATTATTTTAAAGAATGAGAAGAAAGAAAATGATTGATGAATTGATGTATATTAGAAGTTTATAGTAGCTTTGTGTTTTCTGTATGATTATTTGAAAGAAAGTCTAAAACCAAATTCTAAAGCTAGATCCTAGATTCATCCGTCACGACTCGATGCGATGGGATTCGTTCTGGTCGGGTTGGGTCGTGACAACTATATGCTAATAATCTTCAAAAACTTGCTTGTCTTCTTTCTTTAAGATATCCATGATCTCTTAGACTACCTCATCAATCGGTTGGCCTTCTACTAATTCTGGGTTAATGGGTAAGTTGCCTTTATACTCCATTTCATCAAGTTCTTTTCCTTCTATCTTGGAATGGGCATCTTGAATTTTAAGGTCATCTGTTGTTAGAGGTTCTGTAAATATTTGATTGATCATCTTTTTGTCTAAATCTTGATCTATCTCTTCTTCCCCTTTGACTGTCCCGTGATCAGTAGTAATGAAAATTCAAGTTTGGTTTTGAAAGAATTCTAGTTTTGAAATATTAAAGAATTTTTAATAAATTTTAAACTCAACACGTTGAGTTTTTACTCAACGCGAGGGTCTACAAAATTGGTAAAAAAATCCAAAATGTGTCTTTCTTGAGAATTTCACCCCTTTGATCGGTTCAAGGGTGAAATGTAAAAGCTTAGAGGTTAAAAGATTTTAGACCTTTAAAATAAGATCGTTGGACCTTCTTCAAATTTTAAAACCTAACATATTGAGTTGGACTCAATCATACAGGTTCATAAAATTGATATGAAGGTCCTAGGAATTGTGACTTGACTCTTATGCTCCACCAATTAAGAGTCATGATAACAGAGATCATTAATTTCATATTTAAAGTCATGATAATATAGGATATATCTTCTCAAGGGAAGAAAATATTGTTTACTATTAATTGTCTGAATATAACGATTGTGTTCATCGTTGATTTTTCTTTTTTCAAAGGAAATTAATTAATTAGTTGAGTTTTGAAAATTAATTTTGATAAGTAGATGTGGGTTCTAAATTTCCTACGAGCATAAACCCTCATAGTTAATTACATCGTAGGGAGGTTGAATTTCCTATGAATATTCTTGATTAAAATAATGATAGAAATTTTATTTTTATGATTTTTGAGGAATGATATCAAAGGACGTGAATTTAGAATCTCAATTGGGATTGGATTGAGTTTGAGCACTTATTTTGAAGATCAAAGGAGAAGTAGGAAGCATGTTGAGATTTTGAAATAATTCAGAAATGTCTCAACCCACTCTATGTGTTAGGCTTTAAGTTTTAATTTGAGTTGATCATTTTATTAAAAAATTGGGATGATATTCCTGAAAGTTGAGGTCTTAAGACCTAGACCTGTCTCATAACTTAAATCAAATTTGGGTATTTGACAATAATGACTCGAACCTAACTAATGTAGTGCAACATCTTGGCTTAAGCTGTCTTGGATTTGGGAGCCAACTAACTACTTAATTAATTTAAAATCATGAGTCTGGTCTTTATATGAATGAGTGGTAAGGAAGTTATTAATTAAGTTTTGAGAATTGGGTACAACAACTTGAGCAAGTCCTAATTGATCCCTTGACTTTATATGGGGTGAAAATGCATAAGAAAATGTAATTAAAATTTTAGATATTTTTAATTAGTTTCTAATTTTTGCATACTAATTGACTCGATAAATGCATGATATTGTTTGAAGCATATTAAAAAAAATGCTTAAAAATAATTTTATCCTAGAGATTGCACAAGTAGCATAGAGTAATAATATGCTTAAATGAAAACTTCTAGTGATCCTGGGTTTATTTCTTAGATCATTAGAGTTGCTATATGAGACAAAAATTTTGATTTTAATTTTAAGTATAAAAAGTTTTATTTGTACCCTCACGAGCCTTCGATCGTATCTAGGTTAAAATAAAATATGACACGCAATCGAAAAAAGTTAGAAAAAGTAGGCACTTATAAAGCACAATCAATGTAAATCAATCAATTGAATAAATTAAATAAATCAAATGTCCATATAATTTTTTTTAATTATAACCCAAGGTTTGTAAAAATTAAAAGTGGTCGTGTACCACTAATAACAACCTGAATTCTAATCATAAGATTGACACAAGTGACTTTGAGTGGGAAACTTTTTGTCTTCACTTCTTCATCTTTTTTCCTTCCAAGAGCTTCTTGGATTCTTCAGGTTCGGATATCTAAATGAAAATAAACTCCTCGAAGGAGTGTTTTTATTCTCTCTTTAGGTATTAAAATCATCTTAACATAGATATCCACATGAAAGAGAACTCTCATCTAAGAGATGTTCCCTCCTCTTTGGACTCTAAGTTGGTTGTATATATCTTAACTTAAAGATTGAAAGTTTACGCAGGTTGTTAGATCTTATAAAATTAGTCCAAGGCTAACCGAGAGGGGGATAAATTGATAATTTAAAATCTTCTTTAAACACAATGAAAATATATAATTTATCCTTTTCTATGGAAGCAAAATAATTTAAACCATGCAGTTATCACAAAATAAATGTGAAAAATAAAGTGCAGAAAAATAATCAGAATTAACACACTACAATTTATAGTGATTCAGTCAACCTGACCTATGCCCTCTCTTAAGAACTTCCTTTTTCATGTATTGCACTAAACCTTTAATGACTCTTTTTTAGCCCTCACAGTTAGGAGTAGAAGCCCTTACAAAATTACCTATACATTCCCCGATGTAACAAAGTAGATGGGTCATTTGACACCGAAGAGATCTTCTTCTTCCCAAAACTTCCATCAGGACAAACCTTGACCATTATGGTATTAAAGTGCATGCTTGTCAGAGCAATCGTGTGAACTCCCCTTTACACTCGCTTGGAACCCCCTCTAAAGATCTTCTCCCTCTCAAACTCCATCCTTTTCTCTCTCCCTTTTATGGCTCTCTCTTCAAGTTTTTTTTAGAAGAAAAATGACTCAATTACGTGTTAAATACACACTTACAATGTCTTTCGAGAAAGCTTAAATAGAGGGTTTCAAAAACCCTAAAAAATTAATTATATCATCAAAAATCATCTAGTACGATCATGTATGATTGACCTGTATGATTAGTACAAAACACCCCTTTTTGATAGTACGAACTATATTGTAATGTACGATCAGTTCAAGAGTTTTTACTGATCGTCCAGGATGATTTTACGATCGTCAAGGATGATTAGTTGACAAATTTATGGTTTTCATCTTGTATGATTGCGGATCGTCCTATGTATTCTCTCGGTCGTCTTATATAATAATCCTGGACGATCAGTTTGAATAAATTAACCATAATTAGTTAACTAATCACACAATCAATTTAGGGATGATTGTCGTAGATCGTCTAGTACCATATATATCATCCTGAATGATTAGAAGAAAATTTGAATCTTAAAATCTTGCCTAAATTATGATTGGAGGATATTTTTTATGATCAAATCTGATCATCCTAGACGATCGAAATAGTCTAGTACGATTAATTTAATTTGTAGTACACATCAAAATTAACTATTTTGATGACCAGATTGTGTAATAGGATATAAATTGTATTGTACGATTAGTTCAAAGATATGAACTTTTAATTTTGACCTAATTTCACTCCCTTGAGTGTGTATATGTATGGTCACCAAGCTTGTAAACATCTTTACAGATTTTGACTCAAGAAATTAAAAATACATCATTGAGTATTAAAAAAATATTTATAGTATAATTTATTCTACCCAATCCTCAGCCCTGAATCTTTGTAGGATGGTGCATGGTATTCCTGAAATGTGAGTACATACACAAACAAATATATATTGCAAATACAAGTAGATATAAAGATGCGAGTCACAATATTTATTATCATAAAATACATAAACTCGTGAGCACAAGTTGTAATAATCTCTTCCTTTTTGATGATGACAAACATTACTGGTTGAATTAGTAAATTTAAAAATATTTTCTTCAAATCTCTCCCTCACTAAGATTGATGTATTATCAAAAAATTATCTTGATCAAGCACGAATCTTGAGGCAAAATCTACCCAAAAATTTCAAAAATTAAATTCAATAGCATTTGAACTCCGATTTCAGTGAGCTTATAGTCAAACTGAGAGTCTCGGAAATACGAGCCCGACGACACCAAATTCGACCCAATCCGATCCCAAATGGGTCCAAATCATGGACCCGAAGCGCTGTTGGAAGGTTCAAACCACAAATTGAGTTACCAAACGGTCTCCGATTTTAACGAGCTTATACTCGAATCGAACGGCTCGATGAGACAAATCCAATGAGCCCAAGAACTTAGAATCCGACATCGTTAAGGCCTTCAAATATCCAACGAATGGTGCACGATTGTAGGATTCAATATCGGTCGTCCATTCGACCACTCCCTATTTGCCCCTGATCTCATGCCTATTTATGAGCTATGCCACTCCAGAAAATTTATAAATAGTGCCCTCATTCTTCACAAGAGGGGATCCAAGTGAAGAGAGAGAAGAAGAAGAGAAGGGAAAGAAGAGAAGAAAGAATCTCCTCTTCGACCACCGCCGAAGCCTCACCGGACCACCGTAAGAGCCTCGCCGGACCACTGCAGGAGCTCGTCGGACCACCGTCGGACCACCGCCGGAGCTTCGCCGGACCATCGTCGGAGATTCATTGAACCACCACCTCAAGGCCCGACGTTCAGGCCCATCATTCTGCTTAAGGCTAGACTATCAACTAACACCCAAACTTCCAAGTGAGACCAGGTCTAACACCAGACTTCTATTGCTAATTGTAATCTGATCATCCTGGGAGGCAGATCTGCCCTTTGTAACTGACTCAAATTATAGTAGAATCATTTTCAACTGGGTTAGGCCCCGTGGTTTTTTCCCTTTGAAGGGTTTTCTATGTAAAAAAGTCTTGTTTTCTCTGTGTGTGTGCTAGATATTCGTGCAAAGCTATGACGTATAATTAAAACTCTATCGCCGCGTATATTCAAGCCCGTAATAGTTGGCGCCGTCTGTGGGAAAAGTCAATCCCACTATACTAAGTACTCCAATGGCCAACAGGCGTAGCCATCGCAACATGGGAACCTCCTGCTCTAATTCACACCAATCCAGGAATCAGTCCCTGAATCAGGGACGACAGGTGTCTATCTCTTTTCACCCTGGTGGCCGAAGCCTTGTCGGAGAAGGAACTTCAGGGCTTTCCCTAGAAGAACGTATCAGAAAGATGGAGGAATCTCAGATTGAGATCCTTCAAACTCTTAAGGGAGACCCGAGGACCAACACTAGAACCTGTGGGTCTCCGAAAGGATTCTGCTCGTGTGGTTCGAATGCAAAGAGTACGATCACACTATCCCGTAGGACAAAGTGGTCATAGACCTTTACAATCGACACAAGCAGGCCAATGGAAGAGCAGATGGAGTTATAGATACGATTAGCCATGGAGGATGGCGGCTTTCACCTACACACCTCGATGGATAATAATATCTATAACCCAAAATTCACGAGATTTCCCCTATTCGATACATCAGCCCCCGTAGTTAATTACATCTTAGACCTCGGTCTAAGAAGACTCTCGATTAAGGATGTTAGATTATCTTCTTGAATGGGTTTAATGCGAAGGGTTTCTAGGCTTTCCTAATCAAAGGGAAGAAGGTCCCAATTTGGCTCAATCAATCACCCATGGTTCATTCAACACCCGGCTGGTCTAAAGAAGAGAAAACTGGAGAAAAGAAAGAGGCCCCGCACTCAAACAAGCATGAGAGAAGGAGGGAGGCGGCGTCATCCGTGTGACGCAGATGGGCAGGATTTATAGCCTCCGAAAGAAAGTAAGACTTACCCACCGATAAGGCATATAGTGGTACACTCGTACTACTAGCCTTTAGACCCTAAATCTATAAAAGATATAGTATCGTACATACGATACTAATATCTACGACCTAACTAGTGCAATCTGGACTTATCCCTTACCTGAAAAAGGAAGCCAGCTAAAATCCTAAGCACAACCAACCGTCCTATATGCATGTAAGATGGGAAGGCTCTATCCTAATAAATCAAGGATTTGTAGTTCAAAAGAAATAAATCAGGGACTCTATAGTATGCGAAGGAATAAATTTAGCGTTGTTAATGATGCATGAAACAAATACACGAGTAAGAAAGATCCTTAGGTCCACTAATGCAATGCATGTATGTAGGTGCATTATGGAGAAAAGTGTGTAAGAACGTATGCATGACATCCAGAGTACAGAAAAAGTAAATAAACACACCCTAAGGGTACCCTCCAGGTGAGGTACCCGCACAGAAAATCATTCAAACAGTGCCCACTGGCACAAATAGGTGGCCTACCCTACAGGCCTAAATGACCCTGATGGTCTCTAAGGCTCACAGAAAAAAAAGGGGGGGGTATCGTACCCAAAACCGGAAAAGGCCAAAATCCTAGCAGAAAAACAACGATGCCCACTTCGTGTGGGAAAACGACGATGCCAACCAGCATAAGTAGGTGGCCTACTCTACAGGCCTAAATGACCCTAATGGTCTCTAGGGCTCACAGAAGGGGGCAAACTTTGACCTATAGGGCCAAAGCTTCGTTAGTGAACTACCCTAAGGCCAGCTACCTACACATGCTAGAATACCTAATAACAAGTTGTGTGTGATGTGTAGCAATTTCGATAGATAAGTAGGAGTTTAGGTTGCAAAAATTATACCTGAGCGTGGCGGAGCCACTTAATAATTATAAGCAAGCAAATTGTCCATTGATTCTTGATCGTGCAAAACCAGATGTACCTCGCAATATAAGATGAGAGAAAAATATGCAAATGAGCGTAGATGCCGTTCAGAAAAGAAATGCAAGTAAATAAAATAATACAACTGACAGGAAATTTAATATTAACATTTATAAGACATGTGCAATTAGTTGAAGCTGAATAACAAAAGAAAATATCAGCCTAACCTAGGGCTAGAAGTCATGTCCTAACTAAGCAAGTCTAGGTGTGTGTAGGCTGTGCAGTTTTGGATAGATCCTACGTAGGATGATTTAGTTGAAATTGTTTGTATTTTGATTTGTTAAAAGGCAAAAGAGAGATTTTAATTGAAGTTGAAATATTAGTAATTTAGGATTGATTTTAGAGATTGTAGTTTAGGATTTAATTGATTATTTTGTTGGTTGTAAATTAAAAGAAAATGTAGATTAAATGATTTATTATCAATTAAGGTTTGATTTAAGCCAGTTAAGAAATTAATTTTAAATTTTAACATCCCATTGGATCCATTCATGGCGTTGTGCCACCAGGCTCGAGGAACCAGGCTTCCTTAGGACACTTAGCCCCACAGCCCGGAGTAGTCCATCCAAAAAACTTCACTTCTGGAGTGGTTGTTATGTATTAAAGGGTTTGTTTATTGATTTTTAAAAGATTAACCTAAGGTTTGATCTTTAGGAGTCTTTTATCCTAAGAAATTTTAGTTTCAGATTTGATCTCCTAATTAGAGTCTACCTCTTTTAAATTTTAGATTAGTTAAGAATTAACTATTAGATTAATTAGAATTGGTTTAAGCTTATGTCTTAAGTTTTGCAATTCAATGATTATAAGTGTTAATTATAATTGGATTAAGAATTGAATATTTTTTAACACATTTTTAAGAGTTAGGATATAAATGGTTGGTTGATTATTAATGGATTAAAGAAAGAAAAGGCTAAACCTAGGAAGATGTGTCGCTAAGTATAGTTTTGATGTCTCTACCCTGCAGGGAGCATGCACCCTAAGTCTAAGTTATCTAAGACTCGGTCCTTAATTTTTGTCCTTTGATGTCACTAGTATTGTAGGGAATGAAAGGAGGTTTTGTTTTCTAACCCTTAGGACTTTCGTACATGTACTGATAAGCTTGGGGATCTACGGACATAATTACTATAATAAGTAGCAAAAACAGTGGAAAGAAAAAAAAGAATAAAAATTAGAAATAAAAGGAATGTAGGCATTGTAGTTATTAGGCACACTTCTGTGAAGTCAAGTGTGCCCTAAAGCAACATTTACAATGCCCTTTGTTGTTCCCACAATCCAAATAAGGCACTTGATACGCTTGGAACATCTACCTACCACACACTCTAAACAAAGCCTACAACAACTAGGGAAAACAAATTCTCTTGGGTTTTATATTCATTCAAAAATTATTTTCATCTTTAGGAGCTAACACTAAAGGGAGAAAATCCAAATGAGCAAGGGCTAATCAAAGAAACTACAAAGAGACACTAGAGACCTTCCCACCCAAAGCTCCCTAATATTTCAAATTCCAAAATTCGTCCTTTAGAAACTAATGTGATTCAATCAAAGAACAATTCATACACCAATCATTAACTTGTTCTAAGAAAAGTTACTAAGGGATTCTTCTATGCTAGGCCAACCACCGAATTAGGAGTCTCAAACTACTCAATGAAAATTTCTAAACAAAACACTACACAAAATCCTACAAAAGTCATCTACCAAAATCATCTCTTTCCGACACAAAATTCTACCCAAAACGACCCACAATCAAGTGCCTCTCCTTTCATTTGGAGTGGGGTAGAAGACATAAAGCTTTCCAACGAGAAAGTCTTATAAAGAAAACTTCTCATTGTAAAGCCTTTATCATAAAACATTCACGAAATTTTCGATAAAGCCTCTCGATGTAAAACAATTCGTCAAAACTTTCTAACATGAAATCAAATATAAAACAACTTGCAACATCTTTCATTTTGAAGACTACTCATGAAATCTTAACACAAAATCATTTACAACTCTTTCCAATCATGTAGCCGATCACAAACCTCCTCAATATGAAATAAATCATGAAAATTCTTCAATGTAGAACAAAATACAAAACTTCTGAATATGAGGCAACATGTATATAATGTTAGAACCCAACACTTCTACTAAAAGAAAACGATAATAACTGAGGGGTTTGATGCAATTTGTTCTCTCTATACTTAAAGAAAGTATTCTAACAACATGAATAACAATGTATAAAGACTTTTACCACATAATGCATTAAAGTCGCTTCATAGACATGCCATCTTGCATTAAAACCATATACCCTTTTTTTTTTAAATTGAGACCAACATAGAACATGGTATCATCACAACACAATATAGATTTGAAATATGAGATGTATAACTATTCTCCAACAAACTCAATAAACCTTTGACTAGAGAATGCAACTTCTCAAAAATCTAAATGAACTACTAATGTAACCAACCAACTTCTCAAGAAGAAAAAAAAAAAGAAAAGAAGCTTCACACATGAATGCCTTCACAACATAAACAAAATACCTTTATGCATTAACCTTGCATGTACTGATAGTCAAGAAATAGGATGAGCTAAGATTCAACAAAGTTAACAAACCTCACATAGCGTAGCACCAAATATATCCATGATATTAAGTCCCACCAATACATGCGAACAACATAGAATGGAGTTACCCACTTACTACACATTTCATGCTAGGCTCTACTTACAACAGATTTTGTTAACAGAGAAAAGCTCATTCAATATGATATCCAAAATATAATCTTACCAAAAGCCTTAAAGCGAAGCAATGAGCAATAAAGACATGAGGTTAAGCATTCATGGTACCAATAAAATCAAATATTCTTCCTCTAGTGACATTCCACCAAACATTTAATATGCAGAATTTACAAAGCTATATAAAACAAGTTAACACGAAAACTACGATTCGGACACCTGCTTGATTCAGCCCAACTAATCAACCATCACCAAACTATTCAAAATCTATGCAATGGCTATCTCAACAATACCCATATATGAAGCAAAAATGAAATTTAAGCAAGATTGATTCTCAGATTTTGCAAAGAAGAGGTCATCTTCGATACCGCATTAAATAAATCTCATGATAATAAATCAACACAAATATGTAACCTTTCCAACAAACTTGTATAACTAGCGTGAAAGGGACATTCATAATAAGAGCCATTTCCAACAACTTATTCAACTCATCACATATGACTTTTATCATCACAAATACCTTCATGATAATTTTGATACAAAACAAGTCTTTATGAAATATATATGAAAGTTCTCTAATCAAGCCATCATAATGATACTAATAAATGAAATATGAACTAAATAGTAGAGATGCAAAGGCTCCAAATTTCTTCAATATGCAAACATCTTTCATGTAATAGATCCTCAACTCTTTCTAAACATTCAATCCACCATATAATGTTAACCACCCAAGTGTTCATGAAACCAATACGTTGTAATAGAATTAACCTCATTCGTAGCCTATCTCAACACTTGTAGCATATCTCAACACTTGTCGATCAAGGTACCAATGAAGGGAAAAGATTATACACCATTCAATATCAATGCCAATACTCATTTTTATACTTCTCAAGAAAGAACATAAAAAAGAATATGACCTACTTTATGTGATGATAAATTTTATGCAAGTAGTCATTTGTAACACGCATAAATTAGTTCTGACATGCTTTATATGTATGCTCACTTGCGATGCCTACAAATATTCAACAACCAAGACTCTTAGTTTAGGTGCATAGGACCAAAAATCTGAAATGGAGAAGCCTCCACAAATCATGTAAGTCGAACATCAAGTCGACTAAAAAAAAAATGCTAGAAGTATAACATCGACAAGAAGACTTTTCAAGTAACGAGCATGAGATGAAACCATGCACATAAGCTCTCACCAATTATATTCCAACATGAATTCAAGTCGCAAATTGTAAATAAGAGATATCCTTGCCAACAATGATTCACTAAGGCGAAGAGAGAAACTTTCATAACGTTAAATATATGTGTTTGCCACAATGCCTCAAGTTCTATATCACATCAATTCTACAGTTCTGAACAGTAAGTTATGGAGATTTCATCAATCACAAAACAAGAGCTACTTGATGATAGAAATATGCAGCTTCTAGCCTAAGTTCTCATATAAATCACATGTGTTTATGCAAAAGGCAAGCAAGGTCATCCATAGAGATGAGTATTAGAGAGCATATCAATTGAATAGTATGGGCCATGACAAGAGAACAAACCAACTATCATTCATTCTCAACACAATTGCTCACTCCTAATCTCACATTCTCAGGAAGTGCAAAGGAAAAGGATTTGATGTAGAATTCTTGCATCTGAACACATTCCCTTTGGTCAAGAAAGCAATTATCCAAACATCACAACCCTTCCTCAATGACATTTGAACAAACACTTGATATGCAATGCTCATTAAGTCACCTAAAAGAAGCTAGCATAAGGATTCAATTTGCACACCTAATAGATTTGCATCTTCTAAGTAGTCTACACAATGAATCTCATGACTCTCATGACAAATCAGCTCAATAAGGGGACATGAAAGTATGAACATAAAAAAAGGTGAAGAGGATTTTATTCTCAAATTTTGCAAAGGTTTTGATGCTGCCATGAAACTTATCTTAAAGAGTATGCACCTTCATTTAGAAATCAAAGGTGTGATGACATACACACCATGAGTTTCAATCCACATTTAAGCTTAGCAAAAATAAGATAATATAAAATTCCCCATAGATGCAACTTGCTGCCCATTAAAATTATCCATAAAATTTTAAATTAAAATGAGAAGAAATCATGGTAGTTAGAGTAGAAGGAGAAGAATAAGGCGAAGGGAAAAAGAAAGGGAGAAGAAGAGGTAGGAGAAGGAGAAAGAGAGGGAGATACTCACCTTGCAAAGGAACGACTAAGGCGAATCTATGGCGTCGGGTTCGGCTAGAGTAGACGACGGAGGAGGCGGCTTTGGCTTGCACGCGAGAGAGGGACGTCGGGATCGGTCCGGGGAGAGCGACGTAGGCTCGGTCTTGCGACACGAAACCAAGAGCCGGAGTTGGAGGAGGCTTCGGGGTCGGACAAGGCCACAGGTTCGGCCTCCTGCAGTGAGGCCGGCGGCTAGGGCTTCGTGAGTAAGTGAGACGAGAGGGGAGAGGGAACGAGAAGCCGGGCTCCTTCTTCCGTCCGCGAACTAGAGAACCTAGAGGCTTCGGTTCTCCTGAGATCTGCCAACTAGAGGGAGACGGAGTTCAGGGGAGTGCGAAACTGAGAGATTTCGAGAGAGAGAGAGAGAGCGAGAGAGAGCCCGTGAGAATGACCTAACTGGCGCCTCCTCCCATCCTTCTAACCTTTTTTTTTTGTTCTGCTCCGCTCGAAACCACCAAAAAAGGGCTCTCGCGTAGCAACGGTCGACTTTGGATTTTGAGGAAATCGGAGCCGTTCGATGCGATTACCAGATTTAGGAAAAGATTCAAATTAAGCCAAAAGTCAATGGGAATTTATTTGGATCAAAATGAGCTTGTTAGACTCAGATTCGGGCTAAGACCGGGCTCAATTCCAGGTCAAAATCTAGTTCAATTTGGGCTCGAGACGGTTCGACCTAGTCATGCCGACAAGATTGCACCCGAATCGACATCAATTTGAATCAAATTAAACTCGATGCAATTAAATAAATTAAATTGAGTGCAATCGAGTCTAATTGAAATCCATTTGTATTGATTCAAGTTTGAATTGGGCTCGACGAGGTCTGATCGAATTGATCGAAGGTGCTCGAGAGTGCTTGAGCGAAAAACGAGGTCAACAAACGGACCCCCAACATATACGAAGAATGTCAAGTGAACCATATATGTTGGCGTTGACCTTCCTAACTCTAGGAAGATGCAACTCTAGGGTCAAGTAACAGAACGAGATCAACAATGAGAAAGAATTAAAGAAAGCGGCTCAACTTATCCGCCCAACCAAAGTGGCAGAATAGGAGAAAGAGATCTCATGCTCACATGAGTAGAATCGAAACAACCTCATAAAGAGTCCAAAGGAAATTCAACCATCATCTAGAATAAATATCTAAGATGACGTGAAGAGAATTGAATTCCACAATCATCTGAAAATCATATCAACTGGCCAAGTAATAATCATAGGAAAACAATAGTAATTAGAAGTAATGAAATCATCTATCTGCCTGACCACATCGCAACAGCAGAATAGAGAAAAAAAAGGGGGTCCCACATCTACCTGACCATATTCGCAACAGCAAATGGGGACAAATCCAGGTTTGCTTGACCATATTCGAAACAGCAAAAACAAGGAGTAAGAAAAGAGAGGGAGTTCTACGTTCTCCTGACCATATTCGCAACAGCGAACGAGAACAGCTCAATATCCACCTGACCATATTCGCAACAGCGAATGTAGAGCTTCGCAAAAGGTCTAATGCCCACCTGACCAAAATCGCAACAGTGGAATAAAAGAAGGAAGTCCAACATTCACCTGACCAGATCGCAACAGTGAATGAGGACGACCCGATGTCTGCCTGACCAGATCGCAACAGCGAGACAATGGGTGAAATATAGGGGGTTCAACATTCGCCTGACCAGATCGCAACAGCGAATGAGAACAGCTCAATATTCATCTGACCATATTCGCAACAACGAATAAAGAGCTTCCCAAAAGGTCTAATGCCCACCTGACCAAAATTGCAATAGTGGAACAAAAGACAAAATCCAACATTCACCTGACCAGATCGCAACAGTGAATGAGGATGACTCAATGTCTGCCTGACCTTATTCGAAACGGCGAAACAAAGAATCAGAAGAAAACTCAACAACCCCCAAACATGAAATAAAATAGGGGGAATGAACAGGTGGTGAAGTATGCCTCCCAGGGACTCTGTCGGGCACCCAACCAGAAAGGGGAGTCAACATTCGCCTGACCAGATCGCAACAGCGAATGAAAATGGCTCAAAACCCACCTGACCATATTCGCAACAGCGAATAATGAGCCCTCCCAAAAGTCTAATGTCCACTTGACCAAAATCGCAACGGTGGGACAAAAGAAGCAAGTCCAACATCCACCTGACCAGATCGCAACAGTGAATGAGGACAACCCAATGTCTGCCTGACGATATTCGAAACGGCGAAACAAATGGGAAAAGAGAAAGGGAGTTCAGCATTTGCCTGACCATATTCGCAACGGCGAATGAGAACAGCTCAATATTCATCTGACCATATTCGCAACAACGAATAAAGAGCTTCCCAAAATGTCTAATGTCTGCCTGACCAGATCGAAACAGCAGAACAAAAGACAAAATCCAACATTCCCCTGACCAGATCGAAACAGTGAATAAGGATGACTCAATGTTTGCCTGACCAAATTCGAAACGGCAAAACAAAGAGTGAAAGTCACCTCTACAACCACCCAACGCACAAGTGCATAGTGCTGTGAGGGGAAGAAAAGTAAGTAATCCATCATCTAAGAAATCCCAAACTTATATTCTAGTTACCACATGGTAGAGGACAAATCGTCGTGGCCACGAGTAATCAAAATACAAGTAGAATTCCTTTAGGTAAAATTGAAATCATGCAACTTGAAACAATCGACTGATGCATATCTCTCTAAAAAGAGGAACATACAAACAGTTGAGTAGAAAGGATAATCTCATATTAAGGAAAGATCAATGGGAGTGACGAGGGGACACACTTGCCACTAAAAATAACAACCATATCAAGAATCAATGATTACTAGAAGAACACTCAACTATCACCTGGCGCAGCTGCCGAGGCTATAAGGAGAGGACAAGAAACACTCTACTATCACCCAGCGCATCTGCCGAGGTGATAAGGAGAGGACAAGAAACATTCTACTACCGCCCAGAGCGTCGGCCGGGGCGATAAGAAGAGGACAGGTACACTCTACTATCACTGGCGTATATGCCAAAGTGATAGGAAGAGGAAAAGTACACTTTACTATCGTCCGGCGCATCTGCCGCAGCGATAAGAAGAGGAAAAGGTACTCAACAACCACCCAACGCTCATGTGCGTGGTGCTGTGAGAGAGACAAAGAAGTAAGTGATTCATCATCTAAGAAAGCTCAAACTTATATTTTAGTTACCACATGGTAGAGGACAAATCGTCGTGGCCATGAGTAATCAAAATACAAGTAGAATTTTCTTAGGTAAAGCTGAAATCATACAACAATAAGAAACAATCGACTAATGTATATCCCTATAAAAAAATGAGAAACATACGAATAGCCGAATGGGAGGAATAGTCTCATGCTAAATAAGGAATAATGGAAGTGGCGAAGGGATACACTTGTCACTAAAAATCATAATCATGTCAAAGCTCAATGATTACAAAAGGAACCACAGTGGGAGCACCCATACTAATTGATGGGACTCTGTGAGAAGTGCAAGCAATATTTATGCATTCAGAAAGATTGCACTTGCAGCTAAGGACAAAACCTCCATGAGAAATTATGTCACTAAAGGAAGAAATGGATTGACTTTCTACTAGAAGATCAAAATTCCACTAGGAAATGATGTTAACATCTAGAACAAGATGTACCACATCATAAGTGAGGGCGAACAACATCCCATCATAAGTGAATAATCATAATAGAAGAAGTGAACACGGTCATCTCCTAAGCAATCATCAAAAATACTTTAAGGAGAGAAAAAGAAGAGAATTTAGAGGGACTTTGGGCTCTTGAAGTGTAGAACCGGGTTCCACTTGTGACAAGGGCAACCGATTCTACTCAATTAAGAGTTTCCCTCTCTTTTAACATCATATTCCATTTGTTTTCATATTATATTCAAAATTATAGATTAAGCATATTCCACACTGTCGAAAATAACACACGGTAGAGAGGACCTCTGTCATATCCATGAGTTACTTATAGTATGGAATATCCCCTAATAACTGGAATCTAAAGAGAGGAAGATATTATTGGCTTTGATAACCCAGGCCATACTCGCCACATGAGTGAAACTGGGAAGAAGGAAAGATTATAAATAAGATTTGTAAAGAAATGAGACATTGGCTTTGGTGACCCAGGCAACATTCAACTCATATGAATGAACTGGGGAGCACAATTGTTACAACAGAATTTGTAAAAAAAAATTCGTATAGTGACAATGGATCAACATCACTATATTTGATCAATAAAGATCAAGGATGGACCCAGTATCACATTCCATAGAGATTCGAATTAGTAGTTTTGGTATCCCAGACCACACTTGAAGGTGACAAGTGAAACTGGAGAAAGTCAACCCTCAAAGGGGACTGAAAAAGAGATTTCATGCCACAAAACCGGAGCGATTGGTGGGCATGAGTGCAAGTACAAACATCCCTACGGCGTATTTACATACAACTACTAAGGATAATCTCATACTTTGTACGACGAACATCACGTGGTAGAGGACAAATCGTCGTGGCCACGGACTGCCAAAAAGTAGAAGAAATCCTTTGGAGTTATGTCTATACAGAGGGATACGTACAAGTGACAAAGGAAGAACAACTATCGTATCACAAACAATAGGAGACTGAAACTTATATAGGGACATTGGATCAACATAACCACACCTGACTAACACAAGTGGGCATGGACTCAATATCACCTATGGAAAATAGATTTGAATTAAGGACATTGGATCAACATAACCACACCTGACTAACACAAGTTGGCATGGACCCAGTATCACCTATAGAAAGTAGATTTGAATTAGAGACATTGGATCAACATAACCACACCTGACTAACACAGGTTAGCATGGACCCAGTATCACCTATAGAAAGTAGATTATAATTAGGGATATTGGATCAACATAACCACACCTGACTAACACATGTTGGCATGGACCCAGTATCACCTATAGAAAGTAGATTATAATTAGGGATATTGGATCAACATAACCACACCTGACTAACACAGGTTGGCATGGACCCAGTATCACCTATAGAAAGTAGATTATAATTAGGGATATTGGATCAACCTCATCACACCTGATTGATCTAGGTGGGTAGGGACCCAGTATCACCTCTTAAAAGGGGGTTTGAATTATTGGTTTTGGTATCCCAGACCACGCTTGGAGTGACAAACGAAACTAGGTAGAACAACCTTTCACAAAGGAGGGACAAATCAAAGGTTTTATGTGCTGGCATCAATATGATTTGTGTGCACAAATAGAAGTATAAATATCCCTACAATATATTAGCGTATCCCCTTTAAGGATAGCCTTATACTCTTCGAAGCGAACATCGTGTGGTAGAGGACAAATCGTCGTGGCCACACAGATTGCCGAAAAGTAAGAAAGATCCCTTCAAGGAATACGAATATATAAGAAATATTTATAGGAGGTAGGAAGGTTCGCTAGTCTGTAGTGAACAACCAACACTAGTGGAAAAAGTGTCATAAGATTTTTGATAGGAACCCTCGACTCTAATTCCACACATATGGCAGGGAATAAGTTGCTTGCTAGTAGTCTGACGTCGGAAGTCTCTTTCCTCGTCTGAACTACAATCAACAACTAATCCACCCTTAGGTATCAAGTACCTACGAAAGGTACGAAGGTGCCGGGGTCTGCTCGATGATCTCAGAGTGAGAAAGTCGAACGAACACAAAAACCCGACGAGAAGAAGAGAATTTGATAAGGTATGAAATAGCCTAAAATGCCAGAAGGAAAGGGACCAAAGCTAGGGGAAAGCCTAGCCAAGAAGGGAACCTAACTACGAAAAGGACCCTACCTAAGAGAAGGACAAACCTAATCTAAGGAGCACTAAACCCGGAGTGCACACAAAAGAAGATAATTTAACATCCGAAGATGGAGAGAGAAACCTTTCCCACCGTGGTTGCCAGAATTCTGTGGGTCTCCGAAAGGATTCTGCTCGTGTGGTTTGAATGCAAAGAGTACGATCACACTATCCCGTAGGACAAAGTGGTCATAGACCTTTACAATCGACACAAGCAGGCCAATGGAAGAGCAGATGGAGTTATAGATACGATTAGCCATGGAGGATGGCGGCTTTCACCTACACACCTCGATGGATAATAATATCTATAACTCGAAATTCACGAGATTTCCCCTATTCGATACATCAGCTCGAATAGGGTTTATTTGATTGTGGGGATCGGTTTCCTACGGGCGCAAGCCCCCGTAGTTAATTACATCTTAGACCTCGGTCTAAGAAGACTCTCGATTAAGGATGTTAGATTATCTTCTTGAATGGGTTTAATGCGAAGGGGTTTCTAGGCTTTCCTAATCAAAGGGAAGAAGGTCCTAATTTGGCTCAATCAATCACCCATGGTTCATTCAACACCCGGCCGGTCTAAAAAAGAGAAAACTGGAGAAAAGAAAGAGGCCCCGCACTCAAACAAGCATGAGAGAAGGAGGGAGGCGGCGACATCCGTGTGACGCAGATGGGCAGGATTTATAGCCTCCGAAAGAAAGTAAGACTTACCCATCGATAAGGCAAATAGTGGTACACTTGTACCACTAGCCTTTAGACCCTAAATCTATAAAAGATATAGTATCGTACATACGATACTAATATCTACGACCTAACTAGTGCAATCTGGACTTATCCCTTGCCTGAAAAAGGAAGCCAGCTAAAATCCTAAGCACAACCAACCGTCCTATATGCATGTAAGATGGGAAGGCTCTATCCTAATAAATCAAGGATTTGTAGTTCAAAAGAAATAAATCAGGGACTCTATAGTATGCGAAGGAATAAATCTAGCGTTGTTAATGATGCATGAAACAAATACACGAGTAAGAAAGATCCTTAGGTCCACTAATGCAATGCATGTATGTAGGTGCATTATGGAGAAAAGTGTGTAAGAACGTATGCATGACATCCAGAGTACAGAAAAAGTAAATAAACACATCCTAAGGGTACCCTCCAGGCAAGGTACCCGCACAGAAAATCATTCAAACAGTGCCCACTAGCACAAATAGGTGGCCTACCCTACAGGCCTAAATGACCCTGATGGTCTCTAAGGCTCACAGAAAAAAGGGGGGGGGGTATCGTACCCAAAACCGGAAAAGGCCAAAATCCTAGCAGAAAAACAACGATGCCCACTTCGTGTGGGAAAATGACGATGCCAACCGGCATAAGTAGGTGGCCTACTCTACAGGCCTAAAGGACCCTAATGGTCTCTAGGGCTCACAGAAGGGGGCAAACTTTGATCTATAGGGACAAAGCTTCGTTAGTGAACTACCCTAAGGCCAGCTACCTACACATGCTAGAATACCTAATAACAAGTTGTGTGTGATGTGTAGCAATTTCGATAGATAAGTAGGAGTTTAGGTTGCAAAAATTATACCTGAGCGTGGCGCAGCCACTTAATAATTCCAAGCAAGCAAATTGTCCATTGATTCTTGATCGTGCAAAACCCGATGTACCTCGCAATATAAGATGAGAGAAAAATATGCAAATGAGCGTAGATGCCGTTCAGAAAAGAAATGCAAGTAAATAAAATAATACAACTGACAGGAAATTTAATATTAACATTTATAAGACATGTGCAAGTAGTTGAAGCTGAATAACAAAAGAAAATATCAGCCTAACCTAGGGCTAGAAGTCATGTCCTAACTAAACAAGTCTAGGTGTGTGTAGGCTGTGCAGTTTTGGATAGATCCTACGTAGGATGATTTAGTTGAAATTGTTTGTATTTTGATTTGTTAAAAGGCAAAAGGGAGATTTTAATTGAAGTTGAAATATTAGTAATTTAGGATTGAATTTAGAGATTGTAGTTTAGGATTTAATTGATTATTTTGTTGGTTGTAAATTAAAAGAAAATGTAGATTAAATGATTTATTATCAATTAAGGTTTGATTTAAGCCAGTTAAGAAATTAATTTTAAATTTTAACATCCCATTGGATCCATTCATGGCGTTGTGCCACCAGGCTCGAGGAACCAGGCCTCCTTAGGACACTTAGCCCCGCAGCCTGGAGTAGTCCATCCAATAAACTTCACTTCTGGAGTGGTTGTTATGTATTAAGGGGTTTGTTTATTGATTTTTAAAAGATTAACCTAAGGTTTGATTTTTAGGAGTCTTTTATCCTAAGAAATTTTAGTTTCAGATTTGATCTCCTAATTAGAGTCTACCTCTTTTAAGTTTTAGATTAGTTAAGAATTAACTATTAGATTAATTAGAATTGGTTTAAGCTTATGTCTTAAGTTTTGCAATTCAATGATTATAAGTGTTAATTATAATTGGATTAAGAATTGAATATTTTTTAACACATTTTTAAGAGTTAGGATATAAATGGTTGGTTGATTATTAATGGATTAAAGAAAGAAAAGGCTAAACCTAGGAAGATGTGTCGCTAAGTTTAGTTTTGATGTCTCTACCCTGCAGGGAGCATGCACCCTAAGTCTAAGTTATCTAAGACTCGGTCCTTAATTTTTGTCCTTAGATGTCACTAGTATTGTAGGGAATGAAAGGAGGTTTTGTTTTCTAACCCTTAGGACTTTCGTACATGTACTGATAAGCTTGGGGATCTACGGACATAATTACTATAATAAGTAGCAAAAACAGTGGAAAGAAAAAAAAGAATACAAATTAGAAATAAAAGGAATGTAGGCATTATAGTTATTAGGCACACTTCTGTGAAGTCAAGTGTGCCCTAAAGCAACATTTACAATGCCCTTTGTTGTTCCCACAATCCAAATAAGGCACTTGATACGCTTGGAACATCTACCTACCACACACTCTAAACAAAGTCTACAACAACTAGGGAAAACAAATTCTCTTGGGTTTTATATTCATTCAAAAATTATTTTCATCTTTAGGAGCTAACACTAAAGGGAGAAAATCCAAATGAGCAAGGGCTAATCAAAGAAACTACAAAGAGACACTAGAGACCTTCCCACCCAAAGCTCCCTAATATTTCAAATTCCAAAATTCGTCCTTTAGAAACTAATGTGATTCAATCAAAGAACAATTCATACACCAATCATTAACTTGTTCTAAGAAAAGTTACTAAGGGATTCTTCTATGCTAGGCCAACCACCGAATTAGGAGTCTCAAACTACTCAATGAAAATTTCTAAACAAAACACTACACAAAATCCTACAAAAGTCATCTACCAAAATCATCTCTTTCCGACACAAAATTCTACCCAAAACGACCCACAATCAAGTGCCTCTCCTTTCATTTGGAGTGGGGTAGAAGACATAAAGCTTTCCAACGAGAAAGTCTTATAAGGAAAACTTCTCATTGTAAAGCCTTTATCATAAAACATTCACGAAATTTTCGATAAAGCCTGTTGCAAATCTATTTTTTCATGTCTTATGTTTTGATGATTGACAAACACTACTTTTCTTGGACAGCTTGTTTCTTCTAACTTTTCAGGAATCGACGATCGGACAATCAAAAAGGAGCCAAGTTCAGGAATGCGTAGGGTTAGGGTTGAGTCAGTCTGTACTTTTATTTTTACCTTTTGAGTCCACTTGTAATAGTCAAAAAGACTGATACTTTGTAACCCTTCACACACACACTTGAGAGAATTAGAAATTCTGTTTTTACTCATATCGGCCAGGACGATATCTTATATCGGCCTGGACGATCAGCTTAAAACAGAAAGTCTAATCAAGGGTTCTTGATTAAGGCAGCCAACGTTAACCGATCGGCCTGGACGATACGTGTATCGGCCAGGACGATAAGCTCAAAACAGAAAGAAGTAGCCGCCATAGACAGGTATGGTATAGCATATCTTTAAATTATCGGCCAGGACGATCCTCGGATCGGCCTGGACGATATTAACAGATTATGCCATAATTGTTCAGGAAATCAAGGAAGTAATTAAGGATGATTGATACGATCATATCGTCCTGGACGATAGCAGGATCGGCCAGGACGATCTAGTCAAAAACCTTAAGTTACTTCAGGACGATCAATATCGGCCAGCCCATATTCAGAGCTATTGTCAGGACGATTTTCGTCTGATTTGAACTGATCGGCCAGGACGATCATGAGATCGGCCTGGACGATCAAGCTAATTTTCAATCGTCCAATCTGGCATCCAGGGCTATGCTCTGGCCGATCTTCATTAATTTGTACTGATCGGCCAGGACGATGTTCATATCGGCCTGGACGATAAAGTCGGCAACTTGCAATTAATGAGCTCTTTTAAAGCTCTTCTATTTAAAGAGCTCTTGTTCAACGTTTTTAAAAGACCTTTGGCTGCTGCCTTGACCTAAGAAGACCTTGAGGAGAGAAAGAGAGAGAGAAGAGAGAGAGAGGATCTTGTGAGGGGGAGCTTGTGAGGGGTTTCACAAGGGTTGCTTCAAGGATCTCTCTGCGTCGTCTTCGTCTAGAGTTTCTCGTCCGTGGAAGGGTCGGTAGAGGTAAGGAGTTGTGCTTTTGGTTCTGGTTCTCTGCCAGCTTCAGGAGGAAGCAAAAGGAGAGAGGTTCTCTGCCTTGCCGGGGTGGCAAAAAGGAGGTTCTTGTAAGGGTTTCTCCACCTAGCCGTGGGGGCTAAAGGAGAGTCACTTTTTGTGTAGTGCAATACTTGGAGGGTGCCTCCAGGAGTGGACGTAGGTCGAGTCGACCGAACCACTATAAATCTCTGTGTTTCTTTTCTTGCTTCCGCACGTTTAAAATTCCGCATTATTTCCGTTGTGTGATTTGGTTTATGCAACTTTATTTCTTTGTTTAAAAAACGAAGTTTTTAAAATACCAATTCACCCCCCCTCTTGGTTAGTTTGGGACTAAGTTCATAGGGCTTAACATCCCCATCGAACTTTCAAAGCCTCTCGATGTAAAACAATTCGTCAAAACTTTCTAACATGAAATCAAATATAAAACAACTTGCAACATCTTTCATTTTGAAGACTACTCATGAAATCTTAACACAAAATCATTTACAACTCTTTCCAATCATGAAGCCGATCACAAACCTCCTCAATATGAAATAAATCATGAAAATTCTTCAATGTAGAACAAAATACAAAACTTCTGAATATGAGGCAACATGTATATAATGTTAGAACCCAACACTTCTACTAAAAGAAAACGATAATAACTGAGGGGTTTGATGCAATTTGTTCTCTCTATACTTAAAGAAAGTATTCTAACAACATGAATAACAATGTATAAAGACTTTTACCACATAATGCATTAAAGTCGCTTCATAGACATGCCATCTTGCATTAAAACCATATACCCTTTTTTTTAAATTGAGACCAACATAGAACATGGTATCATCACAACACAATATAGATTTGAAATATGAGATGTATAACTATTCTCCAACAAACTCAATAAACCTTTGACTAGAGAATGCAACTTCTCAAAAATCTAAATGAACTACTAATGTAACCAACCAACTTCTCAAGAAGAAAAAAAAAAAAGAAAAGAAGCTTCACACATGAATGCCTTCACAACATAAACAAAATACCTTTATGCATTAACCTTGCATGTACTGATAGTCAAGAAATAGGATGAGCTAAGATTCAACAAAGTTAACAAACCTCACATAGCGTAGCACCAAATATATCCATGATATTAAGTCCCACCAATACATGCGAACAACATAGAATGGAGTTACCCACTTACTACACATTTCATGCTAGGCTCTACTTACAACAGATTTTGTTAACAGAGAAAAGCTCATTCAATATGATATCCAAAATATAATCTTACCAAAAGCCTTAAAGCAAAGCAATGAGCAATAAAGACATGAGGTTAAGCATTCATGGTACCAATAAAATCAAATATTCTTCCTCTAGTGACATTCCACTAAACATTTAATATGCAGAATTTACAAAGCTATATAAAACAAGTTAACACGAAAACTACGATTCGGACACCTGCTTGATTCAGCCCAACTAATCAACCATCACCAAACTATTCAAAATCTATGCAATGGCTATCTCAACAATACCCATATATGAAGCAAAAATGAAATTTAAGCAAGATTGATTCTCAGATTTTGCAAAGAAGAGGTCATCTTCGATACCGCATTAAATAAATCTCATGATAATAAATCAACACAAATATGTAACCTTTCCAACAAACTTGTATAACTAGCGTGAAAGGGACATTCATAATAAGAGCCATTTCCAACAACTTATTCAACTCATCACATATGACTTTTATCATCACAAATACCTTCATGATAATTTTGATACAAAACAAGTCTGTATGAAATATATATGAAAGTTCTCTAATCAAGTCATCATAATGATACTAATAAATGAAATATGAACGAAATAGTAGAGATGCAAAGGCTCCAAATTTCTCCAATATGCAAACATCTTTCATGTAATAGATCCTCAACTCTTTCTAAACATTCAATCCACCATATAATGTTAACCACCCAAGTGTTCGTGAAACCAATACGTTGTAATAGAATTAACCTCATTCGTAGCCTATCTCAACACTTGTAGCATATCTCAACACTTGTCGATCAAGGTACCAATGAAGGGAAAAGATTATACACCATTCAATATCAATGCCAATACTCATTTTTATACTTCTCAAGAAAGAACATAAAAAGAATATGACCTACTTTATGTGATGATAAATTTTATGCAAGTAGTCATTTGTAACACGCATAAATTAGTTCTGACATGCTTTATATGTATGCTCACTTGCGATGCCTACAAATATTCAACAACCAAGACTCTTAGTTTAGGTGCATAGGACCAAAAATCTGAAATGGAGAAGCCTCCACAAATCATGTAAGCCGAACATCAAGTCGACTAAAAAAAAAATGCTAGAAGTATAACATCGACAAGAAGACTTTTCAAGTAACGAGCATGAGATGAAACCATGCACATAAGCTCTCACCAATTATATTCCAACATGAATTCAAGTCGCAAATTGTAAATAAGAGATATCCTTGCCAACAATGATTCACTAAGGCGAAGAGAGAAACTTTCATAACGTTAAATATATGTGTTTGCCACAATGCCTCAAGTTCTATATCACATCAATTCTACAGTTCTGAACAGTAAGTTATGGAGATTTCATCAATCACAAAACAAGAGCTACTTGATGATAGAAATATGCAGCTTCTAGCCTAAGTTCTCATATAAATCACATGTGTTTATGCAAAAGGCAAGCAAGGTCATCCATAGAGATGAGTATTAGAGAGCATATCAATTGAATAGTATGGGCCATGACAAGAGAACAAACAAACTATCATTCATTCTCAACACAATTGCTCACTCCTAATCTCACATTCTCAAGAAGTGCAAAGGAAAAGGATTTGATGTAGAATTCTTGCATCTGAACACATTCCCTTTGGTCAAGAAAGCAATTATCCAAACATCACAACCCTTCCTCAATGACATTTGAACAAACACTTGATATGCAATGCTCATTAAGTCACCTAAAAGAAGCTAGCATAAGGATTCAATTTGCACACCTAATAGATTTGCATCTTCTAAGTAGTCTACACAATGAATCTCATGACTCTCATGACAAATCAGCTCAATAAGGGGACATGAAAGTATGAACATAAAAAAAGGTGAAGAGGATTTTATTCTCAAATTTTGCAAAGGTTTTGATGCTGCCATGAAACTTATCTTAAAGAGTATGCACCTTCATTTAGAAATCAAAGGTGTGATGACATACACACCATGAGTTTCAATCCACATTTAAGCTTAGCAAAAATAAGATAATATAAAATTCCCCATAGATGCAACTTGCTGCCCATTAAAATTATCCATAAAATTTTAAATTAAAATGAGAAGAAATCATGGTAGTTAGAGTAGAAGGAGAAGAATAAGGCGAAGGGGAAAAGAAAGGGAGAAGAAGAGGTAGGAGAAGGAGAAAGAGAGGGAGATACTCACCTTGCAAAGGAACGACTAAGGCGAATCTATGGCGTCGGGTTCGGCTAGAGTAGACGACGGAGGAGGCGGCTTTGGCTTGCACGCGAGAGAGGGACGTCGGGATCGGTCCGGGGAGAGCGACGTAGGCTCGGTCTTGCGACACGAAACCAAGAGCCGGAGTTGGAGGAGGCTTCGGGGTCGGACAAGGCCACAGGTTCGGCCTCCTGCAGTGAGGCCGGCGGCTAGGGCTTCGTGAGTAAGTGAGACGAGAGGGGAGAGGGAACGAGAAGCCGGGCTCCTTCTTCCGTCCGCGAACTAGAGAACCTAGAGGCTTCGGTTCTCCTGAGATATGCCAACTAGAGGGAGACGGAGTTCAGGGGAGTGCGAAACTGAGAGATTTCGAGAGAGAGAGAGAGAGCGAGACAGAGCCCGTGAGAATGACCTAACTGGCGCCTCCTCCCATCCTTCTAACCTTTTTTTTTTGTTCTGCTCCGCTCGAAACCACCAAAAAAGGGCTCTCGCGTAGCAACGGTCGACTTTGGATTTTGAGGAAATCGGAGCCGTTCGATGCGATTACCAGATTTAGGAAAAGATTCAAATTAAGCCAAAAGTCAATGGGAATTTATTTGGATCAAAATGAGCTTGTTAGACTCAGATTCGGGCTAAGACCGGGCTCAATTCCAGGTCAAAATCTAGTTCAATTTGGGCTCGAGACGGTTCGACCTAGTCATGCCGACAAGATTGCACCCGAATCGACATCAATTTGAATCAAATTAAACTCGATGCAATTAAATAAATTAAATTGAGTGCAATCGAGTCTAATTGAAATCCATTTGTATTGATTCAAGTTTGAATTGGGCTCGACGAGGTCTGATCGAATTGATCGAAGGTGCTCGAGAGTGCTTGAGCGAAAAACGAGGTCAATAGAACCTCAGGAAGATATTCTCCTCCCTCGAGACCAGCCAGGATTTGAAGATGTTCTTCATGTTGAGGTCCCCCTTCCTCCGCCAAGAATGCGCCCTCCAACACGTCCAGAGAATGAGCATGCTGACACGACAATATCTACCCATCCTTCGCGCACAGTTCATCGGCATCACATCCCTTCGGACGTCCCCGAGGACTTGGACCAACGGCACATCACTGAACTCCCCCGTAATACCCTACGGCATGAATTACGGAGACTAGTCCGAGAAGAGTTCCCCAAAGGGGACATAAGGCAATCCCTTTGTCAACGAGACATTCAGGAGTCATCACCTTTCACAGAAGCTGTCCTCCAACACCCCATTCCGGCAAGATTCAAACTCCCAAATAATGATTCTTACAATTGGACTTTAGACCCCTACGAGCATATTGATCACTACCGCCCATTATGCATATCCAGCGGGCCCCGGATGCTCTACTATGCCAAGTTTTTCCTGCCACCCTTAAAGGGCAAGCCCGGACGTGGTTCTACTCACTGCCCACTCGGCCCATCTCAATATTCGTTAAATTGGCCAAATTATTCGTCGAACAATTTGTCGCCAACTGAAAGATGGTTAAAGATTCTTCCCATCTTTCAGGGATACGTTAGAACGAGGGTGAATCTCTTAAAGAGTACTTTCAAATATTTTCCATGGAAGCCCGACAAATTCCATGGTAAGATCCCGAATTGCTCAGAGGTGTATTTCTTCGAGGGCTTCGCTCTGGCCCCTTCTACTCAGCACTCATGCGTGAAACGGTCCATTCATATGCGGATTTAATCCATCGAGTAGAGGCTCAAATCTCCGCCGACGAAGCCATTAATGCTCATAGGAAGCAATTTGAGCAGACAACCAGGAAGCATAAAAATCCCCCAGGGATGGAGAATTCATCCTCACAAAGGAAGAAGTAAGGAAACTATAATCTTCCTCCTCGACCCTCACAGCTGCGAAGAGAGCCTCGCCAAGAAAAGGAGTACACGCCACTCAACACATCTCGAGCGAATGTATTGATGGCCATTCGAGATCAGGAGAGCGTGAAATGGCCACACCCTTTGAAGCCCAATGTCGAAAATCAGGAGCAATATTGCCACTTCCACCGCAGTCGTGGGCACACTACTGAAGCATGCAGGCAGCTCAAGGAAGAAATTGAGAGACTGATCTGACAAGGATATCTCTGACAATTCATCAAGAATACACCAGCCCGAGATGAGGTTGGTCCAACTGGGGGGCAGAATCAACAACAAATGCAGTCGGTAAATAATCACCAAATAGTGGGGGAGATCGAAACCATAGCTGGAGGCCCATCAACACCTTGTCAAGTTCTAATTGCGGAGAATAAGGAGCCACCAACAAAAAAGCTTCATGTCGATCACTCCATCACCTTTGAGGAGTCCGATCTAGAAGGCATAAAGAACCCTCATCAAGATCCACTCGTGATTAGTGCAGGAATCGGTGACCCGTGCTATAATGTTAAAAGGATTTTGGTCAACAATGGAAGCTCAGTAGATGTTCTATTCTACTCCACTTTTCTTAACATGGGCCTATCCAGAGAGAAACTCCAGCCAAATAACGGTCCACTATACATATTTGACAACTAACCTGTAAGAGTTGAAGGAACCATTAGTCTCCCAGTCATACTTGGAGAATTCCCCCGTCAAGTTGAGCATCATATTCAGTTCATTGTAGTGAAATCCAAATCAGCCTACAATGCGATCTTTGGAAGGCCACTCCAGACAATCTTCAGAGCTATTGCTTCAATCCCCTACTTAAAGCTAAAGTTTCCTACCCCATCGGGGATCGGGACCGTATGTGGAGATCAACAAGTAGCACAATCATACTATCTTAGACAGGCTCAACCACGCTCATCAATTACTCTGAGCATCGAGGACTTCGATCTTCGGAATGAAGATACCCCTTAAAGGGCCTCCCCTATAGAAGATCTTACTTGTGTCTCTCTATCAGAAGAGCATCATTTAAGAACAGTACAGGTCGGATCACTCCTCTCGGATGAAGAGAAAAAGAAGTATGTAGATTTTTTACGTACAAACCAAGATTTATTTGCATGGAGTTCAGCGGATATGCCTGGAATCAATCCTGAAGTAATTATGCACTCCCTCAAGATCAACCCAACATGCAAACCAGTGATCCAAAAGAAACGAAACTTCGCACCAGATCGTCAGATGGAAATTGAACAAGAGGTTGATAAGCTTTTAAACGCAAGATTTATAAGGGAGGTACACTATCCCACTTGGTTGGCCAACGTCGTAATGGTTCGAAAGGCAAGTGGAGCTTGGAGAATGAGTGTGGACTATACTGATCTCAACAAAGCTTGCCCAAAGGACAGTTTCCCACTTCCCCATATAGATCAGCTAGTTGATGCCACCTCCGAATATCAGATGCTAAGCTTCATGGATGCTTATTCCGGATATAATCAAATACAAATAGATCCTGCTGATGAGGAGGCAACAGCTTTTTAAACAGATAAGGGGTTATACTGTTACCTAGTAATGTCATTCGGGCTTAAGAATGCCGGGGCAACGTATCAACGCCTGATGAATAAGATTTTTTAAGAACCTTATCGGGCGCACTATGGAAGTATATGTGGATGACATGCTAGTAAAGAGCCTAGAGAAGTCCCATCATATCTCAGACTTGGAACAATGCTTCTACCTCCTTTGATCTTACAATATGCGCCTCAACCCCTCCAAATGTGCATTTGGAGTTGCCTCAGAAAACTTTCTGGGGTTCATGGTTACCCACCGAGGGATTGAGGCCAACCCGAAGAAGATCAAGGCCCTAAGGGACATGCTACCCCCAAGAAATATCAAGGAAGTCCAAAGATTAAACGGAAGAATTGCGGCACTCTCTCGATTCCTAGCTCGCTCAGGAGATAAATATTTGCCTTTCTTCAAGGTTCTTAGAGGTGCTCGTAGCTCAGGATTTCAGTGGACCGATAAATGTCAAGAGGCTTTCGAACAACTCTGAGCTTATCTAGCCTCGCCGCCACTACTCTCGAAGCTAGTTCCAGGGGAAATTTTATATATGTATATGGCCGTCTCCTCCCAGGCTATAAGCTCGGTCTTGGTTCGGGTAGATGATACTGTTCAACGCCCAGTCTATTATATTAGTAAGATACTTTCAGAGACTGAGACACGCTATCCATTAGCAGATAAAACAGCCTTTACATTAGTCTTCTCAGCAAGAAAGTTACGCCCTTATTTCCAAGCACACGCGATTAGAGTTTATACAAACCTACCGTTGAAGAGTATTCTCCAAAAACCCGAGGCATCTGGAAGATTGATCAAATGGTCAGTGGAACTTGGAGAATTTGATATACAGTTCCTACCTAGACCTGGCATCAAATCGCAAGTGCTTGTTGATTTTGTGGTCGAATGCACTAACCACACCTCCAATGAATCACTTGATGTGTCTCCTTCCTCCTCCTGCTGGACATTATATGTCAACGGAGCTTCTAGGAGTTCTGGTGATGGCGCTAGAATCTTATTAATCTCCCCGCAAAAAGCCACACTCGAATACGAGCTTAGACTGAAGTTCCCAGCAACAAACAACGTCGCTGAATATGAAGCTCTAATCGATGGATTGAGACTGCCAATTAATTACAAATTATAAGACTTAGTGATTCACACTGATTCCCAACTGGTCACCTCTCAGGTAGAAAGGGAGTTTGATGCTCACCATCCCTTGTTGGCCCAATATTGCCAGATAGTTAAAATCTTGTTGGCCCAAATAGCGAAGCATCAGATCGTCCATATCCTTCGGGAATAGAACGTAAGGGCAAACTCTCTCTCCAAACTAGCCACTTCTACGACAGGAGATGTTTTCAGAAGAAAATATGTTGAGGAGATCTACTTTCTGAGCGTTCAAGGCCCATGGGTAATTCAATCAATAGATGAATTAAAAGAAGCTTCTTGGATCGACCCCATTCTCACTTTCCTACAAGAAGGTGTTCTTCCTGAAGACCCAACAGTGGCAGTACGACTTCGGAGGCAGGCATCAAACTTCACTATTATTAATGGAGAGTTATACAAACGATCTTTCATAGGGCCATATATCAAATGTCTTCCTCCTTCAGAGGCGAACTATGCATTCCGAGAAGTACATTCAGGCATTTGTGGAAAACATATAAGCGAAAGGGCACTAACCCAAAAGGTCCTGAGACAGGGATTTTAGTGGCCAACAATAAAACAGGATGCATTGGAGCTCATACAAAAATGTAACAGCTATCAGTTACATGCCAACCTCACTCATCTACCTACTATAGAGATCTCAACATTACAGAGTCCGTGGCCTTTCACCCAATGGGGGATTAACATAATGGGATCCTTTCCTATAGCCACGGGACAGTGAAAGTTCATCATCTTGGCTGTGGACTATTTCATAAAATGGGTAGAAGCAGAACCTCTGGCAAAGATTACTGAAGTAAATGCAAAACAGTTTCTATGGAAGAACATAATATGTCGCTTTGGCATTCCAGCAAAAGTTATCACCGATAATAGAACACAGTTCACCGGAAGGGTCTTCACCACATTTTGTAAAGATGTCCACATTCAACTAGAACACACGGCTGTGGCCCATCCTCAGACTAATAGACAGACAGATGTCACTAATCGAACCATTCTGAGAGGATTGAAGACACGGTTGGATAAGGCTGGGGAGCAATGGGCTGACTCCCAAATGTCCTTTGGGCCTATCGTACTACGGGAAGGACTCCAACTAGAGAAACGCCATATAACCTTTGCTTTGGCACAGAGGCTGTTATTCCCGTCGATATTGGAGTCCCAAGTCATAGAGTTCAAACTTTTGACTTCAATGCCAACGACGAAAAACTCAGGCACAACCTAGACCTCATTCCAGAAGTAAGAGACGAGGCGATGTTTAAGGTTGCTACATATCACTAGAGAGTTGCCCGTCACTATAACCGAAGGATAAAGCCGTGACATATATCGGTTGGAGATCTGGTCCTGCGCAGCATTGAGGCAGCAAGCAAAGACCCTCAACGAAATAAACTCTCCCCCCTCTGGGAAGACTTGTACCTAGTAGCAGCTATGGTAAAGCCCGAAACTTTCAAATTGAAGGATGTTGAGGGAAAAATGCTTCCTCAGACTTGGAACATAGACAATCTTCGCAAGTACTATCAGTAGAGCACAATAGTATTGCTTGTTTTAAGTATCGTATGTCTTTAGTATTGTGTGACTTCAGTACTATTTATCTTTAATTTTGAATGTTGTTTATGGTGTTTGTAGCTTCTTCCTCCCTAAGCTGTCTTAGGGAGCTATGCTATTATTTAATGCAGTAAGACTTTGTTTCTCTATCTCCTTCGAGTAAAATTGTATTAATAAATTCGCACAAGCTGTGAACTTCAATATCCTTGATTCGAGCAACACAATCATTATTGTAGCTCAGTCACCAGATGATCGATCCCAGGAGGATTCGGTCCGATCTCTTTCACACAGGTTAACGTCATCGAGCAGGGCTCTGACATACAACCTCGGATAGATCTTACATCCTTGGTGGATTCTCTCGACCTCTTCCATACAGGTTTGCGTCATCGAGCGGGACTTTGACATACAACCTCGGATAGGTCTTACATCCTTAGTGGATTCTCTCAACCTCTTCCACAGGTTAATATCATCGAGCAAGACTCTGACATACAACCTCGGATAGGTCTTACATCCTGGTGGATTCTCTCAGCCTCTTCCACACAGGTTAATGTCATAGAGCAAGGCTCTGACATACAACCTCGAATAGGTCTTACATCCTTGGTGGATTCTCTCAACCTTTTCCACACAGGTTAATGTCATCGAGCAGGACTCTGACATACAACCTCGAATAGGTCACATATCCTTAATGGATCCTTTCAACCTCTTCTGCACAGGTTAGCGTCATCGAGCAGGGCTATGGCATACAATCTTGGATGGGTCACACATCCTTGGTGGATCCTCCTAAACTTCTCCATACAAGTTGGAATGCAAGTACCTTAAACAAGCATTAATAAAATTCACTCAAGTTGAATTAATGCACTAGAATGTTTAAGCCAGATAAAAATACATCAACAATCCACTACTAAATCAAAATAGATATCACATATCAACACAAACATCAAGTATATCACAATCCCTAAAAATGATAAAGCAACACAAACAGTAGAAACTAAAAATCCTACTCAATATCTACAACCTCCTTCTCAGCTATAAGAGCCTGAGACTTCTTATCTTTTGCTACCAGTGATGCTATCTTCTCTTTAGAAGCCTTCTGATCCTTCAAAAGCCTGGTAATTATCGCTTGAGCCTCCTCCAGATCTATTTGATGCCGATATGCCTGCCGATTTTTGAGAGATACAGAGTGCATTGTATTGGCCAATTCAGTCTTGCACTCGCTCAACTCCTCTTCAAGCACCTTTACCTCTTTGACCTTCTAATCATACTTTCGCTTGAACTCTCCCTGAAGATACTTGATCTTGACAAATTCACTGTTCTAGTTATTAATCTCAATCCCAAGACGTGACAACTAAAATAAAAAAAGAAAAGTTTATTAGAAGTCACCCCAGAAGAAAAGGAGATAAAAAGCATTGGGATATGTTACTCACCAAATTGCTAGTTTTACTGTGTCCAATACATTGGTGGCTCAAAATATCTTCAGGGATACGCAACTTGGTTGGGGAAGAGTCAGGTAGAGCTTTGTCAGTATTTGTCACAGTCCCCTCCAACCTCTTCTTCTTCAAAACTTGGGGGTCTTCACCCCGTGCAGGTCATTTGGGGGCCACTTTTGAAGTTAGGACAGGAGGCTTAGGGACCTTGGAAGACTTCTTTAACATCTTTGTATCAGACCTCCCAGCATGGAACGACAGCCCAACTTTGAACAAGAACTCTTCCTCGGTGTATCTACTCATATGACGAACCTTGAATAAAAGATGATCGAGATCAGGAACCTTCAAGATTCTCATGATGTCTTCTTCGCTGACATGCAGAGGGGATGGCAGATCCTTCATCTTCCCCCACTTCTCTATCAAGCCCCAATCATTCTTCACAAAGAAGAATGCACCAGCCTAGTTCTTTGAAGGATCAAGGGTACGCACATTCAACCATTTGGATCTAAAGGTTACATGCCCATACAAGTTTCTGGTAAATCGACCCATCCGTGAAAGGTGCTCTGGTGTCAAAGTAGCTCCTCGATCCCTGAAGAGAGCAATCAATCCCACAGTCACCGACATCGCTCTGAATGAAAATTGGAATAAATTCACCCCACATCGTTATAAAATGTCAGTCAACTCGGTAGGGGGTGGAAAGCGTAACCCGGCACGCAAATGGGTCTTAGAAACGGTCAGGTACCTAGGAGGGGGAAGGCTAGCCCGATCAGACCTCTTAGGGACCATCTCCTTCACATCATTCAGAAAGTGATAATTCTTGCGAAAGAGAAACAAGAAATCATTTGTAACAGTCGATGCTATCTCATCCATCCTCGCTTCCTTATTCTGCCTCCTCTCATCGTCATGCGGTGCAATGGGGGCTCCCCAGATCGCAGGATCTTTCGGTGGAAGACGATCACCTAACATTTCTCCTAAGGGTGTTGGAGGAAATAGGGGGATCTCCGGACTTCCTTGCAAAGAGAGGGGCCTTGGAAAACCAAGGAAAAGCCTCAATTGTAAGCATAAAGTGAGAAGGGAGAATCTCCGGACTTCCTTGCAAAGAGAGGGGCCTTGGAAGATCAAGGGAAGGCCTCAATTGTAAGGATAGAGGGAGAAAAGGAGAAGAGAAGATATGCAATTTTTCTAAAGGCCTAGGGGGTCTATTTATAGTCTTCAAAGAAGAAGAGGGCAGTTTTGAACATTTTGAATTTTCCAAATTTTTCTAAAATTTTTGGAATTTTTTCGGCCAAAAAATGAATAAAAAATAATTTTTAAAGGGAGTGGGGCCCACTTAAGGCGGTGGGCCGAACCGACCCACCAAGCGACACGTGAAACGGTGTAGGCGAGGCCCAGGCGCTGGCGCGCGAGCGACAGCGTGCGGGCCCACACGGCGGCAGCGCTGGGCGGCAGCGTGCGGCAGCGCTCGGCGGCAGTGAGCGGGCTGCAGCCGCCGCGCGGCAGCGAGCAAGCTGCAGCCGCCGCGCGGCAGCGAGCGGGCTGCAGCGCCGGCGACGGGCGGGCGGCAGGGCGCAGGCAGCGTGCGAGCGCGTGCATGGCGCGGGCGGCCGCGATTTAGTGCCACCGGTGGTGGCGTCGGCGGCGGTGGCCGCCCGGTCCAACCGGTTCGGCCGCCCGGTCCACTCCGGGCCCGAATTTCATCCGAAAAGTCCAAATTCGACATTTTTCGACGTTCCAGACTCAATTTCAGCACTTTCAAAGCCGTTCGGAGCTCCTACACACAAGATCAATTCTAAGTCACTTGGAAAAAAATTCTCTAAAATTCGTAACGCATATTTTCATACTCTTGAAGCTACGACAACCGAAAATAGGGGGCAACTAATGTATTATCAAAAAATTATCTTGATCAAGCACGAATCTCGAGGCAAAATCTACCCAAAAATTTAAAAAATTAAATTCAAGAGCATTTGAAGTTTGATTTTAGCGAGCTTATAGTCAAACTGAGCATCTCGGAAATACGAGCCCAACGACACAAAATTCGACCCAATCCGAGCCCAAATGGGTCCGAATCATGGACCCGAAGCGTTGTTAGAAGGTTCAAACCGCAATTTGAGTTACCAAATGGTCTCCGATTTTAACGAGCTTATACTCGAATCGAACGGCTCGACGAGACGAATCCAACGAGCCCAAGATCACAGAATTCTGACATCGTTAAGGCCTTCAAATGTCCAACGAACGGTACACGATTGTAGGATTCAATATCGGCCGTCCATTCGACCACTCGCTATTCGCCCCTGATCTCACGCCTATTTACGAGCTATGCCACTCCAAAAAATTATATATAGAGCCCTCATTCTTCACAAGAGGGGATCTAAGTGAAGAGAGAGAAGAAGAAGAGAAGGGAAAGAAGAGAAGAAAGAAGCTCCTCCTCGACCACCGCCGAAGCCTCACCGGACTACCGCAGGAGCCTCGCCGGACCACCGCAGAAGCTCGCTGGACCACCGCCGGAGCTTTGCCGGACCACCTCGTCGGACCATCGTCGGAGTTTCATTGAACCACCACCTCAAGGCCCGACGTTCAGGCCCATCATTCTGCTTAAGGCTAGACTATCAACTAACACCCGAACTTCCAAGTGACACCAGGTCTAACACCAGAGTTCTATTGCTAATTGTAATCTGATCGCCCTGGGAGGTGGGTCTGCCCTTTGTAACCGACTCAAATTATAGTGGAATCATTTTCAACTGGGCTAGGCCCCCGTGGTTTTTTCCCTTTGAAAGGTTTTCCACGTAAAAAGTCTTGTTTTCTCTATGTGTGTGCTGGATATCCGTGCAAAGCTAAGACGTATAATTAAAACTCTATCGTCGCGTATATTCAAGCCCACAACAAAGATAATTATATTTAAAAATAGGGAAAATCAAAAAGTCATTTTTCTTCTTTTTTAATTTTAATTTATTAAGACAAACAAATTTTTGAAACTAAAATAATAGATAAAAAATATAAATAGAAAATGAACAAATGCAAATATAAGATGAAAATTGATGTAACATAACTATAAATACAACCAGCCAAATACATTCTTCCCCTTTGACATTATCAAAAAGAAAAGAAGCACAGAAAAACAAAACAAACATAACAAATTAAAGATAACACAGTCCCTGATCAGGTGGAAATTATGATGTTGGTGATATTTTAGAAGAATGAATTAATTTCAATAAATTTTCTTGGAAAAAGAAAGTTAGCTCTTTATTTTATTCAAAAGCTTAGCTAGAAATGTATCGACCTCATCTAAATTCAAAAAGGTTAGAGATTTAATTTTGTTAACCCTAGCTCAAGCTTCTTATAGGCTAAGCTCTTTTTTAAATAAAAAATCTAATTCAAAAAAAAAAAGTGAACAAAAATTACTCTTTTCAATCTTCTTGCATGAAATATATTTAATAGAAATGCCTTTTTCTTGTCAGAGCCAAGAATCCTCTATGGCTGCCATATTGATTGGATCATCTTAGAGCTGAGGGTGTGGCATGGTTATTGAGTATTCCGTATTAAAAAGTCTTTTAACCAAATTAAAAGTAATAAAAATTAAAAGGTGAAGACCAGCATGGTTTGAAGTATACGAAATATAAATATTTTGTCCACAGAAAATTTTTATTTTTTTATTGTATGCATAACTTTTTTTCTAAAGAATTTGGTAAAGATAAAATGAATTAAATCATTAAAAAAAAATTTGCACTTATAGTTGTCAAGAAAATGAAAGTTAAAATATTAATCTGAATGTAGGCTGAGACTTTTAATGGGCCAAATCAAATTTAATTAATTCTAATTTGGATATGATTTGAATAAATTTTGAATATTATTAAATTTTTTGTTATTTCTACTCATATACGAAATATTATGTGAGGTTAGATTATTAATCAGGTTTAGGCCAACTATAAAGCTTTGAATTCTTATATGACAATAAGAAAATAAATATGCTAGTAATGTTTGTCATAAAAATTTATAAAGAGAGTAAGATCTTAATGATCTTGGTCATAATAATTATTATAACATTACCATAAATATATTAATCTTATCAATAAATTTAGCAAAAAAAACCATAAAATGATAAATAACTATATATGATAACTAAAATAAATCATAACATAACTACCATATTCACATAATTAGTCAATATCAAGCTAATTCACCAAAACAAAAATGAATAATTAGATAGAGTTTCGGATGATTCGCTAATAATAAATAATACTTGAAATTTTTCTTGGTGAAAAAATTAATACTTAAGAGAGAATGAGCTCTAAAAGACAATCTAACTTGCTAATTATAAATTAAGCCATAAGTACAAAAGATTAATTAGAACAAAAAAAAATAGAACCTAAAGAATTCTCACCTGCCTCACACTCTTGCTCTCATGTCCTGACCTAAAATCATTTAACCATATATAATGAGCTTAAAAAGCCTAGCAGGTCACCAAAATCTACAACTGAATTCAAAAAATGATAAAAGATGATCAATATGCATGTTAAAAATTAAATCATACTAGTAGCATTCATATGATCATTGAATCTTCGCAAAAATTATAAAATTCAATAAAATATTAGTATAATCTATAAATAATACAACACTATAATATGAAAGCCAATAAACCAGTAAATCAACATGAGTCTCAAATCTATAAATCAATCATCGTATCCGTAATGCCGATTCGTAATACCCTAAAATTATATAAGAGTGTACACATGTTATTCGGATATTCTATATCACGTGCTCAGTATATCACATGCTTAGTGTTAGTATAGTGAACCAACAATATCAAATAGTATTTGTATCTAGTTAAATATGTAACTATAATAATCTAGTGGCAAGAGTAGTAGAATAATATAATAAAAGTAAATATGTATAATACTAATAAATCAGTACAATAAGAATAATGCCTCAAAAATATGTGTTTCAGTATTCACATTAAACAAGAAAGAAGTCTTTGCTATTACAGTGTTGTTCAGTGTTAGTATCAGTGTTACTAAACCATTGGCTCAATAAATATAGTTGTTATTTTTTTTCCGTCGGCACAGTAATGATCTCTTTATAACTCTCAATCATTATATCATGTGAATTAGTAGATGATAACACCAAATCACAATATTTAATAGAAAGCTCGTCGGCCCACCATCTTGTACAGGTCAATCAGTCTCTAACCAACAGGTGAACTAGTCGTTACTTATTTGTTTCACACATGCACATTATTATTATAATACTATAATAGTAATAATGACAAGCTATTACTCTAAGCTCATATCAATATCCTTCTAAAATATATTGAATAAAATAAAACATAATTGAGTTTAATTCAAAAAATACCAAAATGTCTTAACGGTAGATGATAAAAATCATATTAGGCAAAAATGTAAATTTTCAAAAAATTACCAAACCACCAAGGATTTTGTAAGATGATGTTTTAAGATTTTTATTGTATTAGACTATTTTTAGAGGTCAAAATAAATTTTTGAGTTGACAAAAAGTACTGTATTTTCAAAACCACTCGTGAAAAATCTCAAATAAATACTCAATATATGAATAATCTCGATCTCTATAACATACAAAATGTTACGCGGAAAAAGTTTTGTCAATACAAAGTTATTCTTATTTTTCGGTAACAAAAATATAAATTTGATAAAAAAAATAAAAAAATACAAAATATTTGAATTCAGAAATATTATAAAGGTTCCTTATAATGAGACGAACAAATCTTCAAATTGTGTCGACGGACAAAAATTATTCCGTAGCCTCCAAAACCATGACTTTCTTTTCCCACTCCTGAATAATGTCTCTAATTCCTTAAAATGTTCTCTATTAGTAAAAATGAACATGAAAATTACTTTAAAATGGTTTTCGTGGCTTTAGATATTTTAATGAAAATAATAATTTTATATTATATTATTTATTTTAATCAATTTATTTTAGAATTAAATTCAAATAAATTATTTTAAGATTTCAAAAATTATAGAAAAATATTTATAAAATAAATGATTTTATTAAAAAAATATCGGTGAAATCGGTCCCAAAACCCCACTTGTACCGATAGGTACAAGTTGAACTGTCAACATTTGACCAGACCTGAAAACCTAACCCGAACCCGACCCAAAAATTTCGGGTTCTGGGTTCGGGTTAGAGATTTCGACCCGTTTGTAAAACCGGGTCGGGTTCGGGTTGACCCGGAAACCCGAAATCGACCGGTTTGACCCGTTTTTAGTTAATTTAATAGGATTTTAAAGAATTTTTATGAAATAAATAAATGATATTTCAAAAAATTATAAACATTGTTGCCCAAATTAAATTAATCTGATTTATTTTAAATTAATTGAAGTAAATCTTACCTTAATTTAATTTAGATTTAAATAAATTGAATTAAATAAAAAAATTAATAAAATATACCCGAAGCGGGTCGGGTTCGGGTTGACCCGAACCCGAAGCGGGTCGGGTTCCGGTTCAGAAAACTGACCCGTTTGCAAAAATGGGTCCGGTTCGGGTCGGGTTGAACAGTGTCGGGTCAATTTCGGGTTGGACCCGAACTCGACCCGTGACCCGTTTTTGACAGCTCTAGGTACAAGTTTCTTAACGATTTTCACCGGTGCCTAAAAATTATGAAAAAATTCGTGTAAGTAAAATATTACGATCAAAATACTATGCCAAAGACGGTTTGCAATTTGGAGTTAAATGACTCTAGAAAAATTTAGGAAAGTCAAAATACGGGCTATTATAAATATTATTTTTTAGAGTTCAAATATATTTTTATTCAATAAAAACCGCACAAATTTCGAAATCATAGTTATAAAATTTCTTAAAAATATTCAAAATATGCATAATCGTAATCTCTATAATATATTAAAAGTTACGTGTTGAAAGTTTTACCAATGCAAAAGTATCTCCATTTTTAGCTAACGAAAATAAAAATTTGATAAAAACTTTGTATTTAGATAGGGGCAAGATAACCTACCTCAATCCAGACAACTTACGGTTGAAAATGAGCCGAAGTAGATAAAAAATCCTTTTTTTTTCTCCCTAAATCATCTTCTTATAGCTTTTACCAATCAAGTCAGAACATGTCAATCCAGATGCTGAACCAGTAAGTGTCGCACAATAGTCCGAGTTATCATACTTAGGCGATGATGTTAAAAGGGGTTGTAGTCTGGCCATGGTGGTTGAAGGGATCATTATTAAGCGACGTAGGTTAAATGTACCATTGTTGAGTAATAAAGGTCTGAGGATCGTAGTTGGGTGATAGAGGTTAGAGGACCATAGTCGGCTAGTGATGGTGGTCAAAGGAAATTTACCAAATTCGCACAGAACATAGATAATCATATTCCAGAACATTTATTCTACTGCACAGAGAATTTACGGATTCACAGAAAAATGTAATCAACTGAAAACGCTGCCGAATCAAAAATACCCGGACAAAAATCTTCGGAAAATAACCAAAAACTGCACACTCGGCACTTCAACAATATACAGAAAGTTACGCGGTAAAAACTGAATCAATCAAAAGTTACGGACGAAAATCGGTAACGGAAACGAAATCCGGACAGAAAACACCGCCAACTCGACGTTCTGAAAATTGAGAAAGGCGGAATGTGCCTTACCTTGCGTACAGCAAAATCCTCAACAGTCTCGACGAACGAAAACGGACCCGCGGCTTCCCGAAATCAACTTTTCCTTTTTCTCTTTTTCTTCCTCTCTCCTCGGATCAAAATCTGATATTTTATAAAATTTTTCTCTCTCCTCAAAATATCTCATTTCCTTAAGAAATGCTCAGATCGTCCTGGACGATCGCACTTCGTCCCGGACGATGTGTGCTCTGGAAAATCCTCGTCCAGACGAAATTTTCATCATCGTCCCCGGCGACAGGTCTCGGGAGAATTTTCGTCCAGACGATCCAAATTTCGTCCCGACGAATCATACAACCAAAACTGATTTTCTGCACAACCTGTACCGATCGTCCCGGACGATCCAACTTCGTCCCGGACGAACCTGGAGCAGAACTGATATTACAGAGAGATCGTAGTCGGTCGATGAAGCTTGGAGGGATTATAATAAGGTGATAGAGGTCAAAGGAACTATAGTTAGGCGAAGGTGAAATTGGAGAGACTGTTGTTAGGTGACAGAAATCGGTAGGACTATAGTCGATGGGTGAAGAGGTCAGAGGGACCTTAGGGGGCGACGAAGGTTGGACAAACTATTGTTATGTGAGAGTGGTCATAGTCTGCGAGTGACTATGATAAAAAAGACCATAATCAGACGATGTATGTCAGAGAGATCACAGTTTGATGACTAAGGTCTAATAGCCTGTTGTTGGATGTAAGAGATTGGAGTAGGGGTGTAAATGAGTTGAGTCGAATCAAGTAATTGATTTACTGAGCTGAGCTCATTTAATTTCCACTAAACTAAAGCTTGAGTTCAAGCTCGACTCAAGCTCGTTAAGAAGGAATAAAGATCGAACTCGACTCACATGCTTGAGCTCATTTAAGAAGCTCGAGCTTGACTCGTTTATTGTGCTCTAGCTCATTTATAAAGCTTGAGCTTAACTCATTTAAAAAGCTCAAGATTGACTCGTTTTCTTAGTTAAAAATTATAAATTTATTTATTTTTTAAATAACTTGTATCAAATTAAAACTGAAATAGAAATTAAATAGCAATACATTACTCTTTTTTCTCCATTCTTTTTCAAAATCTTATGTTATTTTTTCATATTTTTATTCCTATTCATTTTATTTCAATATAATTGTACATAATACAATTCATTACGCTTTAAAAATCACATAAATAAGCAAATTCCTACATTCTATGACATCAAATTGTAACTAAAATAAATTATAAATAAAATAAATAAACATCACATTAAAAAATATAGTAAAACAAATCAAAACAAAATGTAAATTAATATATTAATCTTCAACATTTATGAAAAATTAATCTTTCAATAGTTATTTAGGAAAACAACCATAATACAATTCATGTAAATTCCTAATGCTACTAAACAAGACATCTTGGGTACTCATCACTTCATTACAGTTTAAAAATTAAACAAAGGAAAATTTATTAAATTTAAACAGATTTTATGAATATGAAAACAAGCACAACATCAATATAAATATTAAACTAAAATCCCTTTGGCTTTTCACTGTATTTCAAATTTAATTTATCTATGGAGATTCTCCTATATATTAATAGCCTTTAATATATTAATCTTCAACATTCCTTAAATCTACCAACATCGCAATGCTTAGGAGCAATATGAATACAGACATGTCCTGAAACACAATAGAAATAAAAGCTTGTACGCATGTGTTGACCTCTCTGTAAAGAACCAAAAGAAGAAAAAAATTTGTACGTACCTCAGCTACGTCAGATCCCTGAAATCCCACCGAACCCGTAAATCCCGCTAACCTGCAAACGACGTTGAATCCATAGCTTCTCCACGATTTCTGTAGGGAAACCATCCGCCGCTCTTGCTTATAAAACAAAGGAGAAATGAGTTTTGTACTTTTCTTCTTACACACACACTGCCGAGCTCCAGCCGAACCATCCAAGCGCACGCCACTGCTTCCGCTTGCAAAGATCGACGCCCCTAGCCTTGTCTGATCCTCCGAGCCCTAGTCGCAACCCTTCTCCTGTAATATCAGTTTTTGCTCCAGGTTCGTCCGGGACGAAGATGGATCGTCCGGGACGATCGGTACAGGTTATGCAGAAAATCAGTTTTGGTTGTATGATTCGTCGGGACGAAAATTGGATCGTCTGGACGAAAATTCTCCCGTGAACCCTTCGCCAGGGACGATATGTCATTTTTCGTCTGGACGGAATTCCTCTCTTCATGGATCGTCCGGTACGAAGCTCGATCGTCCGGGACGATCAGTCTGGATATATATAGAATTGAGATATTTTGAAGAGAGAGAAAAAGCTGAGGAGAGAGAAAAACGAAGGAAAAAGTGGAAAAGCGGATTTTCGGGCGACGCCGAGCTGTTTTCGTCCGAGGAGACTGTTGAGGAAATTGCTGTGCACGAGGTAAGGCACAATCCGACTTTCTAAATTTTCAGAACCGTCGTGTTTGGCGGTATTTTCTGTCCGATTTTGTTTCCGTTAGCGATTTTCGTCCGTATCTTTTGAACGGTTCAGTTTTTACCGCGTAACTTCTGGTATATCGTTGCCGTGCCGAGTGTGCACGTTTTGACTATATTTTGAAGATTTTTGTCCGGATATTTTTGATTCGACTGTGTTTTTAGTCGACTGGATTTTTCTGTGAACTTGGAAATTCTCTGTGCAGTAGAATAAATGTTCTGAAATGTTGATATCTATATTCTGTGCGAATTTGGTGAATTTTGATTTTCTGGAAAATTGTGTAAATTCCGTATACTGCCGTTGTGCTGCCCGATTTTTGAGTAATTCCTGATTTGTCCGGATTTTCTCTGAATTGATATGCTATCTGTATATGCTATGGAAAGGGAGTTATAAGGGGCCTGGATCCTATGAGATTCAGTTAGTGAAACGGGAAATCTGAAATGAGCTCAATCTAAAATTTTGATATTTGTTCTGTTCCGGATCCGAGGAAAAATCTGTTTAGGTGCTATATGCACTATTTATATATTCTGGTGCTGGAAGCACATCTGATCTGTTCTGGTGCTATAAGCACATTTGTTCTGGTGCCGGGGGCACACTTAGCTATTAATTACTCAGCTATTATTCTGGTGCCGGGGCACATTTAGCTATTAATTAAATATCTGATATATGCTGAGTTTATTCTGTTCTGATATGATCTGTACGAATCTGATTCTGTTGATCTGATATGTCTGATCTGTTATGTTTCTGATTTAATACGACTTCTGTTTCCGTACAGTTCTGTTTGATTTGATATCTGTCCGATTCCGTTCTGATTTCTGTACGGATTTGTCTGCTGTATTGGTTTTGAGTTTCTGAGGATTTTGATTGGAGTTTGTTGCTTTGCTGAGCTGTTGAGCTCACCCTTGCTTTCTGGTGGTTTTCAGGTTCTGGGAAGGGCAAGGAAGTTCAGGACTAGGTTTCAGAGTCTGATCAGTTTAGGTACTCTTGTACTTTTGATTTTTGTACAGTCATGGCTTTTCTGTTCTGTCTTTCTTTCTGTTGAAGGTCATGTACTGTTCTGTAGATGATTATTTTGAGGAAATGAATTCTGATAGACGTTTTGTTCCGCTGCATTTGATGTTTTTAGTAGCTCTGTTGTTCTGTGTGCTTCTGTTGAGTTAAGAATTTGGAAGATCAGTTCAGTAACCTAATCCAAAGCCAGATCCTGGTTAGCTATTCCCCGTCGCGATCCGGCGCGGGCGGGATCCGTCTCGTCTCGGGTCGGGTCGTGACATCTCCAGCCTACGACCGTGCCTCTAGAATTTGATGTCCCCTCCATCTCTCAGTACCGCAAACCTAGATGAACTCTCCATCCTTCGAGCCTTACCTTACCTTTTGGTATATCCGACCCAGAGAGAGAGATAGAGAGCTTTCCCTACCTCTACCCGAAGCCTCCTCTCCGACTCCATTGTCATTCGACTTCGCACATTTGACGACTCTCCCTTCTTATTGAATAAGGAACTTTTATTGGGTGCGGAGTGCGGACGTAGCTCTGTGTGTGCAAGCAAATAGGTTCACGCCACGTGGAGCCCACCTTGACCCCATCGAGTTGAGGAGCATGTGTGCTCTGTTTACCCGATAACCTGATAACACGAACCATCCGAAATACTGTACTTGAAAAAATGAGCGGTTAAAGCTAGGGTTATATTTGATGGCACCATTTTTTTACCTCAGTTAAAACTTTCTTCTCGTAACACCTGAAACCTCAGAAAGCAGTAGAAGAACGTAAGGTCTGAGGTTCGCGGCGTAAGGTCTGAAGATGGATACTGTGCTGGAGGATATGAACGACTGGTCGGAGATGGAAGGTTTTACGCAAGAGGCACAGCTTAGAGGAGGAGATGGTTTCAATAGAATACCCAACCAAACATGGATATATTATTGGTAAATATGATATGAATGTCGTGACTTCTTTAGTGTTTTAAAAAGTTTGTATTGGTGAGAATATATGTATTGGTGGGCAGGCGGTATCGTTTAGTACCCTTTTTAAATGTTTGGTACAGCTCGGTATCAGTAGGTATCGGTCGGTACTTCTAGGTACCGAAAGGTACAGAAGTTATTTTGAAATTGTCTATGTGTTTCCAACGTTAAACTCGAATTGGTTGTTATTCGTAGGTTGTTTGTAATAGTGAGAAAGAGGCATATGATATTTACTATCGTTACACGCACAGTGTTGGTTTTAGTGTTCGCAAAGATCATCACTGTTATTGGCCTAATTCGAGGAAGATACGGATGAAAGATTTTGTATGTTTGAAAGCTCGTTTTAAGAAGGGCCTTGACCTGAATGCTAAATCGAAATACAGGAAATCCAATACTAGGACAGAGTGTCCCGCGATGATTAGATTTTCAGTTGATCAAGATGGGGAATGAAAGGTTAATAAATGCATTGAGAATCACAATCATGAGTTAGCAAGGCCAGAATATCAACATTTACTGAGATCATGCAGGAATATTACCGAAGAGAGAGCATTCGTTCTTAAATCTATGACTGATGCTGGGATTAGAACCATTGATGCTTTTACATACTTAGCTAATGAAGTTGGTGGGAGGGAGTATGTAGGTTTTTTAAGAAGAGATGCATATAACTTCAACTCATCAGCCTACACCAGTGGAACATACTAGTCAAGTTTCTTTTGCAAATATACAAGATTACTTCACTTCAACTCATCAGCCTACACATGTGGAACCTATTAGTCATGTTCCCTTTGCGAACATTCTTTGTCGACCAACCAGTCAGCCCAACCCTGAATATTTAAATATGATGAATGGATTTATTGATGCTGAAAGGCTTGGATAAATATTCAGAATTTCTTAATTGGCTTAATTTGATTTCTGTTATTATTGTTAAAGATTTCTTATCATAGAAACTTCGGTGTTTTGATCAGTACCGAGCTTCTAAGTACCTCTCGATATCGGTGGGTACCTTTATGTACCGGTCGGTACCGATCGGTACCTCTCGGTACCAATCAGTAATGAGTAATACAATGTTCTGGTGCTTCTACGTAATATTATTGTTGTGGTATGATATTTACTATGTTTATTGAAAATAAAGTTGGCAGATGTACTATTGCAGGTATTTAAGATGGGTGGTTGTGATATTAACTGTGGTAGTTGAAATTTAAAGCTATATAAGTTTAGGCGGTTCATGTATTTTTTTTTATAATTCTATCATGGTTTATAAATTTCGTTGGCCGGATGCAAAACTTCATCTCGGCATGCCGATCAAGGAATTTGTCAAGCTTGGCACAATTAGAATGCATTACTACGTGGATGTTGTTGCAGATTGTGAACTTGAACAACAAGCTAGACGAAATGAAATATATAGATGCTGTGTTCATACATGGCATGATCTTTGTGATCGTTTGCTTCAAGTGGCATGGAGGGAAGAGATTGCTATTGAGGAAAACATATCAGGTCGGTTCTTAAATTCTACGGGGTCGAGTGCTGTCCAAAAGAATTTTTTTGCAAATCATCATCACCTAGCCAGTGTTCATTTCCTGCAGCAGCGTTATCATGAGCTGACTTGTAAAGGAAAATTAACAAGCTCTGATTATGTGGTCAGACGAGCTTCTGATGTTGATAATGTTATTCTTTATCACCCGTGGGATCCTGCTGAAGATAGTTTTTTAGTTGATTTGTATAAGCAATTACTAAATGAACGTGTTTATGGTCGCAAGAGGAAGATGTTTTTGGATATCAAAGATTGGCAAGATTTACAATTTGAGCTAATGACAGAATTTGGATGTTGTCCTACACAAACGCAACTCCAACAACATGTTCACTGCTTGGTTAAGAAGTAGAACACCTAAAATGTACTTACATATTTACCAAGTTAGAACGTTTTGTCTACTTACAATTTACAAGTGTAGTACGACTACCGTATAAGCGTGGAACATAACAACATAAATGCAAGTTCTGCTCTAAACTTAGGCATTTCAGCTTGCAAGTCCAATAGTAAGTCCTATTTAACAGAGTTTGGTTGGATAACATTTTCCATATATTTGCAAACAAACATCCCACAGTCATAACCGTTGGTTTGTGTTGGAATTCCCTCAGCTTCCTGAACTTTCCATGATCTGATATCAGTATGAAAACTGCCTTGAGTTTCCTCGTGTAAATGATTTATCTGTAATAATAGTTAAGTAAAATTAACGTAAAATTTATAATACGAATGTATACAACACACTTAAGATGTACAGCAATCGACTTACCACTGTTGACCTCAATTTTGCCTAGACTCCTGGTCAAAGAGTTTGACTTGGTCAAATTGACCAAGTTAGACCTCGAGACCCCCTCCAGTAGGTTCACTGAGTTGGTTGGAGTCGGTCGAGCCCAAACCCAGGCTGTGGGTCAACCTAGTTGACCAAGTCGACCCGGGTTGACCCAAATTGACCTAAAGAGCCTAAAATTAATTTTAAATCAATTTCATGCCTTCGAGGCTCGACCCATGGGCTCCCTTGACTCTCTTGACTGATTTGACCAAGTCAATCGTTGACTTGGTTAAACCATGTCTTAAATAGGCTAAATTAGCCTATTTAGAGCCCATTAAGACCTAATTAATGCCATTAACTCCTCCCCATCATTTTGAATTGCAAACCACGGCCTCATGAGGCTATTTTCCCTCATAAATGTTGAGATATTCGATCTGAGCTGTTGACGATAGGGTTAGGCCATTTAAATATCGAAATCTTAGGTTATTTGAGGATCTTTTTCATCTTTCTCCCTCTCCAAGCCTTAGAACCCTCTGAAAATTCGTGGGAGCACTCTTAGAGAGTTTCCCCATCTTCCCCGACCAGATCCCGGCGTCCTAGGCCCGCCGGTGGCGAGAACTCCGGCGAAACCGAGCACCACATTCCTTTCGGGGCTTCTACCGCTCAATCCAAGGAGATTCAGAACTTGAGGTCAACTAGAGAAATATTTCTGCCGCTTCAACAAATCCAACGAGCCTAAGAACGCAAAAATCGGACGATTAGATCTCTCAAAATCCCTTAGAATAGGTCACAATGCTTAGGGTTAAATAACTTTTTGAAAAGCACTTTATAAGTTGATCCAAACGTCCCCCATGATTTATGTACATGCCTAGATCATATGTTTAAAATCTCATAAGAATCCATCGAGTATTTTGAGAGAACGAGGCGTTTTTCTATTCTAGGGCTTCGGTTCGTTCTTTGAACTGCATGAAATCGTAGCCGTTGATCTTTAGATCAACGGCTGTAATTTCGCCGTTCTGTGTTTGAGCCGAACAGCGGATCCTAATCCTTGCCTACGTGGATAAGTGACAATGATTGCGGGACCAATCCAGTTCCGCCACTTGTCGTGCCAAGGAATTTCTGGGATTAGTTATTTGATTTAATCAATTTTAAGCTATTTTAATTTCAAAAATTCATTTTGGATCCGTTTTTCGCGTATAATATATCGAATCGTTTGCATTTTTGCCCTCTTTAATTTAAAATTATTTTTAGTTAAAAATATTTTGTATATTTTAAATTATTTTAAAAACAGTAAAAAGTACTATTTAAAAAAAATACTATCTTAATTATTATATCATAATATTATTATTTTTAATTATAATATTAATAATTATATTATGTTAAACTTTTACTTACTGTTTTGTATTTATTTATTATTATTATTATTATTATATAAAATATATATATATAATATATATATATATATATATATATATATATATATATATATATATATATATATATTTTATAATTAAATATTATGTTAACTATTTTATTTAGTTTAATTGTTTACATTATTGATAATTAATAAAAAAATATTATTACTATTATATATATACAAATATATATTTTTTAATTAATTTAAATTTCAAAGATTTTAATGTTTTAAGTCAAGATTATTTAATGATAATTTTAAATAATTCTTTTTAAATTATTTTAAATAACCCCTTTTATTGTATGTAAACTTCAGAAATTCATAACTTTCCCGTTTTAAATCTATTTTTAACGCACAACATCTTGATTTGAATGTATTTGAATTCTGCACATTCTGGAACTAGTTTTACGTAAAAATTTTTGGATCTGTAGGCAGTTTTTTTTGAAAACCAGCAAAAATAACACTGCTTTGAAATTATTTATACTACAAGAAAATAGGTAATTAGTGACCAACAAAATTGGTCGCTAAAAATGTTAATTTGGACGCTAAAGCAAATAGCGACCAAAAATATTTGGGTCGCTGATTTGTCGCAATAGCCTCGTCGCTGAGGCTTTAAGCGACCAAATTTTTTTTTGGTTGCTAAATTAGCGACCACTAATTAGTATTGGTCGCTAAAATTGAACATATTAGCGACCATTTTTTTGGACGCTAATGAATATTTATTTGGATGCTATTTAGTAATTTTAATAATTAATTTTATTAATTATATTTTCCCTTTAGCGACCAAAATAAAAATTGGTCGCAAAATAATCAACCTAATAAATCACATTCCCCATTAATTTCATGAAGTTTTGATATATAGTTATGGATATAAAAGTAATGATATGTAGTAAAAAAAATATTATCCAATTATTATGCCTTGGTTATAACAATTAAAATCAATCCATCACTCCTTTATATTGCAATTAGTTAGATAAATTTCATAATAGAGAAATAACACGTTTTATTAGCTTGAGGTAACAATAATAAAAATCATAGAATCCAAAAAAATTATTTTCAATCTCAATATCATTGTCAAGAATTTGCTATTAGAAAATGAAAATTATATTCATTTATATGCTTTTACAAATACATCCATCAATTAACATAAAAAATGCGATCTCAGAAATCATTAATCATAAAATCTTAATGTTTACAAAATGATAACATCTAGTTAACATAAAAATCTTTCATTAACTTTTATGCAAATAAATATAAAATTACAAAATCAGCTCTATCAAAGATAAATGACAACATCAATCTATAATCACATTTAACAAAGCTTGTGCATTCAAAAGAGAAAAGCACTCCATCCTATCTATATAATCGAAAATCTTAGAGAAGCTGCTACTAAAAGGAATGTTATCCATAAGGTCTTCATTTTCTTGGAACAGCTCACTAGAAGGATGCAACAAGCTTAGCTTTGTTTCCTCTTCAACAACTTCCAAAATGTCAGCTTTCATATTTGACTTGCATAAAGGAATTATTAAGTTAGATGCATAAATATTGTAGTTTTTCAAATAAGGCAACTTTATGGGCAAGACAAATCTGTCACAAAACATCACAAACAATATCAAAGGAAATCATCATGAAAAAATAAGATAGTTTCATCAAACACTCTTAAAGATGCTTCATTTAGGTGATGGAATTTACCTGCTGTTTGGATCGTAATAGATGCCATTAATGGAGCCATCACTACAGGAGAAGCACACATAGTAGAAACCAGCTATTATCAAACCACAATCTATTCCAGTAGTAAAGAATGCTATCAAGATTCTGAAGTGTTGTTCACAGTTGTTTGATGCACACGGGTGCTGAAGGTGTGATCCCTTATCTTAGCTATCATTGAGCAAAACTTCCTCATATAACTCTATTTTTTTACTTTACCAAATGCCTCAAATTGACTTCTTTATAACAAAGTACATAAGCATTAATAAGAAATACTATCAAATAAGACATCTTTAGTACCTTCCATTAGTCCTTATGATGAGCAAACATAAAGAGCTGAAACAAAGAACTTATAGATCAACTATCAGCATAACCTGGTAGGAACCGCTGGGTACACATTCAGATAACGCAGTGGTACCCAGCGGTACATTCTGTCACACAACTTAACGAGCAAATAGCATTCTCAACATCTCAACATCATTCAAACCAAACCCTAAAAGCTGAAAATAATCGAAAATTACATATAACTCAAGAAATACAAACCTTGCCCATTGCCACGATGAAGCTCAGGATGCTTAGTGTAGAAGATGAAGTTGCTTCGTTCGTGTGGAAGATGAATAATGGCCTGCAACTTCTCCTTGTGGAAGATGGATTGTAGTCTAGCAAATCGCCCGAAAAAGTTAAACTGGAAGCGACGTTTCGGATCTTCTTGAAGATATGTTAACTGCGCATTTTTTCAAGTAAAGTATTTCGGATGGTTCGTGTTATCAGGTTATCGGGTAAACAGAGCACACGTGCTCCTCAACTCGATGGGGTCAAGGTGGGCTCCACGTGGCGCGAACCTATTTGCTTGCACACACAGAGCTACGTTCGCACTCCGCACCCAATAAAAGTTCATTGAATAAGAAGTTACGACATTTTGAACGGAAGCCACCACAAAAGCCCGTTCGCTGAGAAGGTAACTTTACCCTTTCACGCTCTTCTTTGTCCAAATCCCTAAATCCGTCAAAACCGAGAAGGTTTAGGGATTTAGGTATAATAATATTAAATTAATTAAAAATAATATTAGTTATAATTAACTTAATTTTATTATAATTAATTATCCTAATTTTAATTAATTGTTATTAATTATATTTGGGAGAACATATTTTGAGTCTTCGACTCAAACTTTCGTATGGGAGAACATATTTTGACACCGGTCCACGTCTGCCAAGCTTTTCTATGTTTGCATTAATGTCACCCACTTACTCGGTTACTCCTTCAATTATTGGTTACATTTGTCGGCCTGTAGAAAGGAGTTAACCTTACATCTCATAGCTAATGGTGTAGCATTCCCCTGGAATCTGATTGATACCACCTCCTGGATAGTTCTATTGTGTTGGTTTCATAGCTAATGGTGTAGCAAAGCCATGCATATACCTGCTCCTGCGGATGTGAAGGAAAATCGTGTTAAGAGCATGATTGTATCTCCCTGAATTGTTCCGTGGCCAACTCTAAAGGATTGATTGTCTTGTGGGGAAAAACCTCTGTAGAAAAGCTATCCAGTAGCTCAAAGCCTCCTAGTAATCATCCCACCAGTACCAATGCAAGGCTGCTTGTCAGCAGTTTCAATCCAAAACAAAGGTCTTTGATTTAGCTTATCAAGTTGTCCATCCTTCACGAGCTTGTTGAGGAAGTGCACTTAGTCCAAAAATCTGAGACTTTGAGGATCGATCCCATTGACATCTAATAGCAGATTTCCTGACTTTAGGTCCCTCTAATAGATGCCTCTGCTGCTGCAGTAGTCCAAAACATTGATTAGCTGTTGAAAGCACCTCCTTGCTTAATCCTTCTTCAATCTTCCACTGCTTGCAATTTTGTCAAAGAGTTCACCACCTGTCACAAGCTCCAATACAATGTATATATTTGTCTTGCATGCCATCACCTCATACATCTGTATTACATTTGGGACTGTTGTTCAGAGGTAATGGAGGGTTTGGTTTAGCAAGCACGCGAGGATGGACTTGCATGGGGGTCTTGAGGCTGCTTGAAGTCCAGCTTAATGTAGGTGAGGAGGTCGGCATATGAAGGGAGTTCGTCCGTGAGGTCTGGAACTTGTCGTTAGATAGGGAGGATATCGGGTTGTGGGAAGAAACGCTTGGTACATGTCTTGAGGACGAACTGTTTCAGGCAGATGGAGACGGGGAGTTGGGCTGGATGTTGGTGGCTTACGTGAGGTAGGACGGACAAGGAAAGTTGGGGCGGTTTTCTTGCGTGAAGAGGGAGATGCAGGTAGAGGGTTGGAATAGGGAGATCAAAGGTTGCAGAGGATTTTCAAACATGAAGGGGAGCTTGTGGGTTTCACGTTAGGCAGAAGAAGTGAGAAATCTTCCTATACTTCATTTTAATGACTCGGCTGTAATCAAATAAGACAACGTTTGTTTGAGGTTTTGCTTCAAGCAAAATATCCGAGATTCTGATATTTTGCTTTTAATAAATGAGGTATGCATTGATTTGGATTAGACTCTTCATTTGGCCTTTGATATATATTTTTTAATTAAATTTAGAGTTAATTAATGCTCTGTAAACATTATTTATGCTATTAAAAAATGACGATGCTCAATAGATTAAAATCAGTCCAATTCGTGTGCGGTTTCTCGATTTGTGTGAAATCTTCTCAGAATTGGTGTTGATTTTATCGCATAATTTTCTTTAAGCAAATTGGCAGTCAATTTAGAGTATTGACGACGTTCTGAACGCAATGACAAAGTTTATTTTGCAATCGAACATCATCTGAGCGGTGTTGCATACAATTTTCCTCGATTTATGCATCGTTGCCTCAGGATCTATGGTTATTTATGTGCGTTATTTTAATTGAATAAATTTATAGTAAATTTTAAGTATTGGCGACATTTCGAAGGCAACAAAGAAATCTGTTTTGCAATCGAAAATCATTTGCGAAGCGTCCCGTACTATTTTTCTCAATTTGTATTGATACGTCATCTTGAAATTATCTTGATCGAGCACGAATCTCGAGACAAAACTCAAACCGAAAACTTCAAAAATTAAATTCGGAAGTACCTGAACTCCGATTTCAGCAAACTTACAGTCAAACTGAGCGTCTCAGAAATACGAACCCAACGACACCAAATTCGACCCAATCCGAGCCCAAATGGGTCCGAATCATGCACCCGAAGCGTTGTTGGAAGGTTCAAACCGCAATTTGAGTTACCAAATGGTCTCCGATTTTAACGAGCTTATATTCGAATTGAACGGCTCAACGAGACGAATCCAACGAGCCCAAGATCATCGAATTCCGACGTCAATAAGCCTTCAAATGTCCAACGAACAGCGCTCGATCGTAGGATTCAATATCGGCCGTCCCTTCGACCACTCCCTATTCGCCCCTGATCTCACGCCTATTTACGAGCTATGCCACTCCAGAAAATCTATAAATAGAGCCCTCATTCTTCACAAGAGGGATCCAAGTGAAGAGAGAGAAGAAGAAGAAGAGAAGGGAAGGAAGAGAATGAAAAAGCTCCTCCTCGACCACTGCCGAAGCCTCACCGGACCATCGCAGGAGCCTCGCCGGACCACCGCTGGAGCTTCGCTGCACCACCGCCGGAACCTCGCCGGACCATTATTCGGAGCTTTGTTGCACCACCACCTCAAGGCCGACGTTCAGGCCCGACGTTCTGCTAAAGGCCCGACGTTCAAGCCTAACATTCTGCTTAAGGCCAGACTATCAACTAACACCCGAACTTTCAAGTGACACCAGGTCTAACACCAGATTTCTATCGAACAATTGCTAATTGTAATCTTATCGCCCTTGGAGGCGGGCCAGCCCTTTATAACCGACTCAAATTATAGTGGAATCATTTTCAACCGGGCTAGGCCCCGTGGTTTTTTCCCTTTTAAGAGTTTTCCATGTAAAAAGTCTTGTTTTCTCTGTGTATGTGCTGGATATCCGTGCAAAACTTAGACGTATAATTAAAACTTTATCACTGCGTATATTCAAGCCTGCAACATGTATGTTGCCTCAAGATGCATGTCGGCCTCCTCGCATGTCTTTTAATTGATCCAATTGGTTCTCATTTTTGGGTGTTAGGGATGTTTCAAACGCTACGACGATGTCCATTTCTTGATCGGATGTTATTTGAATGACCTCGCATGCCAGTTTCCTCTGTTTGCACATCATCGCCTCAGTATTCATGCTGCCTCATCGGCTAATCCCAATTTAATTGAATATAATATAGTCTTTAAATATCTACGACGTTCTAGAAGCAACAACGAAGTCCGTTTCTGGCTATCGGATTTCGTTTGGGCGATGTTGAGTACTAACTCTCTTGATTTATGCGTCGTTGCCTAGAGATTCCTACCACCGTCCTGGCCGATCACAATTGATCAAATAAAATATAGTTTTTAATGTTGACGACGTTCCAGAGGCAACGAAGAAATTAGTTCTACGATCGAACATCTTTTGGGTGACATCGAGCATTAATTTTGGTTGTCGGCCGTCCATTTTGATTGGTCTCTTCCGATTTGATTGTGAGTTGTTTCCATGAAGGCCAATTCGACGTCCTGATTGCAACAGTGCAGTCCGTTTTGCAATTGGAGGCCGTTTGTACTTTTAAGTAATGTGTCACGTTGGCGTGCGCGTTCTTTGATTCGTCAATTTTGTCCTCTTTGCATGCAGTTTGATGCATAAGGGTGAACAAGTATGTTTTTCCTTTATTTGTACATTTACAATTGAGGTAGGGGTTGGGAACATAGCAACCATTAGGAATAAAAATTTAATAAAGTTTTTTGTGCATTGGATTCTTCGTACTAATATAATTTTATATTACTTTGTATAGTTGTTGATGCTTAAATTCGTTTTTCTGTGGCTGTAAGGATGTGTTTGATATGAATTCCTTTTGAAATTTTTTGAACTTGATGAGTGGCTGCTTGATGCTATAAGTTTGATAATGCCAATTACATATGAAAGATAAGCATCGTATGAACTATTTATTACTTATATTCCTTTTGCATATTGCTCGGGCACCCATGGCTATGTGCTACTTTCCTTTTTCTAGAAATGGTTTTGTTAGCTATTTTTTTTCCAGGTTGTTATTGTCATGTGAATCGTGTGAAAATCAAGCATATTATCATTGTGAAGATTTGTTTATCTTGAGATTTAAAATATTGTTCAACAAAAAACAATTCAGCAGTTATCTATCTTATTATTGATCCATGAGGCCCTCATGATCCTAAAGGTTTTAGAAATTGGCCACATGTTTCAAGCAATTTCAATCTAGCCTCTAAACTTGATTGACCATATCTATTTATTGGTTTCCAATAACTCCATTAAATTCATTCCCTTGAAGGAGCCTGATTAAAGTGAATCGAATCTCATAATTTCAAAGTGAATTACAATATTCTAGTTGATTATGAGGTTGTATTGAATGTAGATTTATGTGATCTTGAACATGGAGGAGAATGAACTACATCAGCAAGGGCATACTTGAAACTTAATTTCCTTCTAACACATTTAGTTTTTGGAGTTTAGGTTTATATTTAAATATATGCAAGAATTTGCAACTTCCTGGTGTGGGTAAGTATGATTTTTTTATTTTATTTTATTTTATTTTATTTTGATTTTTTGTAAGTATGATTTCTCTTTTGACATTTAATGTGCATCTTGTTTGAATATTATATTGATAAGGAATGATCAAATGTCAAAGTGCATTTAGTTATTTATGGAAAATACATTACTGATAAATATGAAAATACATTGTGAAGATTGCTTGCATATTGACTTTTACCTGTCTTTATAATTGAAATCCCTGGGACAGTAAAGCCAAAGCCACAAATCATTTGGGGATAATGCATACAAGCATATATTGTGCATAGAGGAATCTGCTTTGAGAATTGTATGTAAACCACTTCTTATTTCTTTCATGTTTTTGTATAAATTTTTATTGGTCTCGCTTAGTATAATATTTTCCTTCAAATAAGTGTGAAAAAAATTGTGCAAATAGATAAAAATTGAGGGAGGAGTAGTTGAATTTCAGAAGTTATGGACGAATATTTTATCTATCTTGAACTTGAGGGGGCAAGAAGTAATTTTGCGATTTTTTGTGCTTTTATTTTCGGGAGTTTCAATTTTCACTTTTGTAGGGATGATGATATTTTTTTGTGCTAATTTTTCACTCAGTGTTTTCTTAAAATTTTTCATTTTCTTTGTAATATTTTATTTCCTTGCTATTCAATACTAGCGGTGCAAATGCATTGCACTCAAGTGCCATTTTTATGCTGGCATTCACCAGTTGTTAAGTGATGCTGCTGCTTGGAAAGTGTTTCTAGTCTTCTTGGGATTTGGCATTGATCTTCTTGGATGAATTTTCTTACATTGGCAAGTTTTGATAAATAATGAAGGTTTTGATATCATTTCTATTGTGAGAAGGTGTTTCTCTAGATTAAGAAAAAAATTAATATGTAATCAATCTTTTGAGATAAATTTCTGGTGTTTGACATCATTAGATCAAAGCACGGTGTCCTGGTCAGCCAACTATCTTAGTATTGGGATGGGTTGAAAAAAATTAAAACATTTAATAAAAAATTCAACCATAAATTTCTCTGTACAAATAATTTTTTTTCGATGTTAGTTTTGGCTCGCTTATCTCAACCTTAGGTTTATGTAGAAGAGGCCACATACAAGCTCAGTACTCTCATCTAACTAATTGAGGACCCGCATAAACCTAATTTTGTTATGATTGATTGTTTGAAGTAGTCAATATGCCTCTTTTAAACTTGTTGCGTGTTAGAAAATACGCGGCGGTAGAGTTTGTAGATTCACGTCCGAGCGTTGCACGTAAATTTAACACACAAGAAGAAAAGAAAATGTAAACACCAGAGTTTTTACGTGGAAAACCCAAAAAGGGAAAAAACCACGGGGCCTCGCCCAGTTGTAAAGTTCCACTAGTGTTTTTGTAGATTACAAATAGCTGATTCGTTCCCAACTGCTGATTCGTTCCACAAGTTGGGATAATCAGAATACAATTTGTTTCTCCCATGAAGTTTACAAAGTTCTGCGAATTCCTGGCGTTTCCCGAAAATCCGGTAGAGTTTCGGCGTCTTCAGGGGCAGGAAGAGCTCCGGCGGTGGTCGAGGAGGTGAGGAATCTCCTTTTCTCCTTTCTCCTCTTCTTCTTCTCTCTCTTCACTTGAGTTCCCTTGGTGTAGAATGAGGGCTCTATTTATAGTTTTTTCTGGAGTGTCATAGCCCGTAAATAGGCGTGAGATCAAGGACGAATTGGGAGTGGTTTGAATGGACGGCCGATATCGAATCCTTTGATCATGCACCATTCGTTGGACATTTGAAGGCCTTAATGATGTCGGAATTCGATGTCCTTAGGCTCGTTGGATTCATCTCGTTGAGCCGTTCTATTCGAGTATAAGCTCGTCAAAATCAGAGACCGTTTGGTAACTCAAATTGCGGTTTGAACCTTTCAACAACGCTTAGAACCCTTGATTCGGACTCATTTGGGCTCGGATTGGGTTGATCTTGGTGTCGTTGGGTTTGTATTTCTGAGACGCTCAGTTTGATTGTAAACTCGCTGAAATCGGAGTTCATATGCTCTCGAAATTAATTTTTGAAGGTTCCAACTAGCTTTTGCCTCGAGATTCGTGCCCGATTAAGATAATTTTGCGATGTTGTATCAGTTGCCCCCTATTTTGGGATGTCGTAGCTTCAGAAGTCTGAAAATATGCGTCACAAGTTTTTGAGAATTTTTTCGAGCGAGTCAAAATTATTCTTGTGTGTAGGAGCTCCGAAAGGCTTTGAAAGTGTCAAAATCGAGTCCGGAACGTCGAAAAATGTGTCCGGGGACCCCAAAAATGTCGAATTCGGACTTGTCGGGACGAAAAACGGGCTCGGGGTTAGCTGGACAGCCGAACCAGCCTAGCCGACCGGCCGGCTGGCGCCGCCGCCGCCGGCAGGAATCGCGTCCACGCTTACGCGTTGCGGCCGCGCATAAAGGAAACTTGCAACTTTTCTTTCGCGTGTTGTGCTGTGCGCGGTGTGCGCGCGCCTGTCGCGCGCTTGGATTTTGCGTGACTATTCGCGCGCGCGGATGCGCTGTGCCGCCCGATCTGCGATAGTTTTGCGTGTTGTGCGGCTGCCTGTCGCGATCTGTGTGCTATGGCCATGATTAGCGCTCCATTTTGAGGAGAGAGAGAGAGAGGGCAGTTCGGCCAACCGCCATTGTGGGCCTCATATGCACGAAAATAGTGTTTTTTTTGCTATTTCTGGGTCCAAAAAATTCAGGAAAAATTTAGAAAAATAGGGAAATCCGAAAATTATGATAACTCCCTCCTATTCTCTTCAAAACCTATAAATAGGCCCCCTAGGCCTTTAGGAAACTTGCAACTTCTCTTTCTTTCTCCCTCTGGCTTTCTGGCGGTTGAGGCTTCCGCTATTTTGAGTGGGAAACTTCCCCTGCTCGAATTAGCGCCCCTCCTCGCGTGCAGAAGCCTACGGGATTTTTTCCTCACCCTCCGGCCTACTGACGGTTGAGGCTTCCGATATTTTCGAGTTGGAATTTTTTCCTACTCGAATTAGCGCCCCTCCTCGCGTGCAGAAGCTTACGGGATTTCTTCCTCTCCCTCCGGCCTACTGACGGTTGAGGCTTCCGTTATTTGCGAGTTAGAATTTTTTTCCTGTTTGAATTAGCGCCCCTCCTCGCGTGCAGAAGCCTACGAGATTTCTTCCTCTCTCTCCGGCCTACTGACGGTTGAGGCTTTCGTTATCTGCGAGTTGGAATTTTTTTTCCTGCTCGAATTAGCGCCCCTCCTCGCGTGCAGAAGCCTATAGGATTTCTTCCTCTCCCTCTGGCCTACTGACGGTTGAGGCTTCCGTTATTTGCGATTTGGATTTTTTTTTATGCTCTAATTAGCGCCCCTCTCATGCAGAAGCCTACGGGATTTCTTCCTCTCCCTCCGGCCTACTGACGGTTGAGGCTTCTGTTATTTGCGAGTTGAAATTTTTTCCTTCTAGAATTAGCGCCCCTCCTCACGTGCAGAAGCCTATAGGATTTCTTCCCCTCCTTGAAACAATTGAAAATGGGTGATCGCATCTCAACAAAAGATGTTTCCATCGTAGAAGATCGTCCTACTGCTCGTTCAGAAGGTTCGAAGAAGGCTACTAAGGTGAGAAAAGCCGATGACGTCATCTCCACCATTACCGAAGACTCTTTCATCTCTTTTAGGAAAAAATTTCATTTTCCTAATGACTTGGTGATGAAAGTACCGACAAGATCTGAGCGTGCCTCTTTCCCTCCCCAAGGATATGTAACAGTGTACGAGTTCAGTTTGCGAGCGGGGTTGCGATTTTCGCCACCGCCTGAACTGCTTGATATCTTGACGGCTTGTGGATTGAGTTTGTCTCAATACTCCTATCGAGCTATGTCGGTCGTAGTGGGTCTGATCGCATTCTTTAGAGACCATGGAGCGGTATTATCTGTAGAATGCTTATCCCAGATGGGGCGTATCTATACCGACCCACAGGGTCGAATTTCCTTTAGATCCAAGTGATTGGAAGTTCATAATCGGGATCCATCCAAAGATTGGATTAGCGATTATTTCTTCGTGCAAAATGATTGGGGTCTCCAAGAGAAGTGGGGAAAGTTGAGGGGATTACCTATCCCTCTTTATCTGGTAGCGGAGGAATTGTTGAGTATGTTGAAGCTGCCTGATATTGAAGCTCTTCATTATGAGATGCGCTCTCTTAGTAGATGCTTAGACGAGGAATATCTATTCAAGGTGGGACTATCCACTCATGCAGGGAGGTCACACGCACAGAAATTGAAGATATCCACAAAAGTCCCGGAGGCCCAAATAACTCAATTTAGGCGACCTGAGGGCGAGGGAGATTCACATACGCCTAAGAAGAAGAAGTCGAATGAAGTTTTTGCAGTTGCCGGCAATGGTCCTCGCTTTTCTCCGTCCAGGATATATATTCCCGAGGATGTACTGAAACATAAGTGTATCGGTCGTCGACGGACCGAAGATTTGGTGAGTTCACCTTCTCTCCATTTCCATTATATTTGCGTTTGATTTCGATGGTATATTTTTCACTTATCGATTCTTTTTCTTGAATAGTTCCTTGAGGTGAACAAGATCTTGGATAACTGGAACGACGAGTTCGTGAAGGTCAAATACCTCCATGGAGAATACAAGAAGAAATATGACGACAGAGTGAAGGAGATGGAGACAGTGGAGAGTCAACTCGATCAATGTAGAACAGAATTGGCGAACAAGATTGCTTCAACCTCTTCCCAGAATGAGCGGATAGATCGTTTGTATATACAGTTGGTGGAGGCAGAGGCAGCAAACAACCAACAACTGAAAAATATGCAAGTCCTTAAGGCCGAGAATAAGAAGCTTCTGAACAGATTGTCAGAGAAGGTAGCTCAATTGTCACCATCTGCAGCCGTAGAGGAGTTCAAAAAATCTTATGCTTTTAAGATTTTTATCGAGGATCAAGTCCAGGAAGCTCGCGATTATTTTTACGACGTAGAGGTGAAGGCCTTAGAAGCGGAGCTTATGCAGGATGGTTTCATTAAAGGCTTTATGAAGGGCGTTCGCGCTGTGAAATGCAGGAACAGAGGGGAGATTGAGGGGTTGACCCCAAGCCAAGCTTCTAGTGATCCTTCTCCAAATTCTGGCGGCGAAGAATTGGAGAGTGATTTGCAAAAGATCTTCGCGTTGGAAGAGAAGGATGATGATGATCTTGAGATTCTGTAGAGTTGTTTTGATGTTCCTTGTGCTGCTTTTGTTTTTGTTATGATGATTGTTCGTAAGTTCCTGCTATTCGTGTGTTGTTATTTTCGGACGATGTACTTGATGTTCGTGGGTTTATAAAAAAGACAATTTTTTTTTGTATATGTTAACTCAAATGTTAAGGAAGTCTTTCCGACTTGTACGAATGCGAGAGATATCTGCTTTGGGACACTCTGACATATCCGAGGTTGTTAATCAAAGCACTTGCTTGATGATTTTAACCTGTGTGGAAGAGGTCGGACTAGATCCCCTGGGATTAGTCGTCTATTGATTGAGATACAACATAAGTTGTGTATTTCTCGAATCATAGGAGAAAGTTCAGAAAAGAAGAGACAGCGCGATGACAAAGCAAACATCACATTACTATATTTTATAAAACAGTAAGATAATTCCCTAGTAAACTTAGGGATGCAAAAATAAGAGTTCTTCTACAACAACGTACAAAGAGTGAAGAAAAAACTCAAAGAAAATATAAGGCACAGCTACAAAGCAAAACAAATAGCACAAACGACATCACACATAATTGATAGTAACATCAATCTTCTACTGATAATACTTGCGAAGGTTCCCCACATTCCAAGTTCGGGGAAGCATTCTTCCGTTGGCATCTTTCAATTTGAAGGTCCCAGGCTTGACCATAGCCGCCACCAAATAAGGACCTTCCCATTGCGTTGAGGGCCTTTACCAGCAGCTTCAATGCTTCGCAGAACTAAATCTCCAATGGAAATAGTTCGAGGTTTTATCCTCCGATTGTAGTGACGAGCGATCCGTTGATGGTATGCAGCGACCCTGAGTGAGGCTACATCTCTTGCCTTGGGGAGGAGGTCTAGATTCGTCCTGAGTTTCTCTTCATTTTTATTGAAGTCAAAGGTCTGAACTCTATTGCTCGGGACCCCTATATCCACCAGTATGACTGCTTCTGTGCCGAAACAAAGTTTAAACGGATTCTCTCCTGTAGGTGTTCTGGCTGTGGTGCGGTAAGCCCATAGGATATTCGGGAGTTCTTCAACCCATTGCCCCTCAGCCTTCCCTAGGCGTGTCTTCAGCCCTTTCAGAATTGTTTGGTTTGTGACTTCTGTTTGCCCATTTATTTGAGGATGGGCGACAGCTGTGTGGACGAGCTGAATGTGAAAGTCTTTGCAAAAAGACGTAAAGATTTTTCCATTAAACTGAGTTCCATTGTCGGTGATGACCTTTGCTGGAATACCGAAGCGACAAATTATATTCTTCAATAAGAATTGTTTGGCATTTGCTTCAGTGATTTTTGCCAAGGGCTTTGCTTCCACCCATTTTGTAAAGTAGTCTACAGCCAGGATGATGAATTTTCGTTGTCCTGTGGCTATAGGGAAGGGTCCCATTATGTCGATTCTCCACTGGGCGAAAGGCCAGGGGCTTTGAAGAGATGCAAGTTCTAGAGCTGGAGTATGGGTGAGATTAGAATGCAATTTGTAGTTTATGTACTTTCGTGTAAACTCAAGTGCGTCTTGTTTCATTGTAGGCCAATAGAACCCCTGCCTCATGATCTTATAAGCCAAAGCTCTTCCTCCCCGATGCTCGCCGCATACTCCAGAATGGACTTCTCTGAGTGCATAATCAGCTTCTGAAGGTGGGAGACACTTCAGATATGGCGCTGTGAAAGCTCGCTTGTATAATTCACCACCAATGATGGTGGAATTTGCTGCTCATCTTCGGAGCCTCGTTGCAGCCATGGGATCTGCAGGTAGTACCCCATCTTGTAAGAAAGATAAAATGGGATCGATCCAAGACTCCTCCCTTGTTTCATTGATCGATTGTATGACCCATGGACCTTGAATGCTAAGAAAGTGGATCTCCTCAATGCACTTCCTCTTGTAGATATCTTCTGTTGTTGATGTTGCGAGCTTTAAAAGAGCATCTGCTTTCGCGTTTTGCTCTCGGAGAATATGTATGATCTGATATTCTCCTATTTGGGTTAAAAGCAATTTTGCAATCCTGCAATATTGAGCCAGTTGTGGATTGTGGATATCGAATTCTCCCTCAACTTGAGAAGCAACTAGTTGTGAATCGGTGTGGACTACCAGGTTCTGCACTTCACAATCAATTACTAGTTTTAGCCCAACAATAAGAGCTTCATGTTCCGCCATGTTATTTGTTGCCGGTGTGGGTCTCTGAAAGGATTCTGCTCATGTGGTTCGAATGCAAAGGGTACGATCACACTATCTCGTAGGATAAAATGGTTGTAGGCCTTTACACCCGACACAAGCAGACCAATGGAAGAGCAGATGGAGTTATAGATACGATTAGCTATGGAGGGTAGCGGCTTTCACCTACACACCTCGTTGGATAATAATATATATAACCCTAAATTCACGAGATTTCCCCTATTCAATACATCAGCTCGAATAGGGTTTATTTGATTGTGGGGATCGGTTTCCTACGGGCGCAAGCCCCCGTAGTTAATTACATCTTATACCTCGATCTAAGAAAACACTCGATTAGGGACGTTAGATTATCTTCTCTAATGGGTTTAGTGCAAAGGAAAAATTCTAGGCTTTCCTAATCAAAGGGGAAGGTCCCAAATTGGCTCAATCAGATCACACGTGGTTCAGTCAACATTCGGCCGGCTCGAAGAAGTGGAAACTGGAGAAAAAGGAAGGACAACACACTCAGACATGCATGAGAGAAAGAGGGAAGTGGCGTCATCTGTGTGACGCGGATGGGTAGGATTTATAAACTCTGAGGAATAGAGATTTTACCCACCGATAAGGCATGCAGTGGTACACTTGTACCACTAGCCTTAGAACCTAAATCTATGAAAGATGTAGTATCGTACACACGACACTAACATCTACGACCTAACTAATGCAATCCTGGACTTATCCCTTACCTGAAAAAGGAAGCCAGCTAAAATCCTAAGCACAACCAATCATCCTATATGTATGCAAGATAGAAATGCTCTATCCTAAAGAATCAAGAATTTGTAGTTCAGAAGGCTTAAATCAAGGACTCTATAATATACAAACAAATATATCTAACGCTGTATGATGCATAAAACAAATGCATGAGTAAGAAAAATCCTTAGGTCCACTAATGTAATGCATGCATGTAAGTGCATTGTGGAGAAAAATATGTAAGAACGTGTGCATGACATCCAGAGTACAGAAAAAATAAATAAACACACTAAGGGTACCCTTCAGGCAAGATACCCATACAGAAAACCATCCTAGCGATGCCCACTTCGTGTGGGAAAACAACGATACCCAATTACACAATAGTTGGCCTACTCTACAGGCCTAAATGACCCTAATGATCTCTAGGGCTCACAGAAGGGGGGGGGGGGTATCATATCCAAAAACAAAAAAAAAGCCAAAATCCTAACGGTGCCCACTTCGTGTGGGAGAACAACGATGCCCAATGGCACAAGTAGGTGGCCTACTCTACAGGTCTAAATGACCCTAATGGTCTATATGGCTCACAGAAAGGGGCAAGCTTTGACCTATAGGGTCAAAGTTTTGTTAGTGAACTAACCTAAGGCTGGCTACCTAAACATACTAGAATACCTATTAACAGGAAGTGTGTGATGTGAAGCAATTCCGATATATAATTAAAAATTTACTTTACATGTTGCAAAAATTATACCTGACTGTATGTAGCGCTGCCACTTAATAGCTTATAAGCAAATGGTCCCGTTTAGTTCCCGCTCATCAAGCTCCAATGTACCTCGCAAGAAAAGATAACAGAGAAATATATATATGAGCGTAGATGCCATTCAGAAAAGAAATGCAGGTATATATATATATATAACTGACAGGAAATATAAAAGTTGCATCTATAGAACATGCACACGTAGTAAACACTAAACAACAAAAGAAAGACATTGGCCTAACCTAAAGCTAGTAGTCGTGTCCTAGCAAACCAATCTAAGTTTTTGTAGGTTGTGTAGTTTTGGATAGGTCCTATATATGATAGTTTAATTATAGTTGCTTTCATTTGATTTGTCAAAGGGCAAAAGAAAAAAAAAGATTTTTAGTTTGAGTTTAAATATTAATGTTTTAGGAATGATTTTTAGAATTTTTATTTTAGTATTTGATTAATTACCACCTTTGTTTCACACCGAGACTGTGAGGTTTATTTCACCCTCCTTAGGGCTAACTTAATAGCCTCGTAGACCTGGATTATCTAGTGGCAACCAGTTTTGTTAAATTATTTAGTTGGTTATAAATTAAAAAGAAAGGTGAATTGGGTGATTTATTAGCAATTAAGGAGTCAAATTAGTTATGTTTGCTATACTGGTTCGTGGCGTTGTGCCACCAGGCTCGAGGACACTTAGCTCCGCAGCCCAGAGTAGTCCATCCTAAAAACCAAGTTGATATAATTATATTTAGAGATTTGTTGATTGGTTTTTTTTAAGAGTTTAGCTTAAGGTTTGATTTGGAATTAGGTGAATTAGTAGATTTGGGTTTTAGAAGATTTTTAGTTTAATGAGTTTTAGCTTAGGTTTGTTTTCCTAACTCAATTTATATCTTTTAAATTTTACGTTGGTTGAGAATTCATTATTAGATTGGTTAAATTTGATTTTAGGTTCTGTATTTTAATGATTATGAAATATTAATTATAGTTTGAATATAAATTGTATTTTAATATATTTCAAATTGGATTAAGGTTAATTTGTTGGTTAATTATTAATAGATTAGGAAGGTACTAAACCTAGGAAGATGTGTAACTAAGTTTAAATTTTGATATCTCTACCCTATAAGGAGCATGCACCCTAAGTCTATATTATCTAAGACCCGGTCCTTAATTTTTATCCTTAAGTGTCACTAGTGTTATATAGGACAAAAGAAAATGTTTTTCTAACACTTTTAAGACATTCATGCATATACTATCAAGTTTAGGAATTTATGAATGAAATAAGACAACAAGTAGGAAAATAGTAGAAGTGCCAGAAGAACGAAAACTACAAAAATACCAAAAAGAAAGAGAGAAGAGAAAATAAAACAATAAAGGGATGTAGGCATTTTATCATTGGATATGCTTCTTCAGAGCCAAGCATGTCTCTAAGACACCATTCACTCTCATTCAATATAATACGAATAAAAGAGAAGGTGCTTTAATGCCATTTTTACTATCCCCATGATCCAAGTAAAGCACTTGATATATTTGATTCGGCTACCCATAATACCCTCTAAGAAAGGCCCCAAAATAGAAGATAAACAGCCTCCCAAAATCGAAAACTAAAATAAATCCTTTTCTTTTGCATGCTTCCCAAAACTCATCTTTTAGAAATAAACACTAAGAGAATCTAACTCAAATGAGAAAGCAACATTTGTTCCCAAAAGACACTAAAGGACCCTACTATACAAGGCCGATCACAAAATTATAAATCCCAAAATAACTTGTAAGAACTTCTAAATGAAATGCTACATAAAGCTTTACACAAGTCATCCACCAAAACACTTGTGACACAAACAAAACCATCAAATGCTTTCTCAAATTTGGCGTGGTGTAAATTCATGAAAATCTTCTAACTAGAAGGCTTCATGAGATTCTCTATCATAAAACACTCACAAAGCACAAAATAAAACTCAAGGTAAAAAGATTCACAAAGCCTTTCGTAAAATTTTCAATAATATAGCAACTTACAAAACTTTCACATGAAGCAAACTCATGAAACCTTCCACCTTGAAGCACTTCCCTAAATATTAGAAACCATACTTCAACGGCAACATGTATCATTTTCCAACTTAACCAAATCACTTTTTATTAAACTTAAAACATGCCCAAAAGTCAATATATATATATATATATATAATATATATATATATATATATATATATATATATATAATATATATATATATATATATATATATATATATATATATATATATAAATATATATATATATATATATATATATATAAAGAAAAGAAAACCACTTAGACTTCCCGACACAATTGCTAATACTGCCCCTTTCATGAGATTTGAGCAAGTAGGGAAGAAATGAGATTCAAGAGAATATGGAAGGACCTCAAAATCCGTCAATAATTTATAGCAAAACACGTCTCCAATAACCCAACTAGTGATGTTTCATATTCACAAAAGCATATGATAAAATTTTGCAAAGAGGCTCAAATTCTTTCTAAACAATCCAGAATATTTCTCAACATTATAGTTTTATGTCAGATCGAATTCACTAATCCCATTTCAAGCTAAACATATAATCAATTTGTTAAAAGCTCAAAATCAACTACACACTATTGAAGAGTTGGCAAAAATATAAGCAAAAGATATCCTCTCTTAAACTTGCAATCTCATGACACCATTCATAAATTTCTTTCCAAACACATTAACTGATGTGATTATATATATATATATATATATATATATATATATATATATATATATATATATATATATATATATAATTCAAACTAGTGAGAGGGAAACCAAAATTTAAGAATAAAAATGAAAGTATTTTATCACTTTCCATAATTTCCTTTGAACTAAACATGCTTCCAACTCATTTTTATTCTCACCCAACATTCGATGCAAAAGAGATAAAAAAAAGATTCAATGCAATTTCACACTTTTTAATATCCAAGCAAATTCTTTCAATCCATAGGAAGCAAGACTACACATAATGAATGTGAAGAAATATTGAGCACATTTTTTTATGTGGTGATGAATCCGATACATAATGAATACCAATATCACTTCAGCCAACGGAAATTTCATGCAAGAGAATCAATTCATGGTTCCGTTAAAATGCCATTAAAACAATTAGCTCTAGTTTTAGTTTTATACCTGTAATCGCGTAGTGGAAAAGGAGAGATCTAAGTCTTTCGGACTTGCAATCAGGAGCAACGATGGGATTTCTTGAGGCGGAACGAACATGAAATGGGAGATAGAAGCTTCAGCTAGGGCAAGTTAGTGAGCTTCAGCTCATACAAGCGAGGTAAAGATGAAAGAGCCTCGGCCTTCAGGATCAGTCCAAGCGGAGGAGAGGTGAAGGCTCCGGTCTTCTTCTAGGCTTCGCCGACGGGAAACTAAGAGAGAGGGAGGAAGAAAGGGGCTTCGGCTCTCTGGTTTGTGCGGACATGCAGTGAGAACCGGAGAGAGGGACAGAGGGAGGTTGCCGGCTAAGGGCGACGGTAGCAGATCCGTCGAGGAGAGTCGGCCTAGCTGGGGTCGCGCGAACAGAGAAGAGCGAGAGCAAGAGAAAGAAAGTGAGTCGTGTGAGAGAGAGAAGGCCAGAGTGCCGAATGCCCTGTCTAGGGCAAGCCGAACCAAGAAAAGGGCAGGGGAAATTTTCTTCTGCCGCTTGAGGACAATCCTCTGGTTCCCTTAAGCGTAGAAATGAGGCCTGCTCGCTCTGCTTGCTCCGACTTCCTCCTGAACGCTTTTCTAAAGTGAGGCTTAATCTACGATCGAGGTGTCTAGCGACGGCAGGATCAACACGAAGAATTGTGGCCGTCGGATCGTTTCCTGATCTTGCTATTGCATTCAAATTAATTTAAAAGTGTCGATATAGCCTTAGTTAAGATTAGATTGAACCTATAAGCTGAAATTTGGTCCAAATCAAACCTAAGCTAACCTAATTTGGGCTTGAGCAGGTTCAAATCGAGCACAACTCGACTCGACTCGACCAAAATAATTCAATAAAAATCAAACTCAAAATAATGTCGATTTGAATTGAATCGAGCTCAACGAGGCTCGATCAACTCAATCGAAATGTGCTCGAGGGCAAATCAGGACAAAAATGAGGTCAACAGCCGGGAACTTGAGTCGGAGCCCATTCTCAAGAGTAATCTCCTGCGGAGATATTAGCATAATTCCAGCTCCAGCACCAGAACTTCCCGAGGATCCATCAACATACAATGTCCAACGCGGAGGAGAAGGCAAAGTATATGGTTGAACATCAGATGCTGGGACGGTGCATTCAACCACAAAATCTGCAAGTGCTTGAGATTTTATATCGGGTCTAGGCAAGTAGTGAATGTCGAATTCGCCAAGTTCTACGGACCACTTGACGAGCCTACCCGATGCTTCCGGTTTTTGCAGAATACTTTTCAGCGGCAGATTTGTGTAAACTCCTATTGAGTGGGCTTGGAAGTAAGGACGTAGTTTCCTAGCAGAATAAACTAATGCCAATGCTGTCTTATCTGCTAAGGGATAACGCCCTTCCGTCTCAGATAGGATTTTACTGACATAGTAAATGGGGCGTTGCGTGGCATTTTCTTCCCGTACCAAGACCGAATTGATGGCTTGGGCCGAAACAGCTATATATAAGTACAACTTTTCTCCGGACGTCGGTTTAGAAAGTAGCGGTGTGGAGGCCAAATACTTTCGTAGCTGTTCGAAGGCTTCTTGGCATTCGTCCGTCCATTGGAAGCTAGAGTTGCGGACACCTCTGAGTATTTTGAAGAAAGGAAGATATTTGTCTCCTGAACGCGTCAGGAAACGTGACAATGCTGCAATTCTCCCGTTTAGCCTTTGGACTTCCTTGATATTCTTCGGGGGCACCATATCTTTTAATGCCTTTATCTTTTCGGGATTGGCTTCAATTCCTCTATGGGTTACCATAAAACCCAAAAATTTTTCAGAAGCAACTTCGAAGGCGCATTTGGTGGGGTTGAGTCGCATATTGTAACGCCTCAGCAGACGGAAGCACTGCTCCAAATAGGAGATATGTTGAGACTTTTCGAGACTCTTTACCAACATGTCGTCGACATATTCCTCCATGTTACACCCAATAAGGGTTTTGAAGACTTTATTCATGAGGCGTTGGTAAGTTGCTCTAGCATTCTTGAGCTCGAAGGGCATTACCCGATAACAGTACAGTCCTCTGTCTGTTTGAAACGCTGTTGCTTCTTCATCAGTCGGATTCATCTTGATTTGATTGTAACCGGAGTATGCGTCCATGAAACTCAACATTTGATGGCCATAAGTGGTATCGACTAACTGGTCAATATGTGGAATGGGAAAGCTGTCTTTTGGGCAGGCCTTATTGAGATCAGTATAATCTATGCACATTCTCCATGCGCCGCTCCCCTTTCGAACCAAGACGACGTTTGCCAGCCAATTAGGATGATGCACTTCTCGTATGAATCCAGCTTTCAGAAGTTTGTCCACCTCTTATTCGATTGCCTGCTGACGATCTGGTGCAGAATTTTGCTTCTTCTGGATGATTGGTTTGTTTGCCGGATTGACCTTAAGGGAATGTACAATTACTTCAGGGTCAATCCCGGGCATATCCGCCGGACTCCATGCAAAAATATCCTGATTTTCTCGTAGAAAATCTGTGAATATTTTCTTCTCATCTTCTGAGAGAAGTGACCCAATTTGCACCGTCATTTGAAGATGTTCTTCAGAGATAGATACAGTGGTGAGTTCTTCTACTAGAGAGGCTCCCTAAGGTATGTCCTCATTCCGGAGATCAAAATCCTCAATGCTTAGAGTATCGGCCGGGTGTGTTTTGACCTGCCTGAGATAGCAGGTTTGTGTTGCTTGCTGATCTCCGCATACCACACTAACTCCTGTTGGAGTGTGGAACTTCAGCTTGTGGTGAGGGATAGAGGTGTCAATCCCAAAAATTGATTGGAGTGGCCTTCCAAAGATATCGTTGTAAGCCGATTCAGACTTTACAACAATGAACTGAATAGAATGTGTGGATTGCCGGGGGAATTCTCCAAGTACAACTGGAAGACTAATTATCCCTTCTACTCGTACAGGTCGATTATCAAACCCGTATAGAGGGCCTGCAGCGGGCTGGAGCTTCTCTCTTGTGAGACTCATATTGAGGAAGGTAGAGTAGAACAAGACGTCCACAGAGCTGCCGTTGTCTATAAGGATTCTCTTTACGTTGTAGCACGGGTCGCCTATGTTTGCATTGATAGTAAGCGAATCTTGATGAGGGGTTTTTACTCCCTCCAAGTCGGAATCATCAAAGGTGATGGAGTGATCTACACGAGCTTTCTTTGGAGTTGGAATTTTATCCACAGCCAAAAAGACTTTATCGGATAGCAGAGGGCCTCCAGCTATTGTCTCAATTTCTCCAACTGCGATTCAGTTGTTTACTAGTGGCCTCTGCTGTCGTTCTTGCCCCTCAGCGGGACGAATTTCCTCTTGGGGAGGAGGATTCTAAATAAACTGGCGGAGATAACCTTGGCGAATAAGCCTTTCAATCTCCTCCTTCAGTTGTCTGCAAGCTTTGGTAGTGTGACCACGACTACGATGGAAATGACAGTATTGGTCCTGATTTCCTGTGTTCGGCTTCAAGCGATGTGGCTACTTTACCGTATCCTGATCTCGAACAACCATTAGCATATTTGCTCGAGATGTATTGAGAGGAGTGTATTCTTTCTCTTGTCGAGGTTCTTGCTTTGGTAACGGAGGCCTCGGGGGTAGATTGTTCTTCCCTTGCTTCTTTCATTGCGAGGAAGAATTATCCATTCCTGACGCTCCCTTGCGTTTTCCAGTAGATTGTTCGAACTGTTTCCTATGGGCGTTTATAAACTCATCCATCGAGATTTGAGCTTCTACCTGGTGAATTAAATCGGCATATGATGGAACGGTGTAGCGCATAAGTGCCGAATAGAAGGGGCCAGGGCGAAGGCCTCCAAGTAAGACTCCCCTCAACAGTTCAGGATCTGCTCCTCGAATTTGTCGAGCTTCAGTGGAGAATCGCTGAAAATACTCCTTTAAAGATTCTCCTTCGTTTTGGCGGATTCCAGAGAGGTGGGAGGAATCCTTAGCAATCCTTCGGTTAGCTACGAATTGCTCGACAAAAGCTTTTGCTAATTTCACAAATGAAGGGATCGCCCCTGATGGAAGCGAGTAGAACCATGTGCAAGCCTGTCCTTTGAGAGTGGCAGGAAAGATTTGGCAGAGGAGAGTGTCCGAAGCTCGCTGAATGTGCATAATGGTTCTGTACTGGTCGATATGCTCGTACGGGTCGGACGTTCCGTCGTACGACTCGATGCTGGGTAGCTTAAATCTAGCCGGAATGGGATGTTGTAGTATGGCCTCGATTAGAGGTGATGATTCCTGAAAGTCTCTCTGTCGGAGAGTTTGTCTCGCATCCCCTTCGGGGAATTCTTCCCTTACTAATTTTTGCAGTTCGTGACGCAGGGCGTCGTGAGGGAGCTCCGCTCCATGTGGTTGAGCAGAGTCTTCAGGGAGATCTGGGAGGATGTGAGGCTGTCGAATTGAAGGTGGAGGATGTGTGGAACTTTTCGTATCGGCAAGTTCATTATCCTGTCGAGACTGAGGAAATCTCCTAGGTGGGGGGAAATGAACTTCTGCTTGAAGATGTCCAAATTGGACATCCTCAACCCGTGGCAGATTCTGGGGGAGGAAAACTTCCTCCTGTTGTGCTAATGCCGGTTGTCGATTCTCTCGCAGGAGCTGAAGAATCTCGTTCTGAGATTCTTCCATTTTCTGAATTCTTTCTTCCAAAGAAGGCCCTGAGGTCCTTTCGCCGGCAGCATTTTGCCCCCCCGGGATGCAAAGATGCTGACATTGGTCGTCTATGGTTAATAGACGAGTTTCTGGACTGACGAGAGTTGGAGCGAGAAGCTCCAACCAAACGACTGCTGCGCCTATTCACCATCGCAGCAGTACTCGAAGTAGTGGGATAGTGTTTCCCACAGACGGCGCCAAACTGTTGCGTGTTAGAAAATACGCGGCAGTAGAGTTTGTAGATTCACGTCCGAGCGTTGCACGTAAATTTAACACACAAGCAGAAAAGAAAATGTAAACACCAGAGTTTTTACGTAGAGAAAAAACCACGGGGCCTCGCCTAGTTGTAAAGTTCCACTAGTGTTTTTGTAAATTACAAATGGCTGATTCGTCCCACAAGTTGGGATAATTAGAATACAATTTGTTTCTCCCATGAAGTTTACAAAGTTCTGCGAATTCCTGGCATTTCCCGAAAATCCGGCAGAGTTCCGGCGTCTTCAGGCGGCAGGAAGAGCTCTGGCGGTGGTCGAGGAGGTGAGGAGTCTCCTTTTCCCCTTTCTCCTCTTCTTCTTCTCTCTCTTCACTTGAGTTCCCTTGGTGTAGAATGAGGGCTCTATTTATAGTTTTTCTGGAGTGGCATAGCCCGTAAATAGGCGTGAGATCAATGGCGATTGGGAATGGTTTGAATGGACGGCCGATATCGAATCCTTTGATCATGTACCGTTCATTGGACATTTGAAGGCCTTAATGATGTTGGAATTCGATGATCTTGGGCTCGTTGGATTTGTCTCGTCAAGCCGTTCGATTCGAGTATAAGCTCGTCAAGATCGGAGACCGTTTGGTAACTCAAATTGCGGTTTGAACCTTCCAACAGCGCTTTGAACCCTTGATTCAGACTCATTTGGGCTCGGATTGGGTTGATCTTGGTGTCGTTGAGTTCGTATTTCCGAGACGCTCAGTTTGACTGTAAGCTCGCTGAAATCAAAGTTCATATGCTCCCGAAATTAATTTTTGAAGTTTCCAACTAGCTTTTGCCTCGAGATTCGTGCCCGATTAAGATAATTTTGCGATGTTGTATCAAAACTATTCTTATCTTCAATAGGAAGGGATCAAAAGTAAGTATTATTAAACCTAGGATTGATTGGAAGAAGGTGTCGTTGCTACAACGAATCCTTCACTTAGATCAAATCCTCCCAAGCTCGAGAGTCAACTTTATAGAGCAATTCAAAGTCACCAAAGTAATTCATCTCCATATTCGGCCTTAGAAGTCAACTAGGTTGGATTATCCATGCATGTAATGGATACTTGTCGAAACTCAATTAACCCAGATAAAGTCAACCATTGATTTCAATCAGGTTACTTTTAGTGCTATGCCTCGGCCTCTACCTATAACTATAGGAGGTCAAAGGCCAAGCTTTGTCTAAGATCTTACACTTTTTACCAAGAAGGTTTCTCTCCATGTTTTCTTCTTATGTTTTTCATTTATTTTCTATTTTTGTAATTTGTCTTATCAATAAGATATATGTGTTATCCACAAACAATTTTGGATTCAACATATATCATATACATATAAAGATTAGCCTTTTATAAATATAAAGGTTTGCTAGACCTTTGAAATAACTTACTTTTCAAGCTTTATCATTCATTGTTTCACCTTGTGTGTTCAAATTAACTTCGTTCTCCATCCCACAACCTTAAAAGAACAAATTTTCCTTTCACATCTTCTAATTTATGATATCTACCTTCTGCACCAAGAACAATAATCTTGTAGATATCTGATAAGAATTTATTTGCATATTTTTAAAATAGTTTGGTTAGTTTTTTTTTCTTTTTGTTTTGTGTTTTATTGCATATTTTCTTACTTTAAATAAGGGTTCTTTGGTAATTGGTGTCCTCTTTGGCCTTAAGGTTGCTTAAAAACAGACATTTTCCCTCTGAAAAAGGGGACTTTTATTTTTAAATCGTTTTTTTTTTTAATTCTGAGTGAAGAGGGATATGTCTCTTCCTTTGGGTAGATTTCTCCTAAATCTTGAGAGGAAGAGGAAATAGAGTGATAATAGTGGAATCAGGGATTCCACCAAAATCATACCCGAAGCCTCTCTTCTGGTTCTTTCAGCTAGCTGTCTTGGATCCAGAGCAACAAATTGATGCAAATAACTAAAATTCCAGGCTGCTGGTGCTGTCCAAACCTTGCTTGCCTTGTTCTTTGTTACCACCCACATCAGGATAATCCACCAATAAGAAAATAAAGGCTAGGCGTGATCTGCTGCATGTAGAAATCTGTCCATTGGGAGTATTTTTTCCATAACAGAAAAGAAACATTATGTTTCCTTTCTCTTATGGAAACTGCCTCCGACTTCACAACGTCCAAACAAGGCCCTAGACAATCCCAACCGAGTTTCAAGGGGCCCTATCGACTTCTTTGTGGTCATAATTTTCACTTAGTGCTGACTTTTATTGCTATAAACCGAAATCTACTGGGGTTTTCTTGCCAATATTCTTGTAGGAATAGATTTCTTGAAATCAAGAAAACAATCTTGGATCTTACTGAAGTCTTTTTATGTGCCGACAGTTCCTCTTGAGGATTCCTAAAAACTGTTAGCTGTGAACCAACTACCCTACTGTTTTTGGAAAATGACAAGCGCTGTCGGCCAATAAACTCCTTAGGAAAAATCCTAATTTACTATACCTGGTCGCTTAAAGTGATGTAATTGCTATTTTCTGATTCTTTTTATTTTGCTTCAGTTTTTTTTCGTTCAACTCTAAGTCCTTATTTGTTTTAAAGATTTAGTCATTTGTCTACAAATAATTCTTCTAGGGCTGGCTCAAATGGGAATTGAGGTTCTATTTTGCTTCTTGTTTCTTTGTTTCTCCTTAGTCTTGTTTTTTGGTGTCAATTTTTTGCGTCAGAGCCCCAAGTTCAGGATTCCTAAGTGAAATATGCCTCGCCAAAATATAGAATTAGTTATGAAAGATTTGTGCTATGAAATCCAACAACTTCAAACTAGGTTAGCGGCATATGAAAGATGTGATAGAAGAGAGTCTCATTCATTTAATTCAGATTTCTACCATATAGAGCACAAAATGGGAAACCCTATCTATCAAGCATTTAATTCATATTTCTACCAATTTGTGCAATGAACCAAGTTTGTAGAGCTAGCAAGCACCCATATAATGAAATACCTCGAGACCCTCCCAAAAATACTATTCAAAATAAGAGCACAAACATTTAGGAATACTAAGGCTAGTACTTTGACCGACAAGACCCCATTAATAAAATGCTTTAGGGCATCTCCAACCGAAAAACTCATTTTTCACTCCAAAATGCAGTAATACATCAAAATGCAGTAACTTGTCTCCAACCGAACTCCATTTTCTAACACCAAAAAAATAATATTCCTTGTATATTCCTTAATCATTAATATTATTTATCGAATTTTTGAATTAAATCTAATATAATTAAAATAAATATTTTTTGCTCTATGAAATAATTTGGAATATAAATATGTCATAAATAAATATTAAGTTAATAAATTGAAAATTACATTAGAACAAATAAATTAATTGTATTTATAATATTAACTTACATTAATTAATTTTGTAAAAAAAAATTAGATTACTAAAAAATAAGATATTTCTAATTTATTATTTTAATTAATAAAAAAATTCTAATTTTTAATCTTTAAAATTAATAATTAAGTTTCAAATTAAAAAAAAAAAAAAAAAAACCAAATGGCGGGTGAACAGTGCGACGCCAAATATGGCGTCGCACTGTTCATTGGCGACGGTATGCCGTAAGATTTCGCTCTCCGTTGGAGCGACCTTCTCCACGGCAAACGAGCGTTTGCGTATCCATTGGAGATGCCCTTAGGTGTTTAGGGTTTTGACACATCGCATTAAATTGCTCAAATAGATAGGTTTATCTTTAGTGTGAGAGGCTCCACCCGAAGAAGAAAATGAAGTTGAAAATAATCCCGAAGATGAAGAAGAATACTTAGTTTATGTTGATGATTGAGAACTTCTTGTGGCGTGTAGGGTTTTGAATACGACCATAGAACCTGAAACTAATTGGTTGGTGCAAAGTATTTTCCACGTTAGATGCATCATACAAGGTAATGCATTTAATATTATCATTGACAAAGGAAGTTATGAAAATGTTGTCTAGTCAAATGGTTTAAAAATTAAATTTTACTCACTCAGGAGATACCTTTTCTTCTAAGCTATCCTCGATTCGAAAAAGAAATGAAATAAAAGTGTTAAATAAATATTTTGAGTTGTTTTTTTTTGGACAGATAATAATAATGGTTAACAATAATACAAACATAATAAATAAATAATAATAATAATATTTATGATAATATAATTATTATAATTATTAGTAGTCATAATTATCATTAATTATTGATACATCATCCGAAAATCATCTTGATCGGGCACTAATCTCGAGGCAAAAGCACGTCGGAAACTTCAAAAATTAATTCGGAGACCATCTCAACTCGGATTTCAACAAACTTATAGTCAAATTGAGCGTCTCGGAAATACGAATCCAACGACATCAAATTTGACTCAATCCGACCCCAAATGAGCTCAAATCAAGGACCCGAAGCGCTGTTGGAAGCTTTGTACCACTATTTGAGTTACCAAACGGTTTCCAAATATGACCAGCTTATAGTCGAATCGAGCGGCTCGACGAGATGAATCCAACGAGCCCAATATCACTAAATTTTGAAATAACTAAAGCCTCCAAATGCCTGACGAACGATCCATGATCATGGGGTTCAATATCGGCCGTCCATCCAACCACTCCCCATTTACCCTTGATCTCTCACCTATTTACGGGCCATGCCACTCCAGAAAATCTATAAATAGACCCCACTTTTCTCTTGAAAGGGGACCCAAGCAAGAAGAGAAGAAGAGAAGAGAAGGAAGAAGCTCCTCCTCGACCACCGCCAGAGCCTCGCCGGACCAACGCCGGAGTCTCGCCGGAGCCTCGCCGGACCACCGCCGGAGCCTCGCCGGACCACCGCCGGAGCCTCGCCGGACCACCGCCGGATTTTCTCCGAACCACCGCCAGAGGTCCTCATCTTCGTTAGAGGCCCTCACCTTCGCCAGAGGCCCTCACCTTCACCAGAGGCTCGTCAGAGGCCCTCACCTTTGCCAGAGGCCCTCACATTCGCCAGAGGCCCTCACCTTCGCCAGAGGCCCTCACCTTCATTAGACCATCACCTGAGGCCCGAAGTTTTGCCAGACCATCACCGGACACCCAGACTTCTATCGTGCAGTTGTTATTTGTCATCTGATCGCCCCTAGAGGCGAATCAGACCATTGTCACCAACTTATATTCTAGTTGAATCATTTTTAGCTGGGCTAGGCCTCATGATTTTTCCTCTTTCAAGGGTTTTTCACGTAAAAAATCTTGTGTTCTCTGTGTGTGTACTAGATATCTGTGCAAAGCTTAGACGTATAATTAAAACTCTATCACCACGTATATTCTATTGAGTCTAGTAATTAGGTTGTTAAGCCTAAGTGAATGTCTCAAGGCTACCAAGAGGGGGGGGGGGTGAATTGGTAGTTTTAAAAAATTTAACTCCTCTTTTAAAATTATGTTGAACCGAAATAAAAATGTTTCTTTTAGATTTTTATAGAAAATATTTTTCAACCACAGAGTTTTTAAAACTGAAAATTAAAATGCGGAAACGTAAAAACAGTAAAGTAAATGACACCAGATTTATAGTGGTTCGGTCTAAAACCAGACCTACATCCACTCCCCAGAGGCACCCTCTGAGTATTGCACTAATACCAATAGTGACTCTCCTTTTGCACCCACAACAAGGCGGAGAAACCTTTACAACACACTCTTTTCACCACTCCCCGGTGCGGTAGAGATCCGTTATCCTTTTACACAATCCCCAGTGTTGGCAGAGAACCGTCGTCCTTTCACACTCTCTAGTGTGGGCAGAGAACCCTTCGGATATTTACACTCTCCAAGTGTAGGCAGCGAACCCTTCGGCTATTCACACTCTCCAAGTGTAGGCAGCGAACCCTTCGGCTATTCACACTCTCCAAGTGTAGGCAGCGAACCCTTCGGCTATTCACACTCTCCAAGTGTCGGCAGCGAACCGGATCTCCTTGACAGATCTTCTCACAAGAAATCTAGAAGAAAGAAAGAAAAGAGTGAAGTAATCCCAATTCACAAGTAGAGATTCTTACCTTTAAATTCCAAGTGAAGCCTTCACGCTCCAGTGGGAGGAATCCTCCCTTGAATGCACTCTCACACTCTCTCCTTAGCTATTCTCTCAAGAGGCACGAAGATCAAATGACAAAAAGATTGGGTGGCAGTCTAATTTGGACTATTTATACAAAAGATAAGAAAAATCGCCCAAAAAATGCAAGTATTCAATTCTGTACGCAATGGATCGTCCCGTACGATCGTGGATCGTCCTGGATGATTTTACTTAAACGCTTTGAAACGACCCTATTTATATATGTGTACGAAATATTTTTGTACATGCTGATCGTCCCGTACGAACTAAGTTGGTCCGGTACGAACGGTTATTACTAGGTCGGTTCTAGAAACTGCTAAAAACTGTTCTAAGTCGGTTAATCGTTTGGACGAAAATTTATTTGTCTGGACAAAATTTTTACAGAGGACCGATCGTCCCGGACGATTATTAATTTATTCGTCTGGACAAAATTTTCCAGATGACCAATCTCCATGGACGATAATTTAATTTTGTCTGGACGAAAATTTTCCAGAGACCAGATCGTCCTGTGCTTAGAAAAATTTTTAAGCAAGTTCCTATTCGTTCCATGTGCTCAATAGGAGATAACTGTCTGATCGTCCCGTACGAACGAATATCGTCCAGTACGATCAGTATAAATTTTTTATGATCTCCTTATGTGTGTGTTTATGTTTTTATTCACTCAATTACAATCACTCCCTTTCAATTTAATTACAAAGAAGTGCAAACTTCAAATTTTACAAAGTATCTCATTCTGAATTTGATTTGAAGTCTTCATAGTCTGCAATTTGTTTTTCCTGAAATGTTAGTACATACAAGAGCAAATACAAATCTTCTAAAATTGTTAGGAGATAACTACATATTTGAACAATAATATTTGGAATCATCAAAACTACATAAGTTGCAAAAATGTAAAGCATTCAAATAGCAACTATCTTAACAATCTCCCCCTTTTTGATGATGGCAAAACAATTATTATTTGTATGGTTTCAATTTTCTAAACTCCCCCTGAATTGATGAATATATGAAAATAAGGAGGCATTTTGAAGAAAAGAACCAAATTTTTGTTTTTCAAATTTTTTTTAACAAAATCACAAAGTCAAACACAAAACCAAAATGCAAACAAAACAATCAAAACAAAACAAAACATACAAATACAATAATAATAACAAAACATACAAACACAATAATTTCTCCCCCTTTTTGACAACAAGAAAATGTGAAGATGAAATAGACAAGAAATATAAGTAATTATATAAAATTCATTTGAAAATTTAATCTAAATGGTGATTGTCATAAGTTAAGCAATCTAAAACTAATAACATTAGGTAAATCATAGAAATTCATAGAATTGAAGAATTGATATAACATTGTAAGTAAGAAGAATTTATCAAAAATATAATTCAATTTAGACATTGGAATATAGAAAATCATTACAGGAGAGATGAATAAAAATTCTATATTTCAAAGTTCAATAGAATATAAATGAACATAAGAGCAATTTGAATTAAGAGATTGAAAGAATTTGGAAAGAAGAGAATTACCACAAGTGGCGCTTTGCGCATCTTTATCAAAAATTTTTTTTTGACATTGGGCTAATTTTGTGCCTCTTTTCATATTTGCGAACCTTTGCGCATTCCTTTTGATTTTTGTACTATTTGTACAATTTTCAAGAGTAATTGAAACACATTCTTTCCAAGATCAATAATCTAAAATTTTAAATTTTTCTAAGTGCATAAATATCACTTGAGCAAAGAAATACAAAATAAATAAACATCTAAAATGCAATAATAATATTAACGTGTATGTAGTCTAAATGAATAGACATGAATTTAAAAATTCTAATTATAACAAGTTATAAACAAGGTTTAAATTTAGAAAAACTAGATTTTCTAATGTAATTAATCTCAAATCACAATCTAATTTAAGCACAATTAAGATTAAATAAGACTAATGAAATTCATAATAATTAAGCACATTCCAAAAAAACAAATCAAAAGTAAATCAACTACGACATATTTTGATATTAATAAGAAAGATTACATGATCATTTCATAATATCAAAACAACAATAAAAATAACAAACATAAACAAACATAAACAAACATAACTAAGACAAATATTAAAATAAGCACTAACATAACAAACACAAACACAAGTACAACAAAAACAAAATCATCTTTCATTCTCTTTTCTTCTGGAGGAGGAAGAGGAATGCCACCAAAAAGGTTGAAGTAGAAGGCCATCAACATAACATTGGTATTGATTTCATGTACTTCATTTTTGATACTACCAATGTCCTGTTGTTGCTGCATAAGTTGAGCATCAATTTGATCAAATCTTTGATCAACATGAGTCTCAAGTCTATCAAATTTCTCAATTAGATTCTGATAATCTGATTGAGGTGCAGAAGTTTGCTCTCATTCTTCTTCTTCTTTAGAAGCACTGGCATGTGCTTTCCCTTTTTCTTCCTTGAAAATTTCTCTGAAGGAAGCATCATTGTAGTATACTGGCTCTTCGTATTCATCATCAGGATGCACTAAGTTGTATTTCTTTTCCAAAATATATGTAACTAAGTGTCCTAATGAGATGTTCCTTTTTCTCTTCTATTCTACATGCCCAATTTCTGAAAGTCCATAGAGATGGTCTAGGATAAGTTGGGCTTCGTCGATAGGCTTACAATCCATAATCAAAAAGGTTAGAACAGAAAGGAGAGGGGTAATATTGATCCTATCACCAGCTTTAGGAATGATTGAAGATTGAAGGATATGCTAGATGATTCGGGCATTTCTGGTCATTCCTGAAACTCTAGCAACATGATATGTTAGGCCACTTTGTCTAATCACCCTATTGACATCATACCATTTAAAAGTATCTTCACTCATTAGGGTGTGGGCTCTATAACCTTCAGTTCTTAAGCTTACAAAGGCACCAATGTCGTGCTTGGTGATTTCAACTTTTTGTTTGAAAACATAAGAACTTATGGAGGAGTGGTCGAAATTAAAACTCATGTTGGCTAGGAAATAAAGAAAGATTTGTTTGTTGTAAAAGTGGACGAGAGAAAGAATGAATTGAAACTGGGTGGAGGCAAAAAGGTGCATTACCTTAAAGTGAATCTTGCTTTGAATCAGAATACGAGAGGAAGTTATTTTGGCAGAGGCAAAACGAGAAAAAGATTCCTCATTTGCTTTTGACAGGAAGTTTTCAGAGGTATTTCTGTGAGGTTTCTTAGCCAACACCTTTTGTCTTTTGCTTGAGGAGGCCATTGTTGATTTGAAGTTGAAAGGGATTGAAAGTGAAGTTTGGAGATGTGATTGTTGAGTTAGAAAGCCTTCATATTTAAAGAAAACGATACGTTCGTCTTGGACGAAAATAGTTCGTCCTGGACGAAAATTATCGTTCGTCTGGACGAAAAAATTTCGTACAGACGATCCAATTCGTCCAAAATGAAACGACTTTTCATAATCAACATAATTTACGATGCATCTTTTCGTACAGACTTTTGACTTGACCGATCGTACAGACGAAAAAATTTCGTACAGACGATCAAAATTTAATTCATTTTAATGTCAGTTGAAAACCGTCCCCTACAATGAAACGACGTCTGTTCGTCTGGACGAACAAAAAGTTCGTACGGACGAACTTCACATTTAAAACTGCCTTATCCACTCAACCGCTGCATTCAATCGTCCCGACGTTTGAGAGAAAAAAAAAATTGTCCTAGACGATTATAAGATCGTACAGACGAACTACATTAAAACTGCTCTCAAAACGTTTCATATCACGCAAACTGAATCTTACACACATCGTCCAGTACGAAAAATTTTGTCCCGGACGATTTCAACACATTTTTTTGGATTTTTGAAATTTTTTATTAAAGAAAATCAAACAAAACATTCAAAACACAGAAAATAAAGACAATATCACAGACTCTAAAATAAACTCATTCAAAACACTCAAAAATCACAAAATTCAAAACAAAATCAAAGACAAATAACTAAGAAAACATAAATATTAATGTTGCAAAAATATTTTTATTTAAGCATTCAAATCAATAACACCTAGCCTTGTTCTTAATGTACTGAAGGTATCAAAGGCTAAAGGTTTTGTAAAAATGTTTGCAAGTTGATTTTCAGTTGAAACATGTATGAGTTCAATTTCTCCCTTGGATACATGATCCCTTATGAAATGATGTCTTATGTCAATGTGTTTGGTTTTAGAATGTTGAATAGGATTTTTAGAAATGCAAATAGCACTAGTATTGTCACAATAAATTAGAATAGTGCCTATAGTTAATCCTAAATTAATCAACTATTGTTTTAACCAAAGTACTTGTGCCACACAACTTCCTAATGCAATGTATTCTGCTTCTGTAGTAGATAGGGCTACTGAATTTTGTTTTCTACTGGACCAAGAAACTAATGAATTTCCAATGAATTGACATATTCCAGAAGTACTTTTCCTATCCACTCTATAGCCTGCAAAGTCAGAATCTGAATAACCAACAATTTCAAATGAAGAGCTAAACTTAGGATACCAAATTCCTAAGTTTTGAGTTCCTAGCAAGTATCTTAAAATCCTTTTCACTGCTGTCAAATGTGATTCTTTTGGATCTGATTGAAATCGAGCACATAAGCAAACACTGAACATTATATCTGGTCAGCTAGCAGTCAAGTAAAGCAAAGATCCAATAATCCCTCTATATTTCTTTTGATCAACAGATTTTCCCTTAAGGTCCTTATCCAACTGAACTGAGGAACTCATTAGTATATTAATAGGTTTAGCATTGTCCATTTCATATTTCTTGAGGATGTCCTTAATATATTTAGTTTGGCTAAGAAATGTTCCTTCCTCAAGTTGCTTAATGCTAAAACCTAGAAAGTAATTTAGATCTCCCATTAGACTCATTTCAAATTCACTACTCATTATTTTAGAAAAATCATCACAAAGATTTTTATTTGAAGATCCAAAAATGATATCATCCACATAAATTTGAACAATGAGTATATCCTTTCTAAATTTCTTTAAAAAGAGAGTTGTATCCACACTTCCTTTTTCAAAAGATCTTTCAAGTAGGAAGTTGCTCAACCTCTCATACCAAGCCCTAGGTGCCTGTTTCAATCCATATAATGCATTTTTTAACTTGAAAACATGATTTGGGTATTTTGAATTTTCAAAGCCTGGAGGTTGTTTTACAAAAACATCTTCTTCAATTACCCCATTTAAAAAGGCACTTTTGACATCCATTTGAAACAATTTAAAACCTTTAAAATAAGCAAAGGCTAGTAAAACCCTAATTGCTTCAAGTCTAGCTACAGGGGCAAAGGTCTCCTCAAAATCAATTCCTTCAATTTGATTATACCCCTTAGCAACTAATCTAGCCTTATTTCTAATGACTACTCCTGAGTCATTCATTTTATTTTTGAACACCCACTTAATTCCAACAACACTTTGATCTTTTGGCCTTGTAGTTAATTCCCAAACTTTATTTTTTACAAATTGATTTAACTCTTCTTGCATGGCCAATATCCAAAATTCATCAAAAAGTGCTTGATCAATATTAGTGGGTTCTATTGTTGAAATAAAGGCTGAATGATTGACTTCCTTGTTTAATTCACGCCTAGTTCTAACACCCTCACTAGGTTCATCTATAATAAATTCTCTTGAATGGTTTTTAGAAAATCTCAAATCTCTAGGCAAAGGATTTTCTCTTTCTAAATTTTCTTTCACATTTTCTTTCAAATTTAATCTATCAATCTTTTGGGAGTTTTCCTCAATCTCTTCTTCAACAATATTTGGCTATTCCAAATATCCAGATTCATCAAATACAACATGTGTGGTTTCTTCAATGACTAAAGTTCTTTTGTTGAATACCCTATAAGATTTTTCAACACTTGAATATCCAACAAAAATTCCTTCATCTGATTTTGGATCAAATTTTTCTAAGGTTGATTTTTCATTGTTATGAATGAACACCTTGCAATCAAATACATGCAAATGAGACAAGTTAGGTGTTCTACCTTTTAGCAACTCATAGGATGTTTTATTTAAATTTGATCTCACATTCACCCTATTCAGAATATAGCATGCAGTGCTAACCGCCTCAACCCAAAAATATCTAGGAAGTGAGTATTCTGTCAACATTGCTCAGGCGGCTTCTATTAATGTTCTATTTTTCCTTTCAACTACCCCATTTTGTTGAGGGGTTCTAGGTGCAGAAAAATTTTGATCAATCCCTTTTTCTTTACAAAAATTTTCAAATCTTTCATTTTCAAATTCTCCTCTATGATCACTTTGTAAAGAAATTATTTCACATCCTAGTTTTCTTTGAATCCAAGTTGAAAAATTTCTGAATTCCTCAAATGATTCACTTTTATGAAAAAGAAATCTAACCCAAGTGATTCTTTAGAAATCATCCACTATAACAAATTCGTATACCTTCCCTCTTAGACTTACAGTTCCTACTGGTCCAAAAAGATCCATGTGAAGAATTTCTAAAGGTTTACTAGTTCTAAGATCCTTATTGGACTTAAAAGAGGACTTCACTTGTTTTCCTAATTGACATGCATCACAAAGGTGGTCCTTGGTAAAGTCTAGTTTTGATATATCTCTCACTAAGTTCTTTTGGGTAATTCTTCTAAGATTTTTCATACTAGAATGACAAAGTCTCCTATGCCAAAGCCATGATTCATCAAAAATAGTTTTTAAACAAAAAGTAGTATGAGATTGAATAGAATTCAAATCTAGCATGTAAACATTGTTTACCCTTTTCTATTTAAGACTTCTTTTCCATTTAGGCTTAATATGCAGCTAGTAGGTAAAAATTTCACATTATAGCCCTTATCACATAGCTGACTTATACTTAACAGATTATGTTTTAAGCCTTCAACCAATAACACATTATCTATAAAAAGGTTTTTGAAATTTTCAATCATACCAGATCCAATCACTTTCTTTGTTGTATTATCTCCAAGTATAACCTTGCCTCCACTCCTAGCTTCCAGCGTTATGAATTGAGCAGTATCTCCAGTCATATGCTTTGAACATCCGCTGTCCAGGTACCATATGCTCCCACGAGGTCTTGTGTGAGAGCACTCCTACAAAACTCTCAAATGTTAGACCTGGGAACCCAAACAAGTTTGGGTTCACCTTTTAGCAATTTATAATCAGATGCATGTATGATATGTCTAGGTTTATGCATCTTAGGTCTCCATACCAGATTAGATTTCATCTTCAAAGTACAGGTGTGAGCTATATGTCCTAAAAATCCATTATTATTCCATTTAATATTAGGAAAAATATTCCTAAGTTTTCTTCCATTTGATTGTCTCCTAAAGGATTTCATAAATTTAGGATAATATTTAGGATTTGTAAAATCTTAAAGTTTAGGGGGATTCCTATTATCCTCGAGAGCTCTTATTATCAATTTATAGAATGAATTCATATCTTCCAAGATTCGATTTGTATAATTGATTCGATATGTTTTTCTCTCAAATTCATCCTTAAAAATTTTAAAATCTTTTTCAAGTTCAGCATAGGATGATTTTAAATTCTCAAAATTTTTATTCAAATCATCATATTCATCAAGTAATTTCATGTGGTTGTCATCTATTAAAGCATGATCTTTTCTAAGGATTTCGTGTTCTTTCTTAAGCTCTTCCAGTTCTAAATTTAAACTAGCATGAATCTTTTTCATTTTCCTATATGCATCATGCATGTATTCAGAAACTTCAAACAATTCATCATAGGTTAAGTCACATACCTCTTCTTGATCTGATTGTTCAACATTATCTGCCATCAAGCAAAGGTTGGTGACTTCTTCTTCTTTTTCAGTCTCAGATGAGTCTGAAGCTGAGTCCGCCCAAAAAGCTCTTTGAAACTTCTTCTTGCTTTTCTTTACCATTGGTTTCTCCTCTACCTTCTCCTTGCTAGGAGTGGCTTTGAGTTTTGGGCAATCAGTCTTTATATGACCTGGTTTCCTGCATTCATAACAAATCACTTCATTAGAAACCTTGCCATTTCTGTTAAACTTATCTATGTTCCATTGCTGGCGTGTCTTCTGCTTTCTCTTTAAAAAGCTTCTGAATTGTTTAGTCATCAGTGCAATATCATCTTCATCCTCAGGTTGTGAGTGTTCACTCTCTGACTCTTCCACCTTTAATGCAATATTTTTTTCCTTTCGTGGTTCACCTACATCAATCTTTCTTTGACTTACTCCTTGCTCATAAGCAATGAGTGAACCAAGAAGATTGCCAATAGAATATATGTTTAGATCTTTAGACTCTGTAATTGCAGTAATTTTAACATCATAAGCAGTAGATAAACATCGAAGAATTTTATTGACTATTTCAGCATTTGTTAATTCCCTACCAAGTGCATGCAAAGAAGTGACAATTTGTGTGAATCTTGTGTATATGTCAGAAATAGATTCATTAGGTTTCATGCGAAACAGTTCATAGTCATGTAACAAGATATTGAGTCTTGATTGCTTAACCTCATTTGTCCCTTCATAAGTTATACAAAGTCTATCCCATGTCCTTTCCGCTTTTGCAAGTGGAAACCCGCATGTAGTCTTCAGATTTTAAAGCACAAAAGAAACTATTTAAACATTTGGCATTTAATTGTGCTAAGTCACATTCTTCTATAGTCTATTTTGCAAAAGGTGTTTCTACTCTAACTCCATCAACTAATCTAGTTGGTTTTGTGTAACCTTCTTGGACTAGTATCCACATGCGATAATCAAGTGACTGTAAGAAAGTAGACATGCGTGTTTTCCAAAAATCAAAAGGAATATTGTCAAACAGTGGAGGTCTAGTGATAGAGTAACCTTCTGGTGTATTTCAGTTTCCAAATATAGCCATCTACGTTAATCAAAAAGTAGTTCAAACTTATGATTTTGAAATGAAGCTCTGATACCACTTGTTGAGTCTAGTAATTAGGTTGTTAAGCCTAAGTGAATGTCCCAAGGCTACCAAGAGGGGGGGGGGAGTGAATTGGTAGTTTTAAAAAATTTAACTCCCCTTTTAAACTTATGTTGAACCGAAATAAAAATGTTTCTTTTAGATTTTTATAGAAAATATTTTTCAACCATAGAGTTTTTAAAACTGAAAATTAAAATGCGGAAACATAAAAACAGTAAAGTAAATGACACCAGATTTATAGTGGTTCGGTCTAAAACCAGACCTACATCCACTCCCCAGAGGCACCCTCTGAGTATTGCACTAATACCAATAGTGACTCTCCTTTTGCACCCACAGTAAGGCGGAGAAGCCTTTACAACACACTCTTTTCATCACTCCCCGGTGCGGCAGAGAACCGTTGTCCTTTTACACAATCCCCAGTATTGGCAGAGAACCGTCGTCCTTTCACACTCTCCTAGTGTGGGCAGAGAACCCTTAGGCTATTTACACTCTCCAAGTGTAGGCAGCGAACCCTTCGGCTACTCACACTCTCTAAGTGTAGGCAGCGAACCCTTCGGCTATTCACACTCTCCAAGTGTAGGCAGCGAATCCTTCGGCTATTCACACTCTCCAAGTGTCGGCAGCGAACCGGATCTCCTTAACAGATCTTCTTACAAGAAATCTAGAAGAAAGAAAGAAAAGAGTGAAGTAATCCCAATTCACAAGTAGAGATTCTTACCTTTAAATTTCAAGTGAAGCCTTCACGCTCCAATGGTAGGAATCCTCCCTTGAATGCACTCTCACACTCTCTCCTTAGCTATTCTCTCAAGAGGCACGAAGATCAAATGACAAAAAGATTGGGTGGCAGTCTAATTTGGACTATTTATACAAAGGACAAGAAAAACCGCCCAAAAACTACAAGTATTCAATTCTGTACGCAGTGGATCGTCTCGTACGATCGTGGATCGTCCTGGATGATTTTACTTAAATGCTTTGAAACGACCCTATTTGTATATGTGTACGAAATATTTTCGTACATGCTGATCGTCCCGTACGAACTAAGTTGGTCCGGTACAAACGGTTATTACTAGGTCGGTTCTAGAAGCTGCTGAAAACCGTTCTAAGTCGGTTAATCGTTTGGACGAAAATTTATTCGTCTGGACAAAATTTTTACAGAGGACCGATCGTCCCGGACGATTATTAATTTCGTCTGGACGAAAATTTTCCAGAGGACCAATCGCCATGGACGATAATTTAATTTCGTCTGGACGAAAATTTTCCAGAGACCAGATCATCCTGGACGATTGTAAAATTCATTCCGGACGAATAGGACTTAGAAAAATTTTTAAGCAAGTTCCTATTCGTTCCATGTGCTCAATAGGAGATAACTGTCTGATCGTCCCGTACGAACGGATATCGTCCAGTACGATCAGTATAAATTTTTTATGATCTCCTTATGTGTGTGTGTATGTTTTTATTCACTCAATTACAATCACTCCCTTTCATTTTAATTACAAAAAAGTGCAAACTTCAAATTTTACAAAGTATCTCATTCTGAATTTGATTTGAAGTATTCGTAGTCTGCAGTTCATTTTTCCTGAAATGTTAGTACACACAATAGCAAATATAAATCTTCTAAAATTGTTAGGAGATAACTACATATTTGAAAAATAATGTTTGGAATCATCAAAACTATATAAGTTGCAAAAATGTAAAGCATTCAAATAGCAACTATCTTAACATATTCAAGCCCGCAACAGTTTGGCGCCGTCTGTGGGAATAGTCAATCCCACTATATTAAGTACTCCTTCAATGGCCAACAGGTGTAGCCATCGCATCATGGTAGCCTCTCGCTCTAATTCACATCAATCTAGGAATCAGTCCCTGAATCGAGGACGACAGGCGTCTGCCTCTTTTCTCCCCGGTGGTTGAAACCTTGCCGGAGAAGGGACTTCAGGGCCATCCCTAGAAGAGCGTATCAGAAAGATGGAGGAGTCTCAGAATGAGATCCTTCAACTCTTACGAGAGACTCGAGGACCGGCACTAGTACCCCAAGAAGATATTTTTCTCCTTCGAGATCCGCCAGGATTTGAAGATGTTCTTCATGTTGAGGTCCCCCTTTCCTCTACCAAGGATGCGCCCTCCAACACGTCCAGAGAATGAGCTTGCTGACACGGCAAGCTCTACCCATCTTTCGCGCACAGGCTATCGGCATCACATTCCTCCGGACTTCCCCGAGGACTTGAACCAACAGCTCATCACTGAACTCCCCCGTAATACCCTACAACATGAATTGTGGAGGCTAGTCCGAGAGGAGTTTTCCCACAGGAGGTATAAGACAATCTCTTCGCCAGCGAGACCTTCAAGAGTCATCACTTTTCACAGAAGTTATCCTCAGACACCCCATTCCGGCAAGATTCAAATTTTCGAATATTGATTCTTACGATGGAACTTCAGACCGCTACGAGCATATCGATCACTACCGCACCATTATGCATATCCAGCAGCCCCAAATGCTCTACTCTGTCAAGTTTTTCCTGCCACCCTTAAAGGGAAACCCCAGACATGGTTCTACTCACTGCTCGCCCGGTCCATTTCACTATTCGTTAAATTGGTCAAATTATTCGTCGAATAATTTGTCTCCAATCGAAGGATGGTTAAAGACTCCTCCCATCTTTCAGGGATACGTCAGAACGAGGGTGAATTTCTTAAAGAGCACTTTCAAAGATTTTTCACGGAAGCCCGACAAATTCCAGGGGTAGATCCCGAGTTACTTAGAGGTGTATCTCTTGGAGGGCTTTGCCCGGGCCCCTTCTACTCGGCACTCATGCGAGAAATGGTCCATTCATATGCGGATCTAATCCATCGAGTAGAGGCTCAAATCTCTTCCGACGTAACCATTAATGCTCATAGGAAATAATTTGAGCAGACAATCAGGAAGCGTAAAAATCCCACAGGAATGGAGAATCCATCATTGCAAAGGAAGAAGCAAGGAAACTACAATCTTCCTCCTCGACCCTCACAGCCGCGACGAGAGTCTCCCCAAGAAAAGGAGTACACGCCACTTAATTCATCCCGAGCGAATATATTGATGGCCATCTGGGATTAGGAGAATGTAAAGTGGCCATAACCTTTGAAGCCCAACATTGGAAACCAAGAGTAATATTGCCACTTCCATTGCAGTCATGGGCACACTACTGAAGCATGCAGGCAGCTCAAGGAAGAAATTGAGAGACTGATCCAACAAGGATTTCTCCGACAATTCATCAAGAATCCACCAACCCAAGAGGAGGATAGTCCCACTGGGGGGCAAAATCAACAATAAAGACAGCCGACAAATAATTGCCAAATAGTGGGCGAAATTGAAACCATCGCGGGAGGCCCTTCAATGCCTTGTCAAGTTCTAATTACGGAGAACAAGGAGTCACCAACAAAGAAACTTCATGCCGATCACTCCACCTTCGAGGAGTCCAATCTAGAAGGCATAAAGACCCCTCATCAAGATCCACTATTGATTAGCGTGGGAATCGATGACCCATGCTACAATGTTAAAAGGATCTTGGTTGAAAATGGGAGCTCAGTAGATGTTCTATTCTACTCCACTTTTCTTAACATGGGCCTATCCAGAGAGAAACTTCAGCCTGCTGCCGATCTACTATATGGATTTAACAATCGACCTGTAAGAATAGAAGGAACCATCAGTCTCCCGGTCATACTTGGAGAATTTCCCCGACAAGTTGAGCATCCTATTCAATTCATTGTAGTGAAATTATAATTGGCCTACAATGCGATCTTTGGAAGGCCACTCGAAATAATCTTTGGGGCTATTACTTCAATTCCCCACTTAAAGCTGAAGTTTCCTACCCCATTAGGGATTGGGACAGTACGTGGAGATCAACAAGTAGCACAATCATGTTATCTTAGGCAGGCTCAACCACACTCATCAGTTACTTTGAGCATCAAGGACTTCGATCTTCAGAATGAAGATATCCCTCAAAGGGCCTCCCCTATAGAGGATCTCACTTGTGTCTCTCTATCAGATGAGCATCCTTCAAGAACTGTACAGATTGGATCACTCCTCTCAAATGAAGAGAAAAAGGAGTATGTAGACTTTCTATGTACAAACTAAGATGTATTTGCATGGAGTCCGGCTGATATGCCTGGAATCAATCCTAAAGTAATCATGCACTTCCTCAAGATCAACCCAGCATTCAAGCCGGTGATCCAAAAGAAAAGAAATTTTGTACATGATCCTCAACTGGCAATTGAACAGGAGGTTGATAAGCTTTTAAATGCAAGATTTATAAGAGAAGTACACTATCCCACTTGGTTGGCCAACGTCGTGATTGTTCGAAAGGCAAGTGGAGCTTAGAGAATGTGTGTAGACTATACTTATCTCAACAAAGCTTGCCCCAAAGACAGTTTCCCGCTTCCCCGTATCAACCAGCTAGTTGATGCCACCTCCGGACATTAGATGCTAAGCTTCATTGATGCTTATTCTGGATACAATCAAATCCAAATGAATCCTACTGATGAGGAGGCGACAGCTTTTCAAATAGATAAGATGTTGTATTGCTACCTGGTAATGCCATTCAGGCTCAAAAACGCAGGGGCAACATATCAATGCCTGATGAATAAGGTTTTTAAGAACCTTATTAGGCGCACTATGGAAGTATATATGGACAATATGCTAGTTAAAAGCCTGGAGAAATCTCGACATATCTTAGACTTGGAACAATGCTTCTGTCTCCTTCGATCTTATAACATGCACCTCAACCCCTCCAAATATGCATTTGGAGTGACCACAGAAAAATTTCTGGGGTTCATGGTTACCCACCGATGGATTGAGACCAACCCGAAGAAAATCAAGGCCCTGAGGGACATGCTATCCCCGAGAAATATCAAGTAAGTCCAGAGATTAAATAAAAGAATTACGGCACTCTCTCATTTCCTGGCTCGTTCAGGAGACAAATATCTACTCTTCTTCAAAGTTCTTAGAGGGGCTCATAGCTCAGAATTTCAATAGACTGACGAATGCTAAGACGCTTTCGAGCAACTTCAAGCTTATCTAGCCTCGCTGCCACTACTCTCGAAGTCAGTACCATGTGAAATTTTGTATATGTATATGGCTCTCTCCTCCCAAGCTATAAGCTCGGTCTTGGTCTGGGTAGATGTTGTTCAACACCCAGTCCATTATATTAGTAAGGTACTTTCAAAGACTGAGACACGCTATCCATTAGCAGATAAAACATCTTTGACTTTAGTCTTCTCAGCTAGAAAGTTATGCCCTTATTTCCAAGCACACACGATCAGGGTCTATACAAACCTACCATTGAAAAGTATTCTCCAAAAGCCCGAGGCATCTGGAAGATTGATCAAATGGTCAGCGGAACTTGGAGAATTCGATATACAATTCCTACCTAGACCCGACATCAAGTCACAAGTGCTTGCCGATTTTGTGGTCAAATGTACTAACCATACCTCCAATGAACCGCTAGATGTGTCTCCTTCCTCTTCCTACTGGACCTTATATGTCAATGGAGCTTCTAGAAGTTTCGGTGCTGGCGATGGGATCTTGTTAATCTCCCCACAGAAAGTTATACTCGAATATGGGATTAGATTGAAGTTCCCGGCAACAAACAACGTCGCCGAATATGAAGCTCTAATCGCCGGATTGAGGCTGGCAATTGATTGCGAAGTACAGAACTTGGTGGTTCACACCGATTCCCAACTGGTCGCCTCTCAGGTGGAGGGAGAATTCGATGCTCACCATCCTTTATTGGCCCAGTATTTCCAGATAGTTAAACTTTTATTGGCCCAAATAACGTAGCATCAGATAATCCATATCCTTCGGGAGCAAAAAACACAAGGGTAGATTCTCTCTCAAAGCTAGCCACTTCTACAACAGGAGACATTTTCAGAAGAAAATATATTGAGGAGATCCACTTTCTGAGCGTTCAAGGCCCATGGGTAATTCAATCAATAGATGAATTAAAAGAAGCTTCTTGGATCGACCCCATTCTCACTTTCCTATAAGAGGGTATTCTTCCTAAAGTCCCAACAGTAGTAGTGCGACTTCGAAGGCAGGCAACAAACTTCACCATTATTAATGGAGAGTTATACAAAAACGATCTTTCACGGGACCATACCTCAAATGGCTTCCTCCTTCAAAGCCAAACTATACACTCTGAAAAGTACATTCAGGCATTTGCGAGGAACATCTGGGAGGAAGGGCGCTAGCCCAAAAGGTCCTGAGATAGAGGTTTTACTGGCCAGCAATGAAGCAGGATGCTTTAGAGCTCGTGCAAAAATGTAACAGTTGTCAATTACATGCCAACCTCACCCATCTACCTGCCACAGAGATCTCAACATTACAAAGTTCCTGGTCTTTCACCTAATGGGGGATTGACATAATAGGACCTTTTCTTATAGCAAATGCCAAACAGTTCCTATGGAAGAACATAATTTATTATTTTGGCATTCCTACGAAAGTTATCATCGATAACGGAACACAATTCACTAGAAAGGTCTTCACCACATTTTGACAAGATCTCCACATTCAGCTAGTACAGACGGCTGTAGCCCATCCTCAAACCAACGGACAGACGGATATCACTAATCTAACTATTCTGAAGGGATTAAAGACATGGCTGGAGAAGGCAATGGGTTGATGAGCTCCCAAATGTCCTCTGGGCCTATCGTACCACTACAAGGACTCCAACTAGAGAGACCCCGTATAATTTTTGCTTTGGCACAGAAGCTGTTATTCCCGTTGACATTGGAGTCCCAAGTCATAGAGTTCAAAGTTTTTTATACGGCAATGACAAAAAACTCAAGTACAACCTAGACTTACTTCCAGAGGCAAGAGATAAGGCAATGCTTAAGATTGCTGCATATAATTAGAGAGTTGCCCGTTATTATAATCGAAGGATGAAGCTACGACATATATCGATTGGAGATCTAGTTCTACGCAACATCGAGGTAGCAGGCAAAAGCCCTCAACGAAATAAACTCTCCCTCCTCTGGGAAGGTCCGTACCTAATAGCAACTATGGTGAAGCCCGAAACTTTCAAATTGAAGAATGCTGAGGGAAAGATACTTCCTCAGACTTGGAATGTAGATAATCTTCACAAGTATTATTAGTAGAGCATAATAATGCTACTCATTTTAAGTATTATATGTCTTTAGTATTGTGTGCCTTCAGTATTGTATGTCTTCAATTTTGAACGATGTTGTTTGTGGTCTTTGTAGCTTCTTCATCCCTAAGTTATCTTAGGGAGCTATGCCTTTATTTAATGCAGTAAGACTATGTTTCTTTATCTTCTTTAAGTGAAACTATATTGATAAATTTGCACAAGTTGTGAACTTCAACATCCTTGATTCAAGCAATACACAATCATTATTGTAGCTCAGTCACTAGATAATCAATCCTAGGGGGATTCGATCCGACCTCTTCCACACAGGTTAACGTCATCGAGCGGGGCTCTGACATACAACCTCGGATAGGTCTTAAATCCTTGGTGGATTCTCTCGACCTCTTCCATACAGGTTAAAGTCATCGAGCGGGGCTCTGACATACAACCTCGAATAGGTCTTACATCCTTGGTGTATTCTCTCGACCTCTTCCACACAGGTTAAAGTCATCGAGCGGGGCTCTGACATACAACCTCGGATAGGTCTTACATCCTTGGTGGATTCTCTCGACCTCTTCCACACTGGTTAAAGTCATCGAGTGGGGCTCTGACATACAACCTCAAATAGGTTTTACATCCTTGGTAGATTCTCCTGACCTCTTCCACACAGGTTAACGTCATCGAGCGGGGCTCTAACATACAACCTCGAATAGGTCTTACATCTTGGTAGATTCTCTCAATCTCTTCCGCACAGGTTAACGAGTAAGGCTCTGACATATAACCTCGAATAGGTCATACATCTTAAGTGGATTCTCCTAAACTCCTCTACACAAGTTGGAATGCAGTAATTTTAATGAAACTTTTGAATGCCCAAACGGTCTCTCACTTTAATCCACGGTTCCAAGCAGAAAAAACCAATAGCCATATTAAAAAATCCAAGGGGCATTGCACAGGAAAAGATAAGTGGGAAAAGGAAGAGTCAAGTTCATATAATAATGACTAATAAATGAACTAAGAACATAGCTCATAATGAGCTAACTTTTAGTTCAAAAAATGAACTAAAAACCGGCTCATAATGAGCTAAATTTTAGCTCAAAATTTAATGAGCTAGTAAGCTCAATGGAAGCCAAAACTCAAATTTTTGGATTAGGTTTGACCCCCCCCCCCCCCTTTTGCCTACATCATGCGTGGAGATAGGTAGTGGCTTGCTGTGTGCGTGAAAGAGAGCCTTCACTCTCATTTTAACGACGCGAAGGGAAGCTTAATCGGATCTCTGCCGTTGCAGGGAATGGGGCATCGTAGCAGGCATCAGGTTATCTACAGGATTTTCAGTATGGGAGGACTCTTCTACAGGTATTTTCTTTTATTTTATTTTGTTGGCTGCAACATATAGGTTAACAAATGCCACCCAACAACTGTGGTTCACGCCTAGAGCGAATCTCATTTTTTATGTAGTAATTGACCTTGTGGATCTCTAGATATTTATTCTAGATGTCACACTAGGGCTTTCATTTAGTGGTTCTTCAAAATTTGTTTGGATATCACACGAAGATTTCTATTTAGCAGATCTCCTAAACTTGCTTGGATGTCACACTAAGATTCTCATTTTGTAGATCTCCAAGAGTCCATCTTTGTGCCTTTGTAGATCTTTTTAATGCATTTGTAATCTTCGGTATAGATAATATATTTGTTCTTGATCAAGTAGAGATCCATGTAATAGTGATAGAGTACTTTGCACTTAGGTCTCTAGAGCATCACTCTGTAGATTAACGATAGTAGGTAGCATTACCACCTCTTACTCTTCTTTCACTGTATCATTCGAAATTAATATGAACTTTGTAGATTCTTCAATTGGTGGAATTTTACTGTCTCTGAAACTGATTGTATCCTGCCCAGATTTATATTATACATTCAGTTTACTGATTATCTTTCATTTTCCAATGATCTGGTTGTATTTTGGCAAGAAATTTTAAATATTTATTTGGGGATCTCGGCATGCAGCGCGATGTAACTCAAATAAATATTTAAAAATACCCCCAGTCTTTAGGAACACTCGTAGATATCATCTATGAAACTACTTTTCATAGTTTTAACTTGGCTCCAGAGATCTTGATTTCTTCTGCACTATGCTTTATGCTGCAGACATTAATGAAGAATTATCTCATTTGTTCTTACTAACTTGTCAGGTGGTTTTTGTACCTTCAGGCCTATGCTTCTTATTTTTGCGGGCTTGATGAAGGAGTAAATGCCGGTGACCTAAACCCTTGGGTTTACATTAGATCAATAGGAAAAAGTCATCGACCTAGAGCTTTGTGCATAACGGAATTGTTGATGACGGAATCCTCCTGGTTCAGCCTTGAGCTTTTTATGAACTTTAGGGTAGTTTCTTTGGTCTTTTGCTTTGTGCTTTGATAGACTTGTTGAAAAAGAGTTCATTTGATCATTGCTTTGTGCTTTGTGGATTTGTTGAAGGATTTGCAGGTTTTAGTTGATAATATTAAATATGGTAGTATCTTGATCCTTAACCACTTGAGAAGACTTTAATTTGAGTTGCTAGAGTTCATCAGATTGGGCGAGCTAAGATTTGATAGTTCTTTATCATCCGGTTGTTGAGATGGGGGTTCCTCTACTACGGCCTTTTTTATGGCTTATTGAGTAGATGGGGTTGCAGCGACCTAGTCATATTTGAGCTTGTTGGATCTGGCCTTTTACACCAATTCAGACTTTAGACTTAAGCCATTAGAAATGTGCTTCTCAATATTGATTTCACTGAAGTTGGTGGATTTAGAGTTCACATTTGTGATTGAAGATTTGGAGTCTACGAATATTTGGTAGTTGCTCGAGATCCCTCCTTCCCACTAGAACTTTGATTCTCCGGTCGTTTAAGAGAATTTTATAGACTACGATTACTTGAACTTGTCGAGTCAAATTAGCCTTCATTCTTCCTGCAGTCCCTACTTATGGGTTGACGAAGTGGGGGTTCCGCTACTATTACATTTCTTATGGCGCGTTGAGTAGACAGTGCTGTCAGTGATCCTACCATATTTAGGCTTGTTGGATCCGACCTTTTACACCCATTGGAGCCTTAAGCTTCAGGCTGTTGAAAGATTTTAAGCTGTTCTGGCCCAATTTATTGGAGTGTGTAGTCACAAAAATCTTTCTTGACTTTTGAACCTTAGTACATGGGAGAAGGTGGTGTCTTGAACTTTGAAAGATCATCTGCGTATATTTTGAAAAGGAGTTCATTTTATTCTTCATCATAAGAAAACATTTGTGTTGATAATTATAAATATTTATTTGGAGATCTTGGCATGCAGTGCGATGTCGACCCGAATAAATATTTAAAATGCCCCATGTCTCACAAGGACATTTCAAAACAAAATAAACTTAAAATTTTGATATTACAACTATTTATTTAGGAATTTCAGCATGTAGCATAATGTACAACCCAGATAACATATTTAAAATATCTTTTATCTCATAGAGAGATTTTGTATTTTGAGATTTTAAATATTTATTCGAGGATCCCGGCATGCAGCACGATGTTGACCTGAATAAATATTTAATATGCTCCCAATCTGATGGAAAATTTTGAAATACATTCTTGCTACATAAGAGAATTTCAAAATATAACATATGTATGAGATAAAAAGTATGTACAAAATACATAATACATTGAATATTGCATTTTCTTGGGCAATTTTATGTGTAGTATTTCTTCATATATCGACTGTTGATTGGCGGCATAGGTCTCTGACCTTCCAAATCGATCAACTAATAGGCTTGTCCTTGAAATACCTTTTCTATGACAAAAGACCCCTCCCAGTTGGATACGAATTTGCCTCCAATTTTTTGGTGTGTGATGATTAGCCTTGTCAGCACCAGGACCAATTGCTTTTCTTGAAATGCCTGAGGACGCACCATCCGATTGAAGGACTTTATCATCCTTGCCCGATAAATTTCCAGGTTCTATTAGGCTTGCAGCCTGAGTTCATCAAGTGCATCAAGCTCTTCATTCTCAGGTGAGCATTTTATTCTTGAGTAAGATCATTCTGGATTGCTACTCGGAGTGATGTAAGTTCAACTTCTAGTGGTAATACGGCTTATATGCCGAACGCCAGTGAATAAGGAGTGGCTTTGGTTGGCATTTTATAGGTTGTACGATAGGCTCATAGTACCTTTAACATCTTCGCATGTCACTCTCTTTTATTCTTAGTGAGAAATTTCTTCAACAGTTTTACTAGCGTCTGTTTGAAGGCTTCTGCTAATCCATTTGCTCTTGTATTATATATGAATGAATATCGCTAATTAATTTTGTGCCTATCAACAAACTTGTAGATTTTTGTAATTTTGAATGCAGTACCGTTGTCTAAGATAATGCGGCGTGGCACACCAAATCTATAGATGATGTTATATGTGAAAAAGTTGATCACATGCTCAGACGTAACTTCTCTGAACAGAGCTACTTCTGCCAACTTCGAGAAGTATTCTGTTGCTGCCTGAATAAAGTGGTGTCTCGCTGAAGATGGCAGATCTACCGGACCAATTATGTCGTGCCCCAACATTCAAATGGCCAGGATGTTATTGTTGGGTGCAAAGGATTTGGAGACTGATGTATAACATCCCTGTGGGCTCCGAAACTTCCATTTTGTGTGATCCCGGCCTCTCTGCGCCATCGGTTTATTTTTCTCTTAAGTGTGACGATGATGGTAGAAAGTTTTAATGAGATATGATTCCGGGAGAATTTTCAGAAGGCAGATTGGGTTTTAGATAAGACACTACCCAGAGATTTCGCCCTCATTTTATGAGGACTTTTTGATCTGAGTTCTAGTTTCCTATAGGCGCAAGCCCCTATAGTTAATTACCCTCCTGATAACAAGAGAGAACTTTCGATTAAGGCTAATTGTTCAAGCGTTCACATAGGTTATGAACCTATCATATAATAGCAACAATTTAGGATTTAAGTTTTGGATTTGAATTTTAAAGTTTGGAATTTAGAGTTTATCACCATAAACTTAAAATTGGTGGTGGGGGGAATGAAGACGAGCCTGATTAAGATCCCATGGTTCCGTCGTCCCGGGCTGTCATGATCCCTGGTCTACTTAGTCATAGGATGTAGTCGACCCAACCTGATAGAAGGCACCCTATCGGCCGCCATGGGTTGCTTTGTCCAAGAATACCTTGTAGACCTAGGTTGATGTTTGTCTAAGGGGATATATATGAATCCACCTTAGTTGACAGAGGGCTTGATGCCAATCCAATATACCCTATGATTCATAACTCAAGGGTTTGAAGCCTTTAGGTAACATACGGGCTTTGGCCGTGATCGTAATATAATTGTACCATTTTGCGGCAAAACCACATAATCAGAGGGCACGTGCCACGTCCCTGTTGGCAAGAGACTTTTTGAGGATGAATCAAAGTAATACACCCGACATGCATTCACTCTTTGTGAGCTGAGGTTAATTTTAGATTTATCACCCCCGATAAATGGTTGCTGGAGGTGGATGATTTTTTTTTAAAGTTTTTAGATGATATATTTCATTTCAGAATTTAGACTTTTATTGGATTTGAGATTTGAGATTTGACCCCTCTGGTTGAGATTTTCGTATCAACACGATCATCATCGGGGTGACATTAAAGTCACTTGTACTTTTGTAGGATTTTGGGAGACATTTTATTATTCAAGTTATGTTGACTCCAGTCCTCTCAAGGAGGAGGATGAAACTTGAATATTTAACCTGCACAGCATTCTCGAATCGTTGGATTTGAGATTTATATGCGACGATCTGAGCACATGCGGGTTGTAGCATTTGACCCTGCAAAGCATTCTCGGTCATTAGTGCTTATACTTTTAACATGTTGACCGGAGCACATTCAGGGGTATATTTAATTTAAGGGGTCAAATTTAATATATAAGGGGGGCATTTAAAAATATTTAAATATGATCAATTTGTGAGAATGATTTTATTTAAGAAATACCCAAATTTTTATTTAAGGGCCTACGAACGCCTTCTGTTCGCTTGTACACTGGTTGCTATGAATCTTCTGCTATGAGTTGTAGGTGACTGCATTTATTGTAATTCTTTCACATTTGCCTGCAGATAACATATACATTAAGCCTCCTTAAATGGTTTGTAGGCATTTACATCTCTTGTATCCATTCAGCATTTCATTCATAGATATCCTTTTGTGTATGTAGTGTCTTCTGCAATGGGCCGCAGATGTTTGCATTTACTACATTTCTTTCATATATGCTTATAGACATTGTATTATGTACGACAAGTTTCCTACAATGATGTTGACCTCGATTTTGTCCAAACTCTTGGTCAAAGAGTTTGACTTTGTCAAATTGACTAAGTTAGACCCCAAGGACCCCTCCCATGGGTTCAGTGAGTCGATCTGAGTCGATTTAGCCCGGGCCCAAGTTGTAGGTTAACCTGGTTGACCAAGTCAACCAGGGTTGACCAGTTTAGACCCTTTTAAGCCTAAATTAAATTCTAAACCAATTTCATGGTATCCAAGGCTCAAACTCGTCCCCCATGGACCTATTTGACTGAGTTGACCAAGTCAACACATAACTTGGTCAATCTAAGTCATAATGGGTCAAATCAACCCAGTAAGACTCATTTAAATCCCTATTTAGAGCTCATTAATGCATTTAAGAGCCTGGAAGTATTTTGAAATTCAAAACCACAGCCCCCTAGCTCTATTTTCCCTCCTAATTCATTGGAGATATGATCTTGGCCGTAGATCTTGAGCCCTTACCCTTTAAATAATAAAATTTAGGTCTAATTGAGGATCTTTTCCAAAATTCTCGAAGACTAAGCTTCCAAACCCTATGAGATTTTGTGTGAGCACTCTTGGAGAGTTTCTCCACCTTCCCTGACCAGATCCCGGTGTCCTAGGCTCGCTGGCGGCGAGAAATCCTGTGAAACCGAAGCCAAAGACCTTTCGGGACCTCTATTGCCTGATCCAAGGAGATTCGGAGCTCGAGCTCAAGAGAGTTGTTCGTGTGGATCCCACAAGTCCAACGAGCCCAAGATCGTCTGAATCCACCGTGTGGATTGAGGTATATCGCAAACCCTAGTCTAGAACACTTAGACCTAAATAACTTCCTGTACACCGCATTTTAGAATGCGATTTTCATCCCCCATTGATGCTCTTCATGTGTACTACCTGTCTAAAATTTCAGAGGGTTCGGGATCGGCACCGCATGTGTGGCGTCTCTCCTCAGCTGTCGATCTGGTGATGGACGGTCGGGATTCTGCCATCCCGAGCCCTCGTCCGACCGCGCGTGTATTCAGGCTGGATCAGATCACCGTCCGGCTCGATCCAGGCCGTCGAATTGAGATCACGGATAATCGAACGGACCAAAATCACGTCCGACGTGGCTTAGTGGCCGCGTGATTGCGGCGTTAATGCCGCAATCATTGGCTGGCGGCGCATCATTGCGCTGCCGCCAATGATTGGCCGTGGTCCCAGGATCCAATCCCGGGCCACCACGTGTAGCTGCCGTTTTAATTTTTATAAAAAATTATTTTAAAATTCTGATTTCTTCAAAAAATCATAATAAATTCATTTTCGCTCTGAAAAATACGTGCAATATACAGAATCGCTCGTATTCTCGGCCCCTTTGATTTAAAATTAATTTTGATTAAAAATTCTGAATATATTTTTAGATATCTAAAAAATAGTAAAAAGTACTATTTTAAAAATACTATTTTAATTATTTTATTCTTATTATATTATAATATTATTATTTTTAATTATAATATTAATAATTATATTATGTTAAACTTTTTCTTACTATTTTGTATTTATTTATTATTATTATTATTGTTATTATATTTATTTAAATATAATAAAATATATTTTTAATAATTAAAAATTATGTTAATTATTTTACTTAGCTTAATTACTCAAAACATTATTAATAATTAAAAATATTATTACTATTATATATTTTTAAATTAATTTAAATTTCAGAGATTTTAATGTTTTAAGTTAAGATTATTTTATGATAATTTTAATTTTTTTTAAATTATTTTAAATAACCCCTTTTATTATATGTAAACTTCGGAAATTCATAACTTCGTCGTTTTAAGTCAGATTTTGACATGTAACCCCTTGAATTTTTCAAAAAAATACCTACTTTATTTTAAACCTTTTTAAACTATATACTTCTAAATTACCTTAATAATGAGGGATCCTGAAAGTACTCTTATGGCACTAGAAAGTTTGTTAGGGATGTTAAACCCTTATGAACTGGCCCTAGGCTAACAAAGAGAGAGGTGAATTAGATAACTTTAAAACCAAAGTTAAACCTCAAACCAAAATCATCACATAAATCAAAGTGCAGAAATTAAATAATGCGGAAGCAATAATAAGAGAAGAACAAACCAGATTTATAGTGGTTCGGTCAAACCTTTACCTACATCCACTCCTTGGAGGCACCCTCCAAGTATTGCACTAAAACAAGTGTCTCTCCTTTAGCAACCACAGCTAGGCGGATAAGCCCTTACAAAATAAATTCCACCTTCCCTGGTGCGGCGGAGTTGCCGGGTCCTTTGACACCAAAGTGAACTTCTTCTTTAGTGAACTTTCCTCGAGACAAGCCTTGAATCCGACGGTATTAAGATGCAAGCCTGCCGGAGCAACCGTGTGGAATCCCCCCCCCCACACTCCCTTGAGCCCCCCTCACAGGATCTTTTCCCTCTCTCAGACTTCACCCGTTCCTCACTCCCTTTTAAGCTTTCTCTTCAAGTTACCCCACAAGAACGAAGCTACATTTGCTGCCAAAGACACTTACAATGTGCCTTGTCATAGCTTAAATAGAAGCTCTCAAAACGAGCTCATTAATGCAAGTTGCCGACATTATTGCCCAGGACAATAGGAATATCGTCCTGTACGATCAGTACAATTTAAGCCCAATCAGCCAGGACGATTTGAGACGATCATAAAAAATTTATTCATATCATCCAGGATGATAATATATCATTCTGGACAATCAGTACAAATTGTGGAATATCGTCCTCAACATCGCCCTGAAAAACAGCTATCCGATGTCCAATCATCCAGCATATCGTCTTGGACGATAATATATCATCCTGGACAATCAGTACAAATTGTGGAATATCGTCCTCGACATCGCCCTGAAAAATAGCTATCCGATGTCCAATCATCCAGCATATCGTCTTGGACGATTTTGCGATCGTCCAGGATGATTTGACCGTGAAATCAAGTCATAATTACTTTCCTTAAATTCCAGAGAAATTTTGGAAAAATTACCCTGGATCGTCTTGGACGATATTTTATAGTCCTGGACGATCCACCTGGACGATGTCCAAAAATAAGTAATTCTTAAATAGATCTGGCGGCTGATTCTTTCTGTTTTGAGCCTATCATCCTGGCCGATACAAAATCTTCCAGGATGATGTGTTTTGCATAATGACTACTACTTTAATGAGGAACCCCTAATTAGGATTTCTGCTTTTGAACTGATCGTCCCGAACAATATTACCAAAAATAGAAATCTTTCAGGAGTAACAGAAAATCTTCTAAGTTACAAAACATCAGGAGCCACACCAAATACAATAGACTCAAGAAAGAAAAAATACAAACTGACTCAGACCTAGTCTACCCAATCTTGAACTGATTCCAAATTGTAGTCCGATCGTGTGAACCTGAAATGTCAGTACATAAGGCAGTTGTATAGAAATAAGAATGTTTGCTATCATCAAAAACATAAACCATTGATCCGCAACAATCTCCCCTTTTTTGATGATGGCAAATAATTCAATTTGAATTTAAAAAAAAGCAAATTCTCCTAATCTCCCCCTCACTAGAATAAACCCTTTTGAAAAATAGGGGAGATAAAAAATATTTTTATTGTTTTTAAAAGTTTGTTAGGGATGTTAAGCCCTATGAACTTAGTCCCAAGCTAACCAAGAGGGGGGGGGGGGGGGGGTGAATTGGTATTTAAAAAAACTTCTTATCACAAAGAAATAAAATCACAAACCAAATCACACCACAAGGAATTAATGCGGAATTAAAAAAGTGCAGAAGCAAAAATAAGAACACAAGATTTATAGTGGTTCGGTCGACTCGACCTACGTCCACTCCTTGGAGGCACCCTCCAAGTATTGCACTAGAAAACGTGACTCTCCTTTAGCCCCCACGGCTAGGCAGAGAAGCCCTTACAAGAACCTCCTTTTTTGTCACCCCGGCAAGGCAGAGAACCTACCTCCTTTTGCTTCCTCCTGAAGCTGGCAGAGAACCAAAACCAAAAGTAAACTCCTTACCTCTACCGACCCTTCCACGGACGAGAAACTCTAGACGAAGACGAAGCAGAGCGATCCTTGAAGCAACTCTTGTGAATCCCCTCACAAGCTCACCCTCACAAGATCCTCTCTCTCTCTCTCCTCTCTCTCTTTCTCTCCTCAAGGTCTTCTCAGGTCAAGACAGCAGCCAAAGGTCTTTAAAAACATTGAACAAGAGCTCTTAAATAGAAGAGCTTCAAAGGAGCTCATTAATTGTAAGTTGCCGACAATATCGTCCAGGCCGATATGGATATCGGCCTGGCCGATCAGTACAAATCAGAGAAGATCGGCCAGAGCATCGCCTTGGATGCAAAACTGGACGATTGAAAATTGGCTTGATCGTCCAGGCCGATCTAACTATCGTCCTGGCCGATCAGTTCAAATCAGAGGAAAATTGTCTTGATAATAGCCCTAAATACGAGCTGGCCGATATTGATCGTCCTGATGTAACTTAAGGTTTTTGACTATATCGTCCTGGCCGATCCTGCGATCGTCCCGGACAATATGATCGTATCAATCATCCTTAATTACTCCCTTGATTTTCTGATCAATTAAGGCATAATTTGGTAATTTCGTCTAGGCCGATACGTAGATCGTCCCGGCCGATAATTTAAAATTACAGTATACCTTAATTGACTATGGCGGCTACTTATTTCCGTTTTGAGCTTATCGTCCTGGCCGATACACGTATCGTCCAGGCCGATATGTTAATGACGGCTGCCTTAATTAAGAATCCTTACTTAGACTTTATGTTTTAAGCTGATCATCCCGGACGATATAAATATCGGCCGGGCTGATGTGGGCAAAAATAGAAATTCTAAGCCCCTCAAGTGTGTGTGTGAAGGGTTACCTAGCATCAGTCTCTTTGACCATTACAAGTAGACTCAAAAAGATGAAAATCAAAAGTACAGACTGACTCAACCCTAAACCTACGCAATCCTGAACTTGGCTCCTTCTTGATCGTCCAATCTTTGATTCCTGAAAAGTTAGACACAACAAGTAGTCCAAGAGACATAGTGTTTGTCAATCATCAAAACATAAGTCATGAAAAAATAGATTTGCAACAATCTCCCCCTTTTTGATGATTGCAAAACATTACGAAAAATAGCAAAAAATTCAAGATTTGATGAAAAAGGAATAAACTTCTCCCCCTTTTGACATATCAAAAAGGAGGGTACAAGCAAAGCAAAAGAGATCCCTCATCTTTTATTATTTTTTTAATCAAGGCATGAACATGATATAGTATTCCATGTGATTGATTTAAAAATTTGTGAGTTAATGTGTTAATAAGCTCATCAATCTATAGAATAGTAGAATATCCGATCATGATTACCCTTAGCTCAGACGTTCTCTTAGGGTAGAATCGTCTTTTGAAATCAATGACCTAACTCAAGAAATTAATTGGATATGAGAAAAAGAAAACCACCCATTACTTGGTTTAAAAAAACATCTTTATAAAATAACGAAGTAAAGTAAATTTGTCACAATCGCAAAATAATCGAAGTCAAGCCTTTGAAAACCAACACTTCTAAGTTTTAAAAGATTTAAAAAGGGAGAATAGCTTGCTTTTGAGTGGGCTCATTTTATGCCTTTTGTCAATTTCATGGCGCTTTGCGCATCTTTTTCTAGATTTTTTTTTCAATTTTTGGCGTCTTTGCGCATCTTTTGTTGGCATCATTGGCCAAATTTTATTATTTTTGCAAGCTATATTCTCTTTTATAACCTTTTAAAAAACAAAGTTGTGAATATATCTTCTCAGATATTAGAGAATAGGAGCACTCTCTCTAACATAAGGAAGAGTTACCACAAGCAGAATTAATAATCAAGGATAAGAGTAACGAGAAATCTTGATGTGACAAAAAGACTTTAAACATTATAAATATAAGATAGATTTGTTTAAGCAAGCTTAAGAAAAGATTTCAATTCCATAAACAATCTTTAACTTGAGATAGATTTTTGATTAGAAAAGAAAACTATGCCACTAAAATAGGATAGAGAAAGAGACACAATCACAAAATATTTCTACCATCTAAGAGATTGAGTAGATAGAAACATATTGACTACAAATTTCCAAAGGCAAGGACAAGGAATATAGTATCATATTTGTGATGATTTTGAAAACTAAGTAAAGAGAAACAAAAGGGAAAAATAAAACACACAAAAAAGAAAGAAAAAAAAACTAAAGCAACAAAAAGGAAACAAGAACAAAAGAAAAATAAAAAGCAAAAGAAAAACAAATTAAAAAAAAAGTTTCATGCATTAATGTCAATCACACCCAACCTGGTCCTTAAAGAGCTGAAAGTATCGAAGGCCAGTGGTTTAGTAAAGATGTCCGCTAGTTGATTTTCAGTTGTCACATGGTGTAACTCAATGTCTCCCTTAGTCACATGATCTCTAATGAAGTGATGCCTAATGTCAATGTGTTTAGTCCTTGAATGTTGGATAGGATTCTTAGAGATGCATATGGCTCTAGTATTGTCACAAAGGATTGAGATGGTACTTACATGTAATCCTAAATCCAATACCTGTTGTTTCAACTAAAGGACTTGGGCCACACAACTTCCAAGAGCAATGTATTCAGCTTCAGCAGTGGAAAGAGCAACAGAATTTTGCTTCCTACTAGACCAAGAAACTAAAGATTGTCCAATGAATTGACAAGTTCCAGAAGTGCTTTTTCTATCCACCTTGCATCCTGCAAAATCAGAGTCAGAAAAACCAATAATCTCAAAAGAAGTGCTATTTCTAGGGTACCAAATCCCTAATCCTTGTGTCCCCAAAAGGTATCTAAAAATCCTCTTAACAGCAGTCATGTGAGATTCCTTAGGGTCAGCCTGAAATCTAGCACAAAGGCAAACACTAAACATGATGTCAGGTCGGCTCGCAGTTAAGTAAAGCAAAGATCCAATCATGCCTCTATACTTCTTTTGATCAATAGACTTACCACTTGGGTCCTTGTCCAATGGAGCACTAGAAGTCATGGGAGTGTTAATTAGCTTGGCTTTGTCCATCTCATATTTCTTCAAAATATCCTTTATGTATTTTGTTTGATTTAGAAAAGTTCCATCCTCCAATTGTTTTATGCTAAACCCCAAAAAGTAGGACAATTCTTCCATCAAATTCATCTCAAACTCTCTACTCATTATTTTAGAAAAATCATCACACAAATTTTTATTAGAAGATCCAAAAAGTATATCATCCACATAAATCTGAATAATGAGTAAATCATCTCCAGCTCTCCTAAGAAAAAGGGTGGTGTCTACACTTCCCTTGACAAACTCTCTCTCTAGTAAGAATGTGCTAAGCCTCTCATACCAAGCTCTTGGTGCCTGTTTTAAACCATACAATGCCTTTTTCAATTTAAACACATGATTTGGAAATTAGGAGCTCTCAAAACCTGGAGGTTGTTCTATAAACACATATTCTTTTATCTCCCCATTTAAAAAGGCACTCTTGACATCCATTTGAAAAAGCTTAAATCCTTTATAATAGGCAAATGCTAATAGCACTCTAATGGCTTCCAATCTAGCTACATGGGTAAAAGTCTCCTCAAAGTCTATCCCTTCTATTTGATTGTACCCCTTAGCCACCAATCTTGCTTTATTCCTCACCACCACTCCTGAATCACTCACTTTGTTCTTAAAGACCCACTTTGTCCCAACTACACTTTGTCCCTTAGGTCTTTCCACAAGTTCCCAAACATCACTCCTAACAAATTGATTCAACTCTTCTTGCATTGCTAAAATCCAAAACTCATCAGAAAGGGCTTGGTTAATGGTGGTGGGTTCAGTCATAGAAATAAAGGCAGAGTGGTTCACCTCCTTCCTAAGTCCATGTCTAGTCTTAACTCCACTAGAAGGGTCTCCTAAGATCAAATCCTTGGGATGACTTGTAGAATATCTCTAATTTCTAGGCAAAGTGTGTGAAGTTTCTCCCCTTTCAACAAAGTTCTCTACTCCTTGGGTGACTCCTTCTACTCCTTCATTACTTAGGTGCTCACTCTCCTTTCCCAAATTCTCTACTCCACTGGTAATCTCTCCAACATCATCATCTTCTACTCCATGTTTCTTAGGATTAGACTCATCAAAAACTACATGGGTTGTCTCTTCCACCATCAAAGTTCTCTTATTAAACACCCTAAAAGACTTCTCAACACTAGAATATCCCAAGAATACTCCCTCATCAGATTTAGGATCAAATTTTCCCAAGTGAGACTTCCCATTGTTGTGAATGAAAACCTTACAACCAAAGACATGAAGGTGGGAAAGATTGGGTGTCCTACCCTTAAGGATCTCATAGGGTGTCTTCTCTAATTTGGCTATAACATTCACCCTATTCAACACATAACAAGCTGTGTTAACCGCTTCAGCCCAAAAGTATTTTGGAAGTGAATACTCAGCAAGCATGGCTCTAGCGGCTTCCACCAAGGTCCGGTTCTTCCTTTCAGCTACCCCATTCTGCTGAGGGGTCCTAGGGGCTGAAAAATTGTGACTAATCCCTTTGTCTTCACAAAAATTTCCAAACCTTTCATTTTCAAACTCTCCCCCATGATCACTATGGATGGTCAAAATCTCACAACCTAGCTTCTTCTGAATCCAAGTAAAAAATGTTTTAAATTCTTCAAAAGACTCATTTTTATGTGAAAGAAATTTAGTCCAAGTGAATCTCGAGTAATCATCAACAATCACAAAACCATAGACTTTCCCTCCCAAACTAGCCATGCTAATGGGTCCAAATAAATCCATGTGAAGAACTTCTAAAGGTCTAGAGGTGCTAATGTCCTTAATGGGGTGAAAAGTGGAGTGGACTTGCTTTCCTAGTTGACAGGCATCACAAAGGTGGTCTTTTGTAAACTTAAGTTTGGGGACACCTCTAATTAGGTCTTTTTGGGTCACTTTCCTAAGGGTTTTCATACTTGCTTGACAAAGCCTCCTGTGCCACAACCAAGAATCATCAATCACAGATTTTTAAGCAAAAAGAAGCAGCACATTCAATGTTATTTAAATCAAGCATGTAGACGTTGTTGATCATCTTTCCCTGCAAAATAGTGTTGTTACTCAAACATACAATGCATAAATCCGCAAAGAATTGCACGATGAAGCCTTTGTCACAGAATTGACTGATGCTGAGCAAGTTGTGCTTCAATCCATCTACAAGAAAAACATTTTCAATCATAAGATTCTTGGAATTACCAATTATACCTGCTCCTACCACCTTCCTGGTAGTGTTGTCTCCAAGAGTAACCTTGCCTCCAGTCCTGGACTCTAGTACAACAAACTGGCTAGCATCACCAGTCATATGTCGGGAGCATCCACTGTCCAGGTACCACATACTCTCACGAGGTCTTTTGTGAGAGCCCTCCTGCAAAATCATCAAATGTTAGATTT
>CM039732.1:6325774-6333274 GCA_022539455.1 Dendrobium nobile | reverse complement strand
AGAGCAAGAGGAGAGAGAGAAGGAGGAGAGAGAGAGAGAGAGCAAGACGAATGTGAGCAGAGAGAGGGAGGCGGGGAGTGAGAGAGAGAGAGAGAGAGGAGAGAGCAAGCAAGGAGCAAGGCAAGAGAGGAAAAGACTCCAAGAGAGACAGAGAGAATTGAGAGAGAGAGAGAAAGAGAGAAGAGGAGAGAGAGAGAGAGAGAGAGAGCTAGTGAAGAGAGTGAGAGAGAGCTAAGAGAGAGACAGAGAGAAAGAGATTTAGAGGAAAGCATAGAAAGAGCAAAGAGAGAGAGCGAAAGAAAGAGAGAGGAGAGATAGAAAGAGCAAGAGTGAGCAGAGAGCAAAAGAGCAAGGGAGAGAGAGAGAGAGAGAGAGAGGCGAGAGAGAGAGAGAGAGAGAGAGCAGAAGGAGCAAGGGGAGAGAGAAAGAGAGAGAGAGGAGATAGAGAGAGGGAGGATAGAGAGAGAGAGGGGGGAGCAGAGAGAGAGAGAGGAGAGAGGGGTAGAGAGAGAGGGAAAGAAAGGGCAAGGGAGGAGAGTAGAGAATGCTAAGAAAGAGGAAGAGAGGGAGAAAGGAGTTAGAGAGAATAGGGAGGAAGAGAGCAAGAGAGGAGAGAGAGAGAGAGAGCAAGAGAGAGCAAAGGGACAAAAAGAGGAAGTGGGGAGGAGAGCAGGAGAGAGAAGTGGTAGCAGAAGAGAGAGGAAAGAGAGAGAGAGAGAAGAGAAAGAGATAGAGAGAGAGAGCAAGAGAGAGAGTGAGAGCAGAGAGAAAGACGAATATAGAAAGAAGATATAAAGGAAAGAAAGAAAGTGAAAGAGAGAAGGAGAGAGAGATAGAGGGGAGATAGACGAGAGAGAGAGAGAGAGAGAGAGAGGACAGAGGAAGGGGGAGAGAGAGAGGGAGAAGCAAGAACAAGAAGGAGCAAGGAAGAAGAGAGCAGAGCGTGCAAGGAGGAAGGGAGAGAGAAGGGAGAGCAAGAGAGTGCGAGGAGAGAGTGGAGAGAGAGACGTGAGAGAGTGAGTGAAGTCAGGAGTTGAGAGGAGAGAGGAGACGAGAGAGAGAGAGAGAGTGGAGAAAGAAGAGAGAAAGAGAGAGAGAGAGGGAGAGAGAGAGCGAGGGAAAGAGAGAGAGAGGGAGAGAGTGAGAGAGAGGTCAAGAAAGAACCAGAGCAAGAGGCGAGGAGAGATAGTAAGAGTATACAAGAGAGGAGAGAGTAAGAGAGATGAGATAGAGAATAGGAGAAAGAGTGCAAGAGAGGAGAGAGAGAGAGTTAGAGAGAGAGAGAGAGTAAGGGATAGTACGAAAGAGCTAGAGGGGACGAGAGAGCAAGGAAGAGAGAGCAAAGGTAGATAAGCAAGAGAGCAGAGAGAAGAGAGAGGAGAGGACGAGAACGAGAGAGAGCAAGAAGAGCAAGGGAGACAGCAAAGAGAGTGAAAGAAGAGTAAGGGAGGTAGCAAGAAAGTGCCAAGAGGCGAGGGAGAGAGGAGAGAAGAGAAGAGTGATGGAGGAGAGAGAGAGAGAGATCTGAGGAGAGAGAGAGACGACGAGGAGGGAGGAGAGAGAGAGAGAGGGGGAAAAGAGAGAGGAGAGAGAGAAGAGAGTATGAGCCAAAAGAGACAAGAGCTGAAGTGTAAGAGAGAGAGGGAGGAGGGAGGGAGCAAGAGAGAGCAATGAGAGGGAGAGGAGGAGAGAGAGGAAGAGTAGAGAGAGAGAGATGAGAGAGAAAGAGATGGGATAAAGAGAGAGAGAGAGAGAGAGAGAGATGGAGTAGCAAGGAGATGTAAGGGGAGAGAGCAAGAGGTGAGGGTGGGGTAAGGCAAGAAAAGTGCAAGAGGGAGAGAGGAGGAGAGGAGAGAGAGAGGCCAGAGAGAGGAGAGAGAGGAGGGTAGTGAGGGAGTCGAGAGAGGACGGACGAGAGCAGTGGATGACGAGTGAGTATTTGAGAGAGAGAGTGAACCAAAAGAAGCAAGAGCTGAGAGTAAGAGACGAGAGGAGAGAGAGGGAGCAGAGGAGCAAGAGAGGGAGAGAGAGAAGAGAGAGAGTGATAGAGAGAGAGAGAGAGAGAGGAGAGAGAGATAGATAAGGAGAGGGAGCAAGAAAGAGCAATGACGAGAGCAAGAAGGAGCAGGGGGGGAGAGCAAGAGAGTGAAGGGAGTATGGGACTAGTGAGCTGTGAGTTGCAAGAGAGAGAGAGGAGGAGAGAGAGAGAGGAGGAGAGAGGGAGACGAGAGAGAGAGAGGAAAAAGGAAGTAAAAGAGGAGCACAGAGATGCATGGGACAGAGAAAGAAGCAAGTGGGGGAGAGAGTAGGACGAGAGCGGAAGTAAGAATGCAAGAGACGAGGGGGGTGAAGAGAGAAGAGAGAGGTAGAGAGAAGTAGCAAGAGAAAGATAGCAGAGGAGTGCGAGAGAGAAGGGAGAGACAGACGGCAGAGAAAATAGAAAGAGAGAGAGAGAGAGGCGATGGAGAGAGAAGACGAAGATAGAGATAAAAAAAACCGACGAGGAGGAGATGAGAGAGAGGAGAGAGTGAAGAGATGAGAGTAAGGAGCAAGAGGAGAGAGCAAGAAAGAGCAAGGAGAGGAGGAGAGAGCTCTTGGAATATCCTACCCATTTGCATTATCAAAGAACAAAAGCAATTAATGTATAACAAAAAGAATAGCAAACTATATCCATATCCTATCTTCCCTCAACAAAGTCAACAATGCTGAGGGGAACTCAAATATTATTAAACATCATCAAAAGTAAAAACTATCAAGGACTGCTAATTTGGCACAAAAATCAGCAGGGCTATTGCTATTTTTGTTTATGTACCGGAAGATCACCTGCTTAAACTCCAAAAATGTCAGATCTGGCCCCTCCCAATTGAAGTGTCCCTGGTAGCGATGACTCATTACATATGCTGCAGCCATTATTGCTATTGATGCAATCAGCATCTATAATAATTCCTTCCACCTCAGACATCCAGTCCTTGACAACATCTCGGACAGCAGCATCCGCCTTTATCTCAGCGTGATAGACATCCCCAATGCTCCACACTTTTCTACCAGCCAGCAACAAGCAGTGATCCCAATTTGATTTCGGACAACAAATACCAGACCTGCCTGATTAGAAGTATTTCAAAGCAGCATCCACATTAAACTTCCAGACAACCTGGTGGGGGGGGGGGGGGTGGGGACACCATTTGCTTAAAAGAAGACAACCCCAATGGGTTGAATTGATGTATTTCCCCTTTGCTCAAGAATTTGGTGAGCTGTTAAAGGATTCGGCAACTGAGGAAAAGGACAGTAGAGTTAAGTAGCAGCTATAATAGAAGGTGTGCCTAAAATTTCTTCATGTCTAATTTCATTTTGGCCGCCATAGCTGGTAGATTGCATAAAAGCACATTCTACCAACTACATGGGTTATTTGTAGCACACTTATAAAGCATAAGCAAGAGCTCCTCCAGGGAAATAGCCATAAGGCAAACTAAATCCCCATTTATTGAAAAAACTATCGGGACCTCCATCAGCTTAGCCACTTGAGTAGTTACAATGATCTAAGCTTCCTCCACATTACATCCCCAAGGGAAAAGAGATGTTTCAGCTAGTCCTTCTAAATACCTCATGAAGTCTCCACTACGAAAAAATCCTCCCTAGGGTGCATCTTAAGCTTCTTCATCCGTGCTGAACTGATAGCTTCTTCCATCAAGATTTAGCTCGATAAGCCATAGCATTCAGGAGTCTTACTCATAGGGTGTTGGATGAGCTCAGGGACAATCCACCCATTACCATTACAAGTGCTTAATTACATAACTTCGTTCAGCCCATAATTCTACCAAAGCATGCTCAATAACCTCCCCATTCTATTGCAAGGGACTCATCACAGTAAGTTCAACAAACGTTCTTATTCTCCTTATCCAGAACAATCTTACATATTGTTGGCCATCTTGCCAATTCACGGTCCAAGATCCAACGATCCATCATTCACGTCAATATTCTGGTCCATCCCATATCTTCAATACTCATAATCAATTGGAGGGCCAACGCACCCTGATGAATCACCTTCCTAGGTGGGATAGATGTCTCGCAAAGACCTAAGCCTCACTTTCCAGATGTCCATACAATTTTTAGCCTTAATCAAATTTTGGAGCAGGGAATCAACAATTCTGCATTACTCCCCAGCTACCGTGCTCTAAGGGGACCCATCCAGGAGGATAGACCATATGAAAACCCAATCCCCCTGCTCCTTGGTTGGATAAACTACTTCCACCTCAACATAGTGCATTCCACGACTATTAGCATTCTTCTGCCATAAAAAACGTATCTTACCAACATCTCAAATAGGAGTTATGAACACCAATAGGAACAGCCGTTATGAGTCAGCAGATACATTGGAGTTAGTCTGCAGGAAGTTCTGATCAAAAGAGCCGACCCGCCATTGAAAGGTGTTTCTTCCCCCATACTGGTTAAATATTTCTCATGAGCTCCCTGAATGATTTTAGCAAAATCATTCACAACCAGCCTCCTTCAATAACAGGGGTGAAGACCAAGATACTCCATAGAATCCACCTTCCCTATTACCCCATGTGTTTGGAGATTGCCCTTTTCTTCCAACTAGGACTCCTATTATTAAAAAAGAATGGAAGGACTTAGCACTAATTCACACATTTCTTGCCCCGTACCAGTCACAAATAGTCCTTTAAGAGGGCTCACCACCTGAATTGCATTCCCTTCTGTTAGCTTTGAGCAAACACCACAATGTCGTCGGCATACAACAAATGTGAAAATCTTTCTCAGAATTTCAACAATGCTTACTCCCACTGTCAACCCCCTCATACTTGATTGCCTTAGACAACAACTCAGAGCAAATGATTAAACAAAGTAACGGTGACAGGGCATCCCTGTTATAGCGCCACTCCTTGCATCAATACAATCGGTTCTGCTCCATTGATCATCACCGTAAATCTTGGCCGAGCAATGCATTGAATTGAATCACCCACTGTACAAATTGTTAGAAAATCCCATAAGCATCATTACTCTTTGAAAAGTATCCACAACATACAAATCTTATAGGCTGCTCCATTATCAAACCTTGAGTGCCTAATCACTTCCTTCTGAAGCAGAATTATGGAAAGAATTCAACATGATCTCCTGTGCAATCAATCCATGGTCTGGAAATAGAACCTTCCCGGTACGAATGCTCCTGTGTTCTTCACTAATAATTTCGCTTAGGAATTGCAGATTTCATTCGATTGATTGATCTTCGCAATCACTTATAAAAGGATTGGCAAAGACTGATAGGTCTGAATTTTAGAGGCTGATTGGTGCTATCGTTAGGAATTAATACCCACGTATCTTTCTACTCTCACACATAGAGTTAGATTTAAAAGAAGTGAAGTATAGCTCTATTGACATCTAATTTTAACAATCTTTCCCAGTAAAATTTTAAGAAAAGAGAGGTAATACCGTCAATGCCAGGAACCCATTGTTCCCCATGGCTGACACTGCTTGGAACGAAACTCCGCTCCGAGATTCTCCTCCTCAAGCATAGCATTCATTTGTTTCTAGAAATCATATTCCTCCCTCTAAAACTAGGCCTATTGGTCCATCTGAATTCTGTCTTTCCCTCCACTTTAAATCTGAAAAAAACTCCAGGAATTCTGCTGAATAAAGCTCCTGACTCCTGCATCTTCTCCCCACTAGAATTCTGGACTTCAACAATTTTGTTAACCACGTCTTATCTAGCCATAGCAAAAGAATGAAGAAGTGTGTGAATTAACTTCACACTTCCTCCAAACCATTTGGTTTTTGGCTCTCTGCCTCCAACAGGTGCGCCATTCGAGACCAAGTCGAATTCAATTCCACAGCCAGCTTACGCAGTTCCAGATCTGGAGCTATCACTGGACCCACATTAGAACTCTCCAGCATTTTGGACGTTCCTGAAATCGGCCTCTAGCAAATCCTTCATACCTCAAGCTCCTTAAGACGTATTACGGCTCCAGAAGATTAAGGCCCTGAGTGTCTCTTTGACACTTACATTCAACAATCAACCGACGCCGTCAGTTTCCTTCTTCCAGTTTTTCCACACCATTTCCACGTAGCTGGGTAAGTATCAGTATCTTCAAATCGAATCCATTTGCTTTGGGCTCTTTAAGTTGCCAGGAAGACAAATTCAATATACAACGACAGTGGTCCGATGTATATCACGCCGAAGATGCCTCACCGTGGCCAAAGGAGCCAGCAGCAACCTTCAGGGTTCACTAAGCACCCTGTCACAACCTTACACCAATCTTGCTGTTGCATCTTGTTATTAGACCTGTGTGAATTTGGCCCAAATAGCCAAATCTGCAAGTCATTATCAAACGAGGTACCCTGCATCCTCTTGCGCGACCAATTGAATATTTAATCTCTTCCCTCCTTTCTTTCACATTGGTAAGGCAATGTTTAATCTCCCCATCGATCACCGGGGGAATTCAGCAGTAATACTGGCTCCAATGGTTTCCCAACAGAGTGTACGCCTACCTGATACTGGTAGTCTTTGCAGCATATAATCAACAGCCACTATCCATTTCTGGGCTTTAGGTAATACAAGCTCCAATCAAATGGTCCCTATTATAGAACAATCTCAACAGACGGTTCATCCCTTCTCCATAAAGCCGCAGACTCCCTAAGAGTCCACAGCTGGAAAATGAATAAAAAATCCACACATTAACATTAGCCATTTCAAACCTCACTCCTGTTGACCTTCTTCCACCATAGGGTTTCCACAGCCCAACAAAATTAACTCATTATTTTAATTGAGGCTCGAAGGTTGTTATCCCGTGTTGTTTTTACGGGACTCCCCTGCAATTCCAGAACATAACAGTAGCATTTAAAAAAAAAAGGGGAGCGTCCCCGTCGCTAATGTCTTCACGATCATGGTCTCCCAACATCTCCTTTTTCCTTTTCCTAGGAAACTCCTTAATCGGTCCTAGCTGATATCTGTTAACCGATCTCATTCCAGCTGTAAACAGCAAAGGCTATTTAAAACCCATCCTACTCTGCTTATGAGTGGGTTTAAGCTTGCTGTCAGGAGCTTGAATCTTATTCAAATTCACCTGTTTAGGAAGATTCAAGTTTTGTTTATTCCCAACATTCTCCTTATTACTTCCTAGTGTGCACATACTCCTCCCGTCTGGGGGGAACCTGTATCCAGGGACCTATATAATCATCATCTCCTTGGACATTTTTCGTAGAATTGACATTGCCTCCATTCACTTCTTGTAGACTCCACCCTCTTCCCTTATCACTGCTAACAGCAGGTGTAGCCTTACTTCCCCCTTGCTTTTAATAACAGGTGCCCACAATCTTCTTAGATTGATGACCTGATCGTCCTCCCCATACTTCTAGCTGCCTGTCTGAACTACCTTCCCCATAACCAGCCTGCTTCACATGCTCCCCTGTTCTTCTATTCCCAATGTCTCCTTGTCCACCAGCTTTTGATGGACACATCTACCTCTGATGCCCCACTTTGCCACAGCC
>CM039732.1:6305774-6315774 GCA_022539455.1 Dendrobium nobile | reverse complement strand
AGAAGGAAAGGGAGAGGAGAGAGCAATAAGTACGAGGGAGAGAGCAGAGAGTGCAAGAGGAGCAAGGGGGAGTGAGCAAGAGAGTGCAAGAGGGAGAGAGAGGAGGAGAGAGAGAGAGAGAGAAAGTAAAGAGGCAAGAGAGAGCAAGGGAGAGAGAAAGAGGAAAGAGGGGAAAGGAGCAAGAGCGAGCAGGGGAGAGAAGAAAGAGAGAGAGAGAGAGAGAGAGAGAGGGAGAGAGGAGAGAGAGAGGAGAGAGAGAGAGCAAGGGAGAGGGGGGAGGGGAGAGAGAGAGAAAGAAAGAAGAGGGGGGGAGAGAGAGAGAAAGAGAGAGCAAGAAGGAGCAAGGAAGAGAGCAAGAGGTGCAATAGAGATAGAGAGAGAAAGAAAGAGAGAGAGAAGAGAGAGAGAGAGAGCAAGAGAGAGAGTGAGAGAGAGTAAGAGAGAGAGAGAGCAAGGAGAGAGAGTGAGAGAGAGTAAGAGAGAGGAGAGAGAGAGAAAAAAAGATTTAGAAAGCAAGAAAGAGAAGAGACGAGAGAGAGAGAGAAATGAGAGAGGGGAGCAAGAGTGAGAGAGAGCAATAGCTTGGAGAGTGGGACAGGAGAGCAGAGCAAAGAAGGAGCAAGGGAGAGAGCAGAGAGTGAAGGGCAAGGGAGAGAGAAGTGAGTGCAAGAGGAGAGAGAGAGGGGAGAGAGAGAGAGGAGAGAGAGAGAGAGAGAGAGAGAGAGAGGGCAAGAAAGAGCAAGGGGAGAGTAAGAGAATGCAAGAGAGAGAGAAAGAGAGAGAGAGAGAGAATATGAGAAAGAGAGCAAGAGAGAGAGAGAGATAGGAAGAGAGAGAGAGAGTATGAAGAGAGAGAGAGAGAGAGAGAGAGAGAGCAAGGGACAGAAAGAGCAAGAGGGGGAGAGAGCAGGAGAGAGCAAGGGAGAAAGCAAGAGAGAGAGAGAGAGAGCAAGAGAGAGAGTGAGAGAGACTAAGAGGAGAGAGAGGGAGAAAGAGATAGAGAAAGCCAGAAAAAGAAGAGAGAGAGAGAGAGGAGAGAGAGAGAGAGAGAGAGACAGAGAGAGAGAGAGAAAGGAGAGACAAAGAGGGAGCAAGAGTGAGAGAGAGCGAAAGAGAAAGGGAGAGAGAGAGAGAGAGAGCAAGGAGCACGGGGGGAGAGCAAGAGAGTGCAAGGAGCAAGGGGAGAGAGCAAGAGAGTGCAAGAGAGAGAGAGAGAGAGAAGAGAGGAGAGAGAGAGAGAGGACAAGAAAGATCAAGGAGAGAGTAAGAATGTAAGAGAGATAGAAAGAGAGAGAGAGAAGAGAGATATGAGAAAGAGAGCAAAGAGAGAGAGAGAGAGCGAGAGAGAGAGAGAGAGAAGAGAGAGAGAATATGAGAAAGAGAGCAAGAGAGAGCAAGGGACAGAAAGAGCAAGAGGGGGAGAGAGCAGCAGAGAGCAAGGGAGAAAGTAAGAGAGAGAGAGAGAGAGGAGGAGAGAGGAGAGATAAAGAGAGAGGCAAGAGAGAGAGAGAGTGAGGAGAGTAAGAGAGAGAGATATAGAGAAAGCAAGAAAGAGAAAGAGAGAGAGAGAGAGAGAGAGAGAGAGAAAGGAGAGAACGAGAGGGAGCAGATGAGAGAGAGCGAAAGGAGCAAGGGAGAGAGAGAGAGAGAGAGAGAGAGAGAGAGAGAGAGAGAGAGAGAGAGAGAGTGCAAGGAGCAAGGGAGTGAGAGCAGAGAGTGCGAGAGAGAGAGAGAGAGAGAGAGAGAGAGAGAGAGAGTGAGAGGAGAGAGAGAGAGGGAGAGAAAGAGGGAAAGAGAGAGATAGAGAGGGAGAGAGAGAGAGAGAGAGGGCAAGAAAGAGCAAGGGAGAGAGTAAGAGAATGCAAGAGAGAGAAAGAGAGAGAGAATAGGAGAAAGAGAGCAAGAAAGAGAGAGAGAGAGAGAGAGTTAGAGAGAGAGAGGAAGAGAGAGCAAGGGAGAGAAAGTGCAAGAGGGGAGAGGAGCGGAGGAGCAGGTGAAGCAAGAAGAGAGCGAGAAGAGAGAGAGAAGAAAGAGAGGAGAGAGAGAGAGAGGAGAGAGAGAGAGAGAGGAGGAAGAGAGAGAGAGAGAGAGATAGAGAGAGAGCAAGAGAGTGCAGGAGTAAGGAGTAAGCAAGAAAGTGCAGAGGGATTGAGATAGATAGAGAGAGAGAGAGAGAAGAGAGAGAGAGAGAGCAAGAGAGGTGAGGAAAGAGCAAGAGAGAGAGAGAGAGGGAGCAAGAGAGATAGAGAGAGAGAAAGAGAGGGAGAGAGAGAGAGAGAGAGAGGAGAGGGAGGGAGAGAGAGAGAGAGCAAGAAAGAGCAAGGGATGAGCAAAAGAGGCAAGAGAGAGAGAGGGGAGCAAGAGAGATAGAGAGAGAGAAAGAGAGGGAGAGAGAGAGAGAGAGAGAGAGAGAGAGAGAGAGAGCAAGGGATAGAAGAGCGAGGGGAAAGAAGCATGAGAGAATAAGGGAGAAAGCAAGAGGAGAGAGAGAGAGAGAGAGAAAGAGAGAGAGAGAGAGAGAGAGGAGAGAGAGAGAGGAGAGAGAGATAGAGCAGAGAGAGAGTGAGAGAGAGTATAAGAGAGAGGAGAGAGGAGAGAGAGAGAAGAAGGAGATATAGAGAAAGCAAGAAAGAGAAAGAGAGAGAGAGAGAGAGAGAGAGAGAGAGAGAGAGAGAGAGGAGATAGAGAGAGGGAGCAAGAGTGAGAGAGAGCAAAAGAGCAAGGGTGAGAGAGAGAGAGAGAGCAAGAAGGAGCAAGGAAGAGAGCAAGAGAGTGCAAGGAGCAAGGGAGAGAGAAAGAGAGTGCAATAGAGAGAGAGAGAGAGGGAGAGAGAAAGAGGGACATAGAGAGGGAGAGGAGGTATGAGAGGGAGGAGAGAGAGAGATAGGGCAAGAAAGAGCAGGGGAGAGTAAGTGATAACAAGAGAGAGAGAAAGAGAGAGAGAGAGAGAGGAGAATAGAAAAAAGAGAGCAAGAGAGAGAGAGAGAGTAGAGAAGAGAGACAGAGTAGAGGGACCGAAAGAGTAGAGGGGGAGAGAGCAAGGTAGAAAGCAAGAGAGAGGAGAGAAGAGAGAAGAGAGAGAGAGAGAGAGAGAGAGGGAAGAGAGGAGAGGATGGGAGAGGAGAGAGAGAGAGAGAAAGAGATAGAGAGAGAGAGCAAGAAGGCACAAGGAGAGAGCAAGAGAGTGCAAGGAGTAAGGGAGTAAGCAAAAAAGTGCAGAGGGAGAGAGAGAGAGAGAGAGAGAGAGAGGAGAGAGAGCAAGGAGAGTGAGCTAAAAAGAGCAAGGAGGAGAGAGAGAGAGAGAGGGAGCAAGAGAGAGAGAGATAGAGAGAGAGGCAAGAGAGGGAGGAGGGAGAGAGAGAGGAGAGAGAGAGAGAGAGGAGAGAGAGAGGAGGAGGAGAGGAGAGGAGAGAGAGAGAAGAGAGAGAAGGAGAGAGAGAGAGAGAGAGGAGAAGAGAGAAGAGAGGGAGAGAGAGAGAGAGAGAGAGCAAGAAGGACAAGGGAGAGAGCAAGAAGAAAGTGAGAGAGAGAAGTAGAGAGAGGAGAGAGTGGAGAGGAGAGGAGAGAAGAGGGAAAGAGAGAGAGAGAGGAGAGAGAGAGAGAGAGAGAGCAAAAGAAGAGTGAGGGGAGAGAGCAAGATAGTGCAAGAGAGAAAGAGATAGAGAGAGAGAGGGAAAGAAATGAGAGAGAAAGAGAGAGAGAGAGAGAGAGAACAAGAGAGAGCAAGAGAAAGTAAAAGAGAGGAAGAGAGGGCAAGGGAGAGAGCAAGAGAGAGAGGGAGAGAGAGAGAGGGAGAGGGATAGAGAGAATAAGATAAAGAGAGCAAGAGAGAGAGAGGAGAGAGAGAGAGAGCAAGAGAGAGAAAAAGAGCAAGGGAGAGAGTAGAGAGAGAGAAAGAGGAAAGAGAGCAAGAAGGAGCAAGGGAGGGAGCAAGAGGTGCCAAAAGGAGCAAGGGAGAGAGCTAGAGAGTGCAAGGAGAGAGAGAGAGAGAGAATAGAGATAGAAAGTGAGAGAAGAGGAGAGAGAGAGAGAGAGGGAGAGAGAGAGAGAGAGAGAGAGAGAGCAGAGAAAGCAAAGAGAGCAAGAGAGCAAGGAGAGGAGAGAAGAAGAGGGGGAGTGAGCAAGAGAGAGCATGGGAGATAGCAAGAGAGAGAGGGAGAGAGAGATAGAGGGAGATAGAGAGATTGAGTGAGTGAGAGAGAGAGAGAATAAGATAAAGAGAGCAAGAGAGAGAGAAAGAGCAAGAGAGAGACAGAGCAAGGGAAGAGAGCAGAGAAAAGAAGGAGCAAGAGAGAGAGAGAGGGAAGAGAAAGCAAGAGAGAGAGATAGAGAGAAGCGAGCTAGAGAGAGAGCAAGAAGGAAGCAAGGGAGAGTAAGAAAATGCAAAAAGAGAGGAGAAGAGAGAGAGAGAAAGAGAGAGAGAGAGAAAGGGAGAGAGCAAGAGAGTGCAAGAGAGAGAGAGAGCAAGAGAGTGCAAGAGGAGAGAGAGATAGAGAGAGAGAGCAAGAGAGAGAGAAATAGAGAGAGAGCAAGAGAGAGGGAGAGAGCACGAACGAGCAAGAGAGAGAGCAAGTGAATGCAAGAGAGAGAGAGAAAGAGCAAGAGAGAGAGAGAGAGAAAAACAAAAGAGAGAGGAGAGAAAGAACAGAGAGAGAAAGAGCAAGAGAGAGAGAGAGAGAGAAAGAGCAAAAGTACAAGAGAGAGAGCAAGAAGGAGCAAGGGAGAGTGCAAGAGCAAGAGAGAGAGATGAGAGAGAGAGAGGAAGAAGAATGAGCAAGGGAATGGAAAGAGAGAGAAAAAGAGAGGGAGAGAGTGAGAGAGAGAACAGAAGAAAGAGAAGAATAGAGAGAGAGAAGAGAGAGAGAGAGAGCAAGAGAATGCAAGAGAGAGATAGAGAGAGAGAGCAAGAGAGCAAGAGAGGAGAGGATGGAGCAAGGGAGGAGCTAGATGAAAGTGTAAGAGGAGCAAGAGGAGAGCAAGAGGAGTGCAAGAGAGATTGAGAGAGGAGGAGGGAGGAGAGAGAGTGAGAGGGTCAGAGAGAGAAGGGAGACAGAGAGAAGCAAGGGAGAGAAGAGCTGAAGAGAAAAGAGCAAGAGAAGGAGAGAGAGGAGAGAGAGAGGAGGATGAGAGAGAGAGACGAGAGGCAAGAGTGAGAAGTGTGAGAGCAGAGAGAGAGAGAGAGAGAGGAGTGGAGAGAGAGCAGAAGAAGGAGCAAGGAGAGAGCGAAGAGAATGCAAGAGAAGAGGATAGAGAGAGAGCAAGAGAGAGAGAGAGAGGCAAGAACGAGAAGGGAGAGAGCAAGAGAATGCAAGAGCAGAGAGAGAGAGAAGAGCAACAGAGAGAGAGAGAGAGAGAGAGAAGAGAGAGGGGAGAGGAGAGGAGGAGAATGAGAGAGAGAGAGAGAGAGAGCAAGAAGGGGAGCAAGGGAGAGAGCAAGATAGTACAAGGAGTAAGGGATAGACGAGTGAGCAAGAGAGAGAGAGAGAGGGGAGAGAGGAGAGAGAGAGAGAGAGAGAGAAGAGAGAAGAGAGAGAGAAAGAGAGGAAGAGAGAGAGGCAGAGAGAGGAGAGAGGACAAGAAACATCAAGGGAGAGAGTAAGAGAATGCAAGAGAGAGAGAGAATATGAGAAAGAGAGCAAGAGAGAGAGAGAGAGAGAGAGATAAGAGAGAGAGAGAGAGCAAGGGACAGAAAGAGCAAGAGGGGGAGAGAGCAGGAGAGAGCAAGGAGGAAGCAGAGAGAGAGAGAGCAAGAGGAGGGAGAGAGAGGTAAGAGGAGAGAGGGAGAAAGAGATATAGAGAAAGCAAGAAAGAGAAAGAGAGAGAGAGAGAGAGAGAGAGAGAGATGAGAGAGAGAGAGAGAAAGGAGAGACAGAGAGGGAGCAAGAGTGAGAGAGAGCGAAAGAGCAAGGGAGAGAGAGAGAGAGCTAGAAGGAGCAAGGGAGAGAGCAAGAGAGTGCAAGGAGCAAGGAGAGAGCAAGAGAGTGCAAGAGAGAGAGAGAGAGAGAGAGAGAGAGAGAGAGAGAGAGCAAGAAGGCGCAAGTGAGAGAGCAAGAGAGTGCAAGAAGGAGTAAGGGAGAGTAAGCAAGAAAGTGCAAGAAGGAGGGAGGGAGAGAGAGAGAGAGAGGAGAGAGAGAGAGAGAGAGAGGAGAGAGAGAGAGAGCAAGAGAGTGAGCAAAAGAGCAAGAGAGAGAGAGAGAGGGAACAAGAGAGAGAGAGAGAGAGAGAGAGAGAGAGAGAGAGAGAGAGAGAGAGAGGGAGAGGGAGAGCGAGAGAGCGAGAGAGAGAGAGAAAGAGAGAGAGAGAGAGCAAGAAGGACCAAGGGAGAGAGCATGAGATGCAGAGAGAGGAGGAGAGAGAGAGAGAGAGAGAGAGAGAGAGAGAGAGAGAGAGAGAGAGAGAGAGAGAGAGAGCAAGAAAGAGCAAGGGAGAGTGCAAGAGAGTGCAAGAGAGAAAGAGATAGAGAGAGATATAGAATGAGAGAGAGAGAGAGAGAGATAGAGAAGAGAGAGAGAGAGAGAGAGAGAGAGAGAGAACAAGATAAAGAGAGCAAGAGAGATAGAGAGCACGAGAGAGAGAGAGAAAGAGCAAGAGAGAGAGATAGAGAGAGAAAGAGAGATATAAAGCAAGAAGGAGCAAGGGAGGGAGCAAGAGTGTGCCAGAAGGAGCAAGGGAGAGTGCAAGAGAGAGAGAGAGAGAGAGAGAGAGAGAGAGGAGAGAGATAGAAAGTGAGAGAAGAGAGAGAGAGAGAGAGAGAGAGAGAGAGAGAGAGAGAGAGAGAGAGAGCAAGAGAAAGTAAAAGAGAACAAGAGAGAGCATGGGAGAGAGAGAGGAAGAGGGGGAGTGAGCAAGAGAGAGCAAGGGGAAAGCAGAAGAGAGAGGGAGAGAGGAGATAGAGGGAGAGGAGAGAGAAGTGAGTGAGTGAGAGAGAGACAATAAGAGATAAAGAGAGCAAAGAGAGAGGAGTAAGAGAGAGAGAATGAGCAAGAGAGAGAGAGAGAGAGAGAGCAGGAGAGAAAGCAAAAGATAGAGATAGAGAGAGAGCGAGCTAGAGAGAGAGAGCAAGAAGGAGAAAGGGAGAGAGCAAGAGAATGCAAGAGAGAGAGAGAGAGAGGGAGAGAGCAAGAGAATGCAAGAGATAGAGAGAGAGAGAGAGAGGGAGAGAGCAAGAGAGTGCAAGAGAGAGAGATAGAGAGAGAGAGAGTTAGAAAAAGAGAGAGAAATAGAGAGAAAGAGAGCAACAAAGAGTAAGAGAGAGCAAGAGGGAGAAAGATAGAGAATGAGCAAGGAGGGGGAGAGATAGAGAGAGGGAGAGAGAAATAGAGAGAGAGAGAGAGAGAGAGAGAGAGAGCAAGAGAGAGTGTGAGAGAGAAAGAGAGATAGAGAACATGTTAAAGAGAGCAAGAGAGAGAGAGAAAGAGCAAGAGAGAGAGATAGAGAGAGAAAGAGAGAAAGAGAGAGCAAGAGAAAGAGAGCGAGAGAGCAAGAGAAAGTAAAAGAGAGAAAATAGTGCAAGGGAGAGAAAGAGGGAGAATAAGCAAGAGAGAGAGAGAGAGAGAGAGAGCAAGAGAAAGAGAGCGAGAGATAGAGAGGGAGGGAGACATAAAGAGAGAAAGAGAGAGTGAGACAGAGAGAGAGAGAGAGAGAGAGAGAGAGCAGGAGGGTGAGATGGAGAGAGAGAATAAGAGAGAGAGAGAGAGAGTAAGAGAAAGAGAGCAGAGAGTGAGATGATGGAGTGAGAGCAAGAGAGAGAGATAGAGAGCAAGAGTGTGAGAGCAAGAGAGAGAGAAAGGAAGAAGGAGCAAGGGAGAGAGGAAGAGAATACGAGAGACAAAGAGAGAGCGAGAATAAGAGAGAGAGAGAGAGAGAAAGAGAGAGAGAGGAGAGAGAGAGAGAGAGAGAGAGCAAGAGAGAGGGAGAGAGCATGAACCAGCAAGGGAGAGAGCAAGAGAATGCAAGCGAGAGAGAGAGAGAGAGAGAGAGAGAGAGAGGAGAGAGAGCAAGAAGGAGCAAGGAGAGAGCAAGAGAATGCAAGAGAGAGAGACAGAGAGAGAGTAGGAGAGCAAGAGAGAGAGAGAGAGATGGAGCAAGGGAGAGAGCAAGAAGGAGCAAGGGAGAGAGCAAGAGAGTGCAAGAGAGAGCGAGAGAGAGAGGTGAGAGAGAGAGAGGGTTAGAGAGAGAGAGGGAGACAGGAGAGAGAGAGAGAGAGAGAGAGAGTGAGAGAGAGAGAGAGAGAGAGAGCAGAGAGAGAGCAGATAGTGAGATAGAGTGAGAGCAAGAGAGAGAGGAGCAAGAGGAGCAAGGGAGAGAGGAAGAGAATGCAAGAGAGATAAAGAGAGAGCAAGAGAGAGAGAGAGAGAGAACACGTAAGGGAGAGAGCAAGAGAATGCAAGAGAGAGAGAGAGCAAGAGAGAGAGAGAGAGAGAAGAGAGAGAGAGAGAGAGCAAGAAGGAGCAAGGGAGAGAGCAAGAGAGTGCACAGAAGGAGCAAGGGAGAGAACAAGAGAGTAAGAATGATGAGAGATAGATAGAGAGAGAGCAAGGGAGGAGAGAGCAGAGAAAGAGAGCAAGAGAGAGGACATAGAGGAGAGACAGCAGCGAGGGAGAGCAAGGGAGAGAGAAATTAAGAGAGATCAAGAGAGGAGCGAGAGAGGGAGAGAGAGGGCAAGAAGAGGGAATAAGATAAAGAGAGAGAAGGTAGAGAGAGAGAGAGAGGAGAAGATAGAGAGAGAGAGATGAGATAGAGAGAGGGAGCAAGAAAGAGCAAGGGAGAGAGCAAGAAGGAGCAAGGGGGAGAGCAAGAGAGTGCAAGGAGTAAGGGAGTGAGCATGAGATTGCAAGAGAGAGAGAGAGAGAGAGAGAGAGAGAGAGAGAGAGAGGATGTAAAGAGAGCAAGATAGAGCAAGGGATAGTAAGGAGCAAGAGAGAGCAGGAGAGAAAGGAAGAGAGATGGGGGGAGGGAGGAGAGAGAGGGAGTGCAGGGGTAGAGAGAGAGAGGGAGAGAGGAGAGAGAGAGCAAAGAGTAAGAGAGCAAGAGTAAGAGAGCAAGAGAGAGAGATGGAGGGACAGAGACAGAGAAAGGGAAAGAGAGAGAGAGAGAGAGAGAGAGAGAGAGTAAGGAGCAAGGAAGAGAGCAAGAGAGGCAAGGGGGGGAGAGAGAGAGAGAGAGTGAGATAGAGTTAGAGAGGGGAGAAAGCAAGAGATAGAGAGAAAGCAAGAAAGAGTAAGAGAGAGAGAGAGGAGAGAGAGAGAGAGAGAGCAAGAGAGTGGAAGGAGCAAGAGAGAGAAGCAAAGAGAGAGAGAGAGAGTGAGGAGAGGAGAGAGAGGGAAAGAGATAGACAGAGGGAGAGAAATAGAGAGCAAGAAAGAGCATGGGTGAGAGCAAGAGAGTGCCAGAGAGAGAGATAGAGAGAGAGAGTGAGAGGTAAGAAGAGAGAGAGAGAGAGAGAGAGAGAGAGAGAGTGAGAGAGAGCAAGAGAGAGCAACAGAAAGTAAAAGAGAGCAAGAGGGAGCTAGGGAGAGAAAGTGCAAGAGGGGGAGAGAGAGAGAGGAGGGAGAGAGAGAGAGAGAGAGAGAGAGAGAGAGAGAGAGAGAGAGAGAGGGAGAGAGAGCAAGAGAGAGTGTGAGAGAGAAAGAGAGAGAGAGAGAGAGAACAATATAAAGAGAGCAAGAGAGAGAGAGAAAGAGCAAGAGAGAGGAATAGAGAGAGAAAGGGAGAGAGAGAGCAATAAGTACCGAGGGAGAGAGCAAGAGAGTGCAAGAGGAGCAAGGGAGTGAGCAAGAGAGTGCAAGAGGGAGAGAGAGAGAGAGAGAGAGAGAGAGAGAGAGAGAAAGTAAAAGAGGCAAGAGAGAGCAAGGGAGAGAAAGAGAAAGAGGGGGAAAGAGCAAGAGGGGGAGAGAAAGAGAGAGAGAGAGAGAGAGAGAGAGAGAGAGAGAGAGAGAGAGAGAGAGAGAGAGGAGAGGAGGAGAGAGAGAGAGAGAGAGAGATGAGAGAGGAGAGAGAG
>CM039732.1:6298274-6300774 GCA_022539455.1 Dendrobium nobile | reverse complement strand
AAGAAGGAGCCAGGGAGAGAGCAAGAGAATGCAAGAGAGAGAGAGAGCAGGAGAGCAAGAGAGACGAGAGAGAGAGAGAGAGAGAGAGAGAGAGAGAGAGAGTGAGTGAGTGAGTGAGTGAGTGATAGAGAGAGGGAGGAGCAAGGGAGAGAGCAAGAGATTGCAAGAAGGAGCAAGGGAGAGAGCAAGAGAGTGCAAGAGAGAGAGAGAGAAAGAGGGAGAGAGAGAAAGAGAGTGAGAGAGATATGGAGATAGAGAGAGAGCAATAGTAGAGAGAGCAAGAGAAGAGGCAAGAAAGAGAGGAGAGAGAGAGAGAGAGAGAGAGAGAGAGAGAGAGGAAGAGAGAAGAGAGAGAGAGAGAGAGAGTGAGAGCAAGATAGAGAGGGAGAGAGAGAGCAACAAGGAGCAAGGGTGAGAGTAAGAGAATGAGAGAGAGAGAGAGCAAGAGAGAGAGCAAGAGGGAGAGATAGGAAGAGAGCAAGAGAGAGAGAGATAGAGCAATGAGCAAGGGTGAGAGAAAGAGAATGCAGAAGAGAGGAGAGAGAGAGAGAGAGAGAGAGAGAGAGAGAGAGAGAGAGAGAGAGAGAGAGAGAGAGAGCAAGAGAGAGAGAGATAGAGCAAGAAGGAGCAAGGGAGAGAGCAAGAGATTTAGAAGGAGCAAGGGAGAGAGCAAGAGAGTGAGAGAGAGAGAGAGAGAGAGAGAGAGCAAGAAGGAGCAAGGGAGAGGACAAGAAAGTGCAAGGAGCAAGAGAGTAAGCAAGAGAGTGCAAGAGAGAGAGAACAAGAGAAAGGGAAAGAGCAAGAGAGTGCAAGAAGGAGCAAGGGAGAAAGCAAGAGAGTAAGAGAGAGAGAGAGAGAGAGAGGGAGAGAGGAGAGAGAAGATAGAGCAAGAGAAATAGAGTAAGAGAGAGAGACATAGAGAGAGAGCAAGAGAGAGAGAAATAGATAGAGATCAAGAGAGAGGAGAGAGAGAGAGAGAGAAATAGGAGAGAGAAAGAGTAAGAGAGAGACAGAAAGAGCAAGAGAGAGAAAGAGCAAGAGAGAGAGAGAGAAAGAGCAAGAAAGAGAGAGAAGAATAGAGAGAGGAGATAGGGAAGAGAGCAAGAGCGAGCAAGGGAGAGAGGGAGAGAGAGATAGAGAGAGAGAGAGAGAGGAGAGAGAGAGAGTGGGAGAGAAAGAGGAGAGAGAGAGAGGGCAAGAAAGAGCAAGAGAGGGAGAGAGTAAGAGAATGCAAGAGAGAGGGAAAGAGGAGAGAGAGAGAGAAGGAGAAAGAGAGCAAGAGAGATAGAAAGCAAGAGAGAGAGAGAGAGAAGAGAGAGAGAGAGAGAGAGAGAGAGAGAGAGGAGAGAGAGAGAGAGAGGAGAGAGAGAGAGCAAGAGAGAGAGAGAACAAGATAAAGAAGCAAGAGAGAGAGAGAGCAAGAGAGAGGGTTAGAGAGAGAGAGAGAGAGAAAGAGATAGAGAGAGCAATAATGAGCAGGAGAGAGAGAGAGAGCAAGAGAGTGCAAGGAGAAGGAGGAGTGAGCAAGAGAGTGCAAGAGAGAGAGAGAGGAGAGGGAGAGAGAGAGAGAGAGAGAGAGTAATAGAAGAGAGCAAGATAGAGAGGGAAAGAGAGAGGAGAGAGAGAGCAAGAGAGAGAGATAGAGAGAGAGGAGGAGTGAGCAAGAGAGCGAGCAAGAGAATGCAAGAGAGAGAGAAAGATAAAGAGAGAGATAGAGAGTGAGTGTGTGAGAGATAGAGAGAGAGTGAGAAGAGAGAAATAGAGAAAGAGCAAGAAAGATAGAGAGTAAGAAGGAGCCAGGGAGAGAGCAAGAGAATGCAAGAGAGAGAGAGAGCAGGAGAGCAAAAGAGAGAGAGAGAGAGAGAGGTGAATGAGTGATAGAGAGAGGGAGGAGCAAGGGAGGAGAGAGCAAGAGATTGCAAGAAGGAGCAAGGGAGAGAGCAAGACAGTGCAAGAGAGAGAGAGAGAGAGAAAGAGGGAGAGAGAGAGAAAAGAGAGTAAGAGAGATATGGAGAGAGAGAGAGAGAGAGCAATGGAGAGAGCATGAGAAGAGAGCAAGAGAGAGAGAGAAGAGAGACAGAGAGAGAGAGAGAGAGAGAGATAGAGTTAGAGCAAGACAGAGAGGGAGAGAGAGAGCAACAAGGAGCAAGGGTGAGAGTAAGAGAATGAGAGGAGAGAGAGAGCGAAGAGAGAGAGCAAGAGGGAGAGATAGGAAGAGAGCAAGAGAGAGAGAGATAGAGCAAGAATGAGCAAGAGGGTGAGAGCAGAGAATGCAAGAGAGAGAGAGAGAGAGGAGAGAGAGAGAGAGAGAGAGAGAGAGCAAGAAGGAGCATGGGAGAGAGCAAGAGAGAGAGAGAGAGAGAGAGAGAGAGAGCAAGAGGGTGAGAAATTGAGAGATATCAAGAGAGAGAGAGAGAGAGAGAGAGAGAGAGAGAGAGAGAGAGGGAGAGAAAGAGCAAGAGAGAAAGAGAGAACAAGATAAAGAGAATAGGAGAGAAAG
>CM039732.1:6258274-6295774 GCA_022539455.1 Dendrobium nobile | reverse complement strand
GGGTCAAACTTGTTTTGAGAGAGATTTGGTAGCCAAGGGTAACACAAACAACCAAACGTTTTTAAAAAGGTGTAATCGGGTGGCTTGTGATATAATAATTGGAAAGGTGAGAGTTTAGGAATGGGTGAAATGGGTAAGTGGATAAGTAAATAAATGGTTGTAAGTAAAGTATCAGGCCAAAAGGAGGAAGGTAAATGGGAATCTAAAAGAAGACTACGAAGTGTTTCAATAATATGACGATTCTTCCTTTCTGTAACACCATTTTGTTCTGGTGTATAAGGGCAAGTTAGTTGATGAACAATTCCATATTCTTGTAAGGTAATTTGAAAGGAAGAGTTAATGTATTCGCCACCATTGTCTGATCGAAGGATCTTTATTGATTTGTTGAATTGTTTTTCCACAAATGACTTAAAAATTAAAAACTTAGAATGAGCTTCAGATTTAAGGTGCATTGGAAAAATCCAACAAAAACGAGAAAAATCATCCACAAACAATATGTAATATTTAAAATCTTAGTTTGACAAAATTGGGGAAGGTCCCCATACATCGGTATGTATCAAATCTAAAGGCTTGGAGCTACAATTTGAAGAACGAGAAAAGGATAATTTCTGACTCTTCGAGAGAGCACAAGCTTTACAATGAAACCTAGAAGACAAAGTTCTAAAAGCAGCAGGTAAATTCGCTTGTGTTGAAGTGGATGGATGACCCAAGCAACGATGCCAAAGTGTACTGAGGAGAATGATGGGATATTTATTGATTTTTGAAGAAGCTTGCAATCTATAAAGGCCTTGACGGGATGGATCTTGGAGAAGAGTTTGATTGTTCATCAAGTCCTTTATAGAAAAACCAAATTTGTTAAATTGAATAGAACAAGGATTATCTTGTACTAATTTGTGTATATAAATTAGATTATGTGAAATAAAAGGTACATGAAGAAGAGGATTTAAGAGGAGCTTACAGTGAGGGGTAGGTAGAATGCCTTGTCCAGAATGTGCGATTGGTAGCATGTCGCCATTGCCTATTTGATTGAGATCCCATATACGGCTGTGGATTTTGAATTTGACCAAAAATGGGTGTGAGATGGGAGTTTGCACCGGAATCCAACACCCAATCATTAGTCTCTGAGGTAGAGCTGGCAACAAACGCAGAGGAGGAGGCAGGTTGATACTGCAAATTAGCTCTATGCCAACACTTGAATGCAGAATGTCCTGGTTTACGACAAATTTGACATTCCAGATAATTGCTATTAGCAGATCGTCCAGGTTGCCGAAATGAAGTATTCTGCTGTGCCGTAGAAGAAGTAGATTGAATGTACCGTCCACGACCTCTATCGGAGCGAAAATGGCCTCGACCACGGCAGCTAATGCAAGCTGAGGATCAGTGGATGGAAGAAGCGGATTTTCACGTGCACTTTCAGCAGCTAGATTGAGCTCTTCACTACATAACAGAGCATAAAAATCATCTATATGCATTGGCTGCAAATTTGCTCTAATGTAGGTTTTAAAAGCCTGGTACGCCGGAGGCAACCCATTCAAAGTGTACATAATAATATCTTCTGGATCTAATGGAGTGCCGGAGTAAGCAATCGCATCACATTTGCCCTTAATATCTGAAAGATACTGCATCATCGTTCGATCTTTCATTATGACGTGGTGCAACTCGTTCCTCAACTGAAGCAATCAGGAACGATTCGACGATTGCAGGCGGCGTTTGATCATTTTCCAGATATCCGCACATGTTTCCAGATTCAGAATATATGGTAAAAGACTTGGTGAAATCACCGAATACAAAGCAACGGACAGATTTTGATCTATAAGGATCCAAGTCTGATAGTTAGGATTAGGAACAACTTCACCTGAAGCTTTTACTGTGTGTTTTTTCGGCTGTGGAGTTGTTCCGTCCAGATATCCGTCAAACCCATTAGCCGTGAAGAGCTTGAGCACTTGAGATTTCCCAAGAAGATAGTTCTCCGAAGTCAATTGAGTATTCATCACCAACTTCATGTTTAGTATCAAAAACTTAAGTTGTGGTGGAATAATGGCATCTCCCATCTTCACCGGAGTTTGGGAGGAGACAGCGGAGGTATTGTTTGAAGAATCGACAGTACTCATCGCCAGAGTTTTGAAGAAAGGTTTACAAATCAGAGACTAAACCTGGATGCTCTGATACCATGTGAAGCTTTCACTGCAGCATTATCTCTTTCGTTACCTGCAAGAGAAACAGACGAGAAAACAGGGAGGAGACATATAGTGAACAGTGATGCAAAACCTTTCTTTCTTTCATTTCAAAGACCTCTTTACAATATATAAACTGAATGAATAAAAGATAGCCATTAGATGAAGCAGTTAGTCATCTACGGCTGGGATTAAAAGAAGTCTGTGAGAGTAGGTCTGCAATTCAGAAATGGTGGACAATGCGACTGTCAGGCAGCTTGTTGCAGTATAAGCGGGATGAATTATATCATCTACTTATCACATTTATGTTGACAAAAATGAATATCTATGAAAGCCTAAAAATATAAGCTAAACATGACTGATATGGAGGGAAAATGAAACTAAAAAAATAGAAGTGCATAATAAGAAAAATAATAAATTCATGATATATCTAAAAATATTTACAAATTTTTAAACTTAATGCCTTCTAGGATGCATAGAATAAAAAGTATATGGATCATATTACAAAGTAAAGGAAAAAATACTCACTTCTTATGATCCTCAAGGAAATAAATATTTTATTGTAAAAATAGTTAGGCTCTCACCTTTAAAAAAACATTGTAAAGGCGCTTGTACCAAGCAGTTGATAGGAAGTGGATGCATTTTTCCTCGAAATCAGCGAACGATGATAAGAAATTAGGAAGAAAAACACACAGATTATTTTTATTACAAGATATATGAAAGAAAATAGCAAGATACAGTTGGATCTTCAATTCGAAAGGAAGATCCGGCTCTCTCAAATCTTAGCTTTCGGCAATAACCCAAATAACCTAAGAAATTCTAATTTTAGCAAACTCCAAACATTCTGAAATCACCCTATTGTTAGCCTTAAATAAGTTCCCATAATTCTCTCCCAAATCAGACCCTTTTCCTTAAATAAATCCTTCTCAGATTTGAATTCAAATTAGATTTATTTCCCTAAAATACTCACTTCTTATGATCCTCAAGGAAATAAACATTTTATTGTAAAAATAGTTAGGCTCTCATCTTTAAAACAACATTGAGAAGGAACTTGTACCAAGCACTTGATAAGAAGTGGATGCACTTTTCCTTGAAATCAGCAAACGGCGATAAGAAATTAGGAAGAAAAACACACAAAAATTATTTTTATTACAAGATATATGAAAGAAAATAGCAAGATACATTTGGATATTCAATTCTAGAGAAAGATCAGGCTCTCCCAAATCTCTAGCTTCTGGCTAGTACCCAAATAACCTAAGAAATTCAAATTTATGCAAACTCCAAACATTCTGAAATCACCCTATGTTAGCTTTAAATAGGCTCCCATAATTCTCTTCCAAATAAGCCCCCTTAGATAAATCATTCTTGGATTTGAATTCAAATTATATTTATTTCACTAATTAATTTTCTCTCAATTATAATTAAAACTTTCCTAAGCAATCCCCTTTAATTCATCATTTTTCCTAAATAATTTCCTCTTAGATTTTAAATTCAAATTAGATCTCTTGTCCTAAATAATTCCCTCCTAAATATAATTAAAATTTTTCAAAACAATTCCCCTTTGATTAAGATCCTCCCTCTTAATTAGGAAACTTTCTCATTCCCTCCAAATCAAATCGGCCGGTCTATCAACAATCTACAGCCTATACGCTCTTTTTCATCACACTATTGGAATAAGCATCTAGCAAAGAAAAGCTGCAAAATAACCTTAAAAGAAGAGAAATATGAATATTTAGCAAATTTTGTACTCATCTTGTATCATAAAGAACTCATTACCTTCCAAATTAACATGTAAAAAGGTGTTATTATTGATTCCATAATTAAATCCATTGGCTTAACTAGCTTCCAAAAGATTGGAGAGAGAACTGCATAGCTCAATATATGCTCTTAATTCAAAGTTATTTTCATCATATTAAACTTAAAAAAAGATCTCAAGAAAAAAAAAAGATTGAAAAAATAACATTTCTAGATAAAACAACTCTATATATTTGTTTCTCGTATAATGGAAAGTTATACCTACTTGAAACTCAAATGCTCAAATAATGAAATTATTGAGCTTGTTTCACATACAGTTATATACTTATAACTTGCTACATAGTTGGAAAGAAGTGGTTCTACGAACAATTACAAAAATGTAAACCATATATAATAGGTAGATAGAAATCCAAAGCACCTGATATAATCCAAATAATGGATCAATATTATTGAACAATAATTGTTTACATCATAAATTAAATTAAAGTAATTTTATTAAAATTTAACCTAGTTTTGAAGCAGGTGTGTAGCAAATGAATTAACATTGGACTTTTAATCTCCTTGATATAAGGTACATTCTATAGATAAACCATGATTAGCAACAAATGCCACCAAAACTAATTATAAGCACACCTTTGCTAAATTTATTAATTGCTTCGGATACAATAAAACATAGCTAAATTGCTAATCATTTACAAATATACCTTGAATTCCTAGGCATATGAGGTGATATAAATATGCCAAATATCATATTCAACATAAACCGAGTTGAACACTGGATCAAATAAAACTACTAAGATTCATTGAAATATACCCAAAGTAAGCATCCTATATCATCACAAGCTATGCAATATTCCTATAATATGTATTGATATATCATCAAAAAATTATCTTGATCGGGCGCGAATCTCGAGGCAAAATCAACCCAAAAACTTCAAAAATTAAATCCGGGATCGCCTGAACTCCGATTTCAACAAACTTATAGTCAAACTGAGCGTCTTTGAAATGCAAACCCAATGACACCAAATTGGACTCAATCCAAGCCCAAATGAGTACAAATCAAGGAACCGAAGCACTGTTGGAAAGTTCGTACCACAATTTAAGTTACCAAACGGTTTTCAAATTTAACGAGCTTATACTCAAATTGAGTGACTCGACAAGATGAATCCAACGAGCATAAGATTGCCTAATTTTTACATCATTAAGACCTTCAAATATCTGACGAACGGTACATGATCAAGGGATTCAGTATCAGCCGTCCATTCGACCACTCCCTATTTTCTCTTGATCTCACGCCTATTTACAAGCTATACCACTCCAGGAAATCTATAAATAGACCCCTCATTTACAAGCAAGAAGAAGAGAAGAAGAAGAGAAGTAGAGAAGAGGATGATAGGAGGGAATAACTCCTCCTCGACTACGGCCGGAATTCTACCAGACTTCCAAACGACGCCAGAATTCTACCAGACTTCCAAATGATGCCAAAATTCTACTCAACTTCGGAATGACGCCGGAACTCTGCCCGACGTTGTAACTGATTTTCAATCCTGAAAGATTTATTGTAATCTGATTGTCCTAAATTTTAAGGATGAATCAGCCTCCTATATTCCAAGCAAACACTAGTGGAACCTTTTCAATTGGGCATGGCCCCATGTTTTTTTCCCCTCTCAGGGTTTTCCACATAAAAATCTTGGTATTTCTTTTCTTTTCTGTTTGTGTGCTGGATATTCGTATAATGCTGAGACAGAAGCTTTTTAACTCTATCGTCGCGTTTATTCTAGCCCGCAACAGTTTGACGCCGTCTGTGGGAAACTTATTCCACAACTCCAAGTATTAATACGATGGTCAACAGACGCAGCAGTTGCATCGTTGTAGCTTCTCGCTCCAACTCCCACCAGTCCAAAAATCAATCTATGAATCATAGACACATGATATCTACCTTTTTCAATTCTGGGGGGGGGGGGCACAAAATGCCGTTCGAGAAGGAACCTCGGGACCCTCACTTGAAGAGAGAATTTGAAAAATGGAAGAATCTCAGAACGAGATCCTTCAACTCCTGCAAGAGTCTCGGCAACCAGCATTACCACAGCGAGGGGAAGTACTTCTCCCTCGAGCTCCACCACTGGCCGAAGATGCTCAACTCGAACATCTTCAAGCGTAGATTCATCCTCCTCAGCCAAAAAGACATCCACAATCACGTCAGGATAACGAACTTGTCAATACAGCAAGTTCTACACATCCTTCGCTCGTAACTTGGCAACCTAACATTCTTTCAGATCTCCTAGAAGACTCAGCCAAACCACATGTTACTAGGCTCTCTCATAATGCCCTACATCATGAACTACGGAGATTAGTACGAGAAGAGTTCCCCCGAGGAGATGTGAGATAAACTCTCTGACAGAGGGACTTTCAGGAGTCATCACCTCTAACTGAAGCCATTCTTTAGCACCCCATTCCAGTTGGATTCAAAGTACCCAGCATTGAGTCTTACGATGGGATGTCTGACCCGTATGAGCATATTGACCACTATAGAACCATCATGCTTATTCAGCGAGCCTCAGAAGCACTCTTTTGCCAGGTCTTTCCTGCCACCCTTAAGGGACAGGCTCGAACGTGGTTCTATTCACTTCCATCCAGAATGATCCCTTCATTTGTCAAATTGGCCAAAGTGTTCGTTGAACAGTTTGTGACCAATCGAAGAATTGCTAAGATTCTACTCACCTCTCAAGGATCCATCAAAATGAAGGTGAATCATTGAAAGAGTATTTTCAGTGATTTTTTACTGAAGCTCGACAAATTTCAAGAGTAGATCCTGAATTACTGAGAGGGGTCTTTCTTGGAGGCCTTCGTCCTGACCCCTTCTATTTGGCACTCATGCGCGACACCGTTCATTCATATACCGATTTGATTCATCGTGTGGAAACTCAAATCTCAGCGGATGAAGCCATAAATGCTCATAGAAAGTAGTTTGAGTAAATTAATGGGAAGCGCAAGGGTGCACCTAGGATGGATAATTCATCCTCATAATGGAAGAAGCAAAGGAAGAACAATCTGCCTCCTAGGCCTCCATTGCTACAACGAGAACCTCGACAGGAGGAGTACACTCCACTCAATACATCTGGAGCAAATGTATTAATGGTTATTCAAGATCAAGATAGAGTAAAATTACTGCATCCTTTGAAATCGAACACAGGAATCAAGATTAGTACTGCAACTTTCATCGTAGTCGTGGCCACACTACCGAAGCCTATAGGAAACTAAAGGAGGAGATTGAAAGACTTATCCCCTAAGGCTATCTTTGACATTTTATTCGGGACTCACTTACCCGAGAGGAAGCTCGTCCCACTGGGGGGCAAACTCAACAACAGAGGCCACCGCTGAATAATCGAATAATAGTTGGTGAAATTGAGATAATCGCTGAAGACCCCTTATTATCAGATCAGGTCTTTTTAACTGTAGATGAAAGTCCAACTCCAAAGAAGGCTCATATAGATCACTCTATCACCTTTGACGATTCTGATCTGAAGGGAGTAAAAACCCCTTATCAAGATCCACTTGTTATGAATGCAGGCATAGGTTGTGTTTCGTGAAATTTTTTTTCTGATCAACACACACATTCACTATTGTAAAAAAGAAAAATCTATTTCCTATTTTTTTTTTAAATCTTTGGTAAGTTGTGATTGACTTCTCTAAAAACAGTTAAAGGAAGGAAACTCATGTTTTTAACTCTCAATCTCTATTTCCTAAAAGAGGTTATTCTACTTTTTATTTAAAATCTTTTTCATCTTTTAAATTAGTTTTTGAAACAATTTTTTTATCTCCCTACATTTTATTTATCGCATAGGAATCTTTTGCAAGGTGCTGAATCTACATCATAATTTTCTTAATCAAGAATTTCATTTTTGTCAATAGTATGGGTTTACTTTTGGTTTTTAAGATTTTAGAAAAGTAGCATATTCAAAAAATTGGCCAATGATGCCAAAAATAAAAGATGCGCAAAGACGCCAAATTAAAAAAAAAATAGAATACATAAAGTGTATCAAAAAATGCGCAGTACGCCAACCAATTATCAAGAGGCATAAAATGAGCCCATAAATTTAATGTTTACCATTCTTGCACGTCTTAAAAGCTTAAGAAAACCCTTGATACTTTCGATACTTAAGTTTGAAAATCTTGATTCTTGATTCAACAATTCGTGCATTGATTTTCTATTAGATATATTTTATGGAGGAGTTTTTGAAAAATGATTGTTTCTTTCTCTAATTTATTTCATGATTTAGATATTGAATTAAAAAGTTTTTGAGCCTTTTAAAAAGAACTTGATTTTTGGATTATCAAATTCTGAATTTCTAACATTTTTTAGGCTATGTGTTGTCAATTCAATTCTACTTAGTTTTTGATTAAAACAAAAAGGTAAATTTCCCATTTTAAGATTATTTTTTTTTTCACTAGATCAGGAAACATTTTTGTCTTTTGTTTGTTTTATTTATTTGTTTGTGCCTCCTCTCGTTTTGATAATGTCAAAGGGGGAGAACATAATGTTGAATTTGTATCCTTTTTTTTCAAAAAAATTAAAAACTGTTGCAAATCTATTTTTTCATGACTTATGTTTTGATGATTGACAAACACTATGTCTCTTGGACTACTTGTTGTTTCTAACTTTTCAGGAATCAAAGATCGGACGATCAAGAAGGAGCCAAGTTCAGGATTGCGTAGGTTTAGGGTTGAGTCAGTCTGTACTTTTAATTTTCATCTTTTTGAGTCTACTTGTAATGGTCAAAGAGACCGATGCTAGGTAACCCTTCACACACACACTTGAGGGGCTTAAAATTTCTGTTTTTGCTCACATCGGCCCGGCCGATATTTATATCGTCCGGGACGATCAGCTTAAAACAGAAAGTCTAAGTAATGATTCTTAATTAAGGCAGCCGTCATTAACATATCGGCCTAGACGATACGTGTATCGGCCAGGACGATAAGCTCAAAACAGAAAGAAGTAGCCGCCATAGTCAATTAAGGTATACTCTAATTTTAAATTATCGGCCGGGACGATCCACGTATCGGCCTGGACAAAATTACCAAATTATGCCTTAATTGATCAGGAAATCAAGGGAGTAATTAAGGATGATTGATACGATTATATCATCCGGGACGATCGCAGGATCGGCCAGGATGATATAGTCAAAAACCTTAAGTTACTTCAGGACGATCAATATCGGCCAGCTCGTATTCAGGGCTATTGTCAGGACGATTTTCCTCTGATTTGAACTGATCGGCCAGGACGATAGTTAGATCGGCCTGGAAAATCAAGCCAATTTTCAATCGTTCAGTTTTGTATCCAGGGCGATGCTTTGGCCGATCTTTTTTTATTTGTACTGATCGGCTAGGCCGATATCCATATTGGCCTGGACGATATTGTCGGCAACTTGCAATTAATGAGCTCCTTTGAAGCTCTCCTATTTAAGAGCTCTTGTTCAACATTTTTAAAGACCTTTGGCTGCTGTCTTGACCTGAAAAGACCTTGAGGAGAGAAAGAGAGAGAGGAGAGAGAGAGAGAGGATCTTGTGAGGGGGAGCTTGTGAGGGGATTCACAAGGGTTGCTTCAAGGATCGCTCTGCTTCATCTTCGTCTAGAGTTTCTTGTCCGTGAAAGGGTCGGTAGAGGTAAGGAGAGCTTTTGGTTTTGGTTTTCTGCCAGCTTCAGGAGGAAGCAAAAGGAGGTAGGTTCTCTGCCTTGCCGGGGTGGCAAAAAGGAGGTTCTTGTAAGGGCTTCTCCGCCTAGTCGTGGGGGCTAAAGGAGAGTCACGTTTTGTAGTGCAATACTTGGAGGGTGCCTCCAAGGAGTGGACGTAGGTCGAGTCGACCGAACCACTATAAATCTTGTGTTCTTATTTTTGCTTCCGCACTTTTTTAATTCGGCATTAATTTTTTGTGGTGTGATTTGGTTTGTGATTTTATTTCTTTGTGATAAGAAGTTTTTTTAAATACCAATTCACCCCCCCCCCCTCTTGGTTAGCTTGGGACTAAGTTCATAGGGCTTAACATCCCTAACGAACTTTCAAGTGGTATCAGAGCAGTTTTCATAAAATAAGTTTTTAAAAGCTTTTAAATTTTTGATCCATGGCTAACATTAGGAATCGTAACACTACGGAAGGGTATTCCATTACCCGACATCCCCTGTTCGATAACCTACCTTTTGATTTTTGGAAAACTCGCATGTCAACATTTTTATAATCTACTGATTATCGCATGTGGATGCTTATTCAAGAAAGTTATTCTTCACCTTCTCGTGAAATTAATGGTGTTAAAACTGAAGTTGCTTTTACTGAATGGACTTTTGATGAACGTGATTTAGCTTAATTAAATGCGAAATGTTTGAACTATTTTTTCTGTGCTTTGAAATCTGAGGATTACATGCGTGTCTCAACTTGCAAAACCGGTAAAGAGATTTGGGATAAATTGTGCATCACCTATGAAGGTACCAATGTAGTTAAATAATCCCGTTTAAACATTCTCTTGCATAACTATGAACTTTTTGTATGAAACCTCATGAATCGATTTCTGACATGTACACTAGGTTTACTCAGATTGTTACTTCATTGCATGCACTAGGAAAAGAACTTTCAAATTATGAAAAAGTTAACAAGATTTTAAGATGTTTGCCTTCGTCTTATGATGCAAAAATCACTGCAATCACTGAATCTAAAGATTTGAACACCTATTCCATTGATAACTTACTTGGCTCACTCATTGCTTACGAGCAAGGGGTGAATCAAAGAAATCTTGATGCAGGTGAGAAGAAAAAGGAGAAAATAATCACACTAAAGGCACACAAATCGGATTCTGAATCTTCCAGGTCTGAAAGCGATGAAATTGCCTTCATCACAAGGCAATTCAAAAGCTTTCTAAGGAAGAAACAAAAGCATCATCAAAGTTGGAGAAAAGGTAAGGATCATAAACATGTTAAAGGATCTTCTGATGTTGTTTGTTTTGAATGCAGGAAGCCTGGACATGTAAGAACTAATTGTCCTACGCTTAGAGATCAATCAAGCAAAGGAAAAGGTGAGGAGAAAGCTAAGAAGGACAAGAAGAAAAACCAAAAGAGCTTTTGGGCAGAATCTAGTACTGACTCCTCTGAGACTGAACCAGAGGAAGAAACTACAAACTTGTGTCTCATGGGAAAAGATCAAAATGATCAAGAAGAGGTATGTGAACTTTCCTACGATCAACTTCTTGAAGTTTCAGAAAAAATTCATGCATCATATAGGAAATTAAAGAAAACTCATGCTAGCTTGAAATTTGAATTCTTAAATCTACAAAAAGAGCATGAAATCTTGATTAAGGACCATCAAACAATTGATTTAAATCACATGACTTTACTTGATAAATTTGATGAGTTAAATAAAAATCATGGTGAGTTAGTTGAAGAACTTGATGCATTAAAAATATCATACACATCACTTGAGTTTGATTTTAAGAAGTCTAAGGAGATAGAGAAAATTTTGGGGATTGAAAATGAAGTTTTAGAAAGCACAAATTTGAAGTTTCAAAATGATTTAGAAGCATATAAGAAAACTAGGAAGACATCTACTTTTAATCAATTGCCAAAACCTAGGAAGAGGCATTATAACTCAAATCACCTAAGAAATCCCTTTCCTGGAGTTAGATGTTTTTCATGTGGCATGCTAGGACACATCTCACACACTTGCACGATTCACCATAGTACACATTGGGTGTGGAGACCTAAGGTGCATGATCCACAGCATACCACACATGGATTGCATTCCTCTCTTCATAAGAAGGAACCCAAACTTGCTTGGATTCCTAAATCTAACATTTGATGATTTTGCAGGAGGGCTCTCACAAAAGGCCTCGTGAGAGTATGTGGTACCTGGACAGTGGATGCTCCCGACATATGACTGGTGATGCTAGCCAGTTTGTTGTACTAGAGTCCAGGACTGGAGGCAAGGTTACTCTTGGAGACAACACTACCAGGAAGGTGGTAGGAGCAGGTATAATTGGTAATTCCAAGAATCTTATGATTGAAAATGTTTTTCTTGTAGATGGATTGAAGCACAACTTGCTCAGCATCAGTCAATTCTGTGACAAAGGCTTCATCGTGCAATTCTTTGCGGATTTATGCATTGTATGTTTGAGTAACAACACTATTTTGCAGGGAAAGATGATCAACAACGTCTACATGCTTGATTTAAATAACATTGAATGTGCTGCTTCTTTTTGCTTAAAAATCTGTGATTGATGATTCTTGGTTGTGGCACAGGAGGCTTTGTCAAGCAAGTATGAAAACCCTTAGGAAAGTGACCCAAAAAGACCTAATTAGTGGTGTCCCCAAACTTAAGTTTACAAAAGACCACCTTTGTGATGCCTGTCAACTAGGAAAGCAAGTCCACTCCACTTTTCACCCCATTAAGGACATTAGCACCTCTAGACCTTTAGAAGTTCTTCACATGGATTTGTTTGGACCCATTAGCATGGCTAGTTTGGGAGGGAAAGTCTATGGTTTTGTGATTGTTGATGATTACTCGAGATTCACTTGGACTAAATTTCTTTCACATAAAAATGGGTCTTTTGAAGAATTTAAAACATTTTTTACTTGGATTCAGAAGAAGCTAGGTTGTGAGATTTTGACCATCCATAGTGATCATGGGGGAGAGTTTGAAAATAAAAGGTTTGGAAATTTTTGTGAAGACAAAGGGATTAGTCACAATTTTTCAGCCCCTAGGACCCCTCAGCAGAATGGGGTAGCTGAAAGGAAGAACCGGACCTTGGTGGAAGCCGCTAGAGCCATGCTTGCTGAGTATTCACTTCCAAAATACTTTTGGGCTGAAGCGGTTAACACAGCTTGTTATGTGTTGAATAGGGTGAATGTTAGAGCCAAATTAGAGAAGACACCCTATGAGATCCTTAAGGGTAGGACACCCAATCTTTCCCACCTTCATGTCTTTGGTTGTAAGGTTTTCATTCACAACAATGGGAAGTCTCACTTGGGAAAATTTGATCCTAAATCTGATGAGGGAGTATTCTTGGGATATTCTAGTGTTGAGAAGTCTTTTAGGGTGTTTAATAAGACAACTTTGATGGTGGAAGAGACAACCCATGTAGTTTTTGATGAGTCTAATCCTAAGAAACATGGAGTAGAAGATGATGATGTTGGAGAGATTACCAGTGGAGTAGAGAATTTGGGAAAGGAGAGTGAGCACCTAAGTAATGAAGGAGTAGAAGGAGTCACCCAAGGAGTAGAGAACTTTGTTGAAAGGGGAGAAACTTCACACACTTTGCCTAGAAATTAGAGATATTCTACAAGTCATCCCAAGGATTTGATCTTAGGAGACCCTTCTAGTGGAGTTAAGACTAGACATGGACTTAGGAAGGAGGTGAACCACTCTGCCTTTATTTCTATGACTGAACCCACCACCATTAACCAAGCCCTTTCTGATGAGTTTTGGATTTTAGCAATGCAAGAAGAGTTGAATCAATTTGTTAGGAGTGATGTTTGGGAACTTGTGGAAAGACCTAAGGGACAAAGTGTAGTTGGGACAAAGTGGGTCTTTAAGAACAAAGTGAGTGATTCAGGAGTGGTGGTGAGGAATAAAGCAAGATTGGTGGCTAAGGGGTACAATCAAATAGAAGGGATAGACTTTGAGGAGACTTTTACCCATGTAGCTAGATTGGAAGCCATTAGAGTGCTATTAGCATTTGCCTATTATAAAGGATTTAAGCTTTTTCAAATGGATGTCAAGAGTGCCTTTTTAAATGGGGAGATAAAAGAATATGTGTTTATAGAACAACCTCCAGGTTTTGAGAGCTCCTAATTTCCAAATCATGTGTTTAAATTGAAAAAGGCATTGTATGGTTTAAAGCAGGCACCAAGAGCTTGGTATGAGAGGCTTAGCACATTCTTACTAGAGAGAGAGTTTGTCAAGGGAAGTGTAGACACCACCCTTTTTCTTAGGAGAGCTGGAGATGATTTACTCATTATTCAGATTTATGTGGATGATATACTTTTTAGATCTTCTAATAAAAATTTGTGTGATGATTTTTCTAAAATAATGAGTAGAGAGTTTGAGATGAATTTGATGGGAGAATTGTCCTACTTTTTGGGGTTTAGCATAAAGCAATTGGAGGATGGAACTTTTCTAAATCAAACAAAATACATAAAGGACATTTTGAAGAAATATGAGATGGACAAAGCCAAGCCAATTAACACTCCCATGACTTCTAGTGCTCCATTGGACAAGGACCCAAGTGGTAAGTCTATTGATCAAAAGAAGTATAGAGGCATGATTGGATCTTTGCTTTACTTAACTGCGAGCCGACCTGACATCATGTTTAGTGTTTGCCTTTGTGCTAGATTTCAGGCTGACCCTAAGGAATCTCACATGACTGCTGTTAAGAGGATTTTTAGATACCTTTTGGGGACACAAGGATTAGGGATTTGGTACCCTAGAAATAGCACTTCTTTTGAGATTATTGGTTTTTCTGACTCTGATTTTGCAGGATGCAAGGTGGATAGAAAAAGCACTTCTGGAACTTGTCAATTCATTGGACAATCTTTAGTTTCTTGGTCTAGTAGGAAGCAAAACTCTGTTGCTCTTTCCACTGCTGAAGCTGAATACATTGCTCTTGGAAGTTGTGTGGCCCAAGTCCTTTGGTTGAAACAATAGGTATTGGATTTAGGATTACATGTAAGTACCATCTCAATCCTTTGTGACAATACTAGTGCCATATGCATCTCTAAGAATCCTATCCAACATTCAAGGACTAAACACATTGACATTAGGCATCACTTCATTAGAGATCATGTGACTAAGGGAGACATTGAGTTACACCATGTGACAACTGAAAATCAACTAGCGGACATCTTTACTAAACCACTGGCCTTCGATACTTTCAGCTCTTTAAGGACCAGGTTGGGTGTGATTGACATTAATGCATGAAACTTTTTTTTTAATTTGTTTTTCTTTTGCTTTTTATTTTTCTTTTGTTCTTGTTTCCTTTTTGTTGCTTTAGTTTTTTTTTTTCTTTCTTTTTTGTGTGTTTTATTTTTCCCTTTTGTTTCTCTTTACTTAGTTTTCAAAATCATCACAAATATGATACTATATCCTTGTCCTTGCCTTTGGAAATTTGTAGTCAATATGTTTCTATCTACTCAATCTCTTAGATGGTAGAAATATTTTGTGATTGTGTCTCTTTCTCTATCCTATTTTAGTGGCATAGTTTTCTTTTCTAATCAAAAATCTATCTCAAGTTAAAGATTGTTTATGGAATTGAAATCTTTTCTTAAGCTTGCTTAAACAAATCTATCTTATATTTATAATGTTTAAAGTCTTTTTGTCACATCAAGATTTCTCGTTACTCTTATCCTTGATTATTAATTCTGCTTGTGGTAACTCTTCCTTATGTTAGAGAGAGTGCTCCTATTCTCTAATATCTGAGAAGATATATTCACAACTTTGTTTTTTAAAAGGTTATAAAAGAGAATATAGCTTGCAAAAATAATAAAATTTGGCCAATGATGCCAACAAAAGATGCGCAAAGACGCCAAAAATTGAAAAAAAAATCTAGAAAAAGATGCGCAAAGCGCCATGAAATTGACAAAAGGCATAAAATGAGCCCACTCAAAAGCAAGCTATTCTCCCTTTTTAAATCTTTTAAAACTTAGAAGTGTTGGTTTTCAAAGGCTTGACTTCGATTATTTTGCGGTTGTGACAAATTTACTTTACTTCGTTATTTTATAAAGATGTTTTTTTAAACCAAGTAATGGGTGGTTTTCTTTTTCTCATATCCAAGTAATTTCTTGAGTTAGGTCATTGATTTCAAAAGACGATTCTACCCTAAGAGAACGTCTGAGCTAAGGGTAATCATGATCGGATATTCTACTATTCTATAGATTGATGAGCTTATTAACACATTAACTCACAAATTTTTAAATCAATCACATGGAATACTATATCATGTTCATGCCTTGATTAAAAAAATAATAAAAGATGAGGGATCTCTTTTGCTTTGCTTGTACCCTCCTTTTTGATATGTCAAAAGGGGGAGAAGTTTATTCCTTTTTCATCAAATCTTGAATTTTTTGCTATTTTTCGTAATGTTTTGCAATCATCAAAAAGGGGGAGATTGTTGCAAATCTATTTTTTCATGACTTATGTTTTGATGATTGACAAACACTATGTCTCTTGGACTACTTGTTGTTTCTAACTTTTCAGGAATCAAAGATTGGACGATCAAGAAGGAGCCAAGTTCAGGATTGCGTAGGTTTAGGGTTGAGTCAGTCTGTACTTTTGATTTTCATCTTTTTGAGTCTACTTGTAATGGTCAAAGAGACTGATGCTAGGTAACCCTTCACACACACACTTGAGGGGCTTAGAATTTCTATTTTTGCCCACATCAGCCCGGCCGATATTTATATCGTCCAGGATGATCAGCTTAAAACATAAAGTCTAAGTAAGGATTCTTAATTAAGGCAGCCGTCATTAACATATCGGCCTGGACGATACGTGTATCGGCCAGGACGATAAGCTCAAAACGGAAATAAGTAGCCGCCATAGTCAATTAAGGTATACTGTAATTTTAAATTATCGGCCGGGACGATCTACGTATCGGCCTGGACGAAATTACCAAATTATGCCTTAATTGATCAGAAAATCAAGGGAGTAATTAAGGATGATTGATACGATCATATTGTCCGGGACGATCGCAGGATCGGCCAGGACGATATAGTCAAAAACCTTAAGTTACATCAGGACGATCAATATCGGCCAGCTCGTATTTAGGGCTATTATCAAGACGATTTTCCTCTGATTTGAACTGATCGGCCAGGACGATAGTTAGATCGGCCTGGACGATCAAGCCAATTTTCAATCGTCCAGTTTTGCATCCAAGGCGATGCTCTGGCCGATCTTCTCTGATTTGTACTGATCGGCCAGGCCGATATCCATATCGGCCTGGACGATATTGTCGGCAACTTGCAATTAATGAGCTCCTTTGAAGCTCTTCTATTTAAGAGCTCTTGTTCAATGTTTTTAAAGACCTTTGGCTGCTGTCTTGACCTGAGAAGACCTTGAGGAGAGAAAGAGAGAGAGGAGAGAGAGAGAGGATCTTGTGAGGGGGAGCTTGTGAGGGGATTCACAAGAGTTGCTTCAAGGATCGCTCTGCTTCGTCTTCGTCTAGAGTTTCTCATCCGTGGAAGGGTCGGTAGAGGTAAGGAGTTTACTTTTGGTTTTGGTTCTCTGCCAGCTTTAGGAGGAAGCAAAAGGAGGTAGGTTCTCTGCCTTGCCGGGGTGACAAAAAGGAGGTTCTTGTAAGGGCTTCTCTGCCTAGCCGTGGGGGCTAAAGGAGAGTCACGTTTTCTAGTGCAATACTTGGAGGGTGCCTCCAAGGAGTGGACGTAGGTCGAGTCGACCGAACCACTATAAATCTTGTGTTCTTATTTTTGCTTCTGCACTTTTTTAATTCCGCATTAATTCCTTGTGGTGTGATTTGGTTTGTGATTTTATTTCTTTGTGATAAGAAGTTTTTTTAAATACCAATTCACCCCCCCCCCCCCCTCTTGGTTAGCTTGGGACTAAGTTCATAGGGCTTAACATCCCTAACAAACTTTTAAAAACAATAAAAATATTTTTTATCTCCCCTATTTTTTAAAAGGGTTTATTCTAGTGAGGGGGAGATTAGGAGAATTTGCTTTTTTTTAAATTCAAATTGAATTATTTGCCATCATCAAAAAAGGGGAGATTGTTGCGGATCAATGGTTTATGTTTTTGATGATAGCAAACATTCTTATTTCTATACAACTGCCTTATGTACTGACATTTCAGGTTCACACGATCGGACTACAATTTGGAATCAGTTCAAGATTGGGTAGACTAGGTCTGAGTCAGTTTGTATTTTTTCTTTCTTGAGTCTATTGTATTTGGTGTGGCTCCTGATATTTTGTAACTTAGAAGATTTTCTGTTACTCCTGAAAGATTTCTATTTTTGGTAATATTGTTCGGGACGATCAGTTCAAAAGTAGAAATCCTAATTAGGGGTTCCTCATTAAAGTAGTAGTCATTATGCAAAACACATCATCCTGGAAGATTTTGTATCGGCCAGGATGATAGGCTCAAAACAGAAAGAATCAGCCGCCAGATCTATTTAAGAATTACTTATTTTTGGACATCGTCCAGGTGGATTGTCCAGGACTATAAAATATCGTCCAAGACGATCCAGGGTAATTTTTCCAAAATTTCTCTGGAATTTAAGGAAAGTAATTATGACTTGATTTCACGGTCAAATCATCCTAGACGATCGCAAAATCGTCCAAGATGATATGCTGGATGATTGGACATCGGATAGCTATTTTTCAGGGCGATGTCGAGGACGATATTCCACAATTTGTACTAATTGTCCAGGATGATATATTATCGTCCAAGACGATATGCTGGATGATTGGACATCGGATAGCTGTTTTTCAGGGCGATGTTGTGGACGATATTCCACAATTTGTACTGATTGTCCAGAATGATATATTATCATCCTGGATGATATGAATAAATTTTTTATGATCGTCTCAAATCGTCCTAGCTGATTGGGCTTAAATTGTACTGATCGTACAGGACGATATTCCTATTGTCCTGGGCAATAATGTCGGCAACTTGCATTAATGAGCTCATTTTGAGAGCTTCTATTTAAGCTATGACAAGGCACATTGTAAGTGTCTTTGGCAGCAAATGTAGCTTCGTTCTTGTGGGGTAACTTGAAGAGAAAGCTTAAAAGGGAGTGAGGAACGGGTGAAGTCTGAGAGAGGGAGAAGATCCTGTGAGGGGGGCTCAAGGGAGTGTGGGGGGGGGGGGGATTCCACACGGTTGCTCCGGCAGGCTTGCATCTTAATACCGTCGGATTTAAGGCTTGTCTCGAGGAAAGTTCACTAAAGAAGAAGTTCACTTTGGTGTCAAAGGACCCGGCAACTCCGCCGCACCAGGGAAGGTGGAATTTATTTTGTAAGGGCTTATCCGCCTAGCTGTGGTTGCTAAAGGAGAGACACTTGTTTTAGTGCAATACTTGGAGGGTGCCTCCAAGGAGTGGATGTAGGTAAAGGTTTGACCGAACCACTATAAATCTGGTTTGTTCTTTTCTTACTATTGCTTCCGCATTATTTAATTTCTGCACTTTGATTTATGTGATGATTTTGGTTTGAGGTTTAACTTTGGTTTTAAAGTTATCTAATTCACCTCTCTCTTTGTTAGCCTAGGGCCAGTTCATAAGGGTTTAACATCCCTAACGAACTTTCTAGTGCCATAAGAGTACTTTCAGGATCCCTCATTATTAAGGTAATTTAGAAGTATATAGTTTAAAAAGGTTTAAAATAAAGTAGGTATTTTTTTTGAAAAATTCAAGGGGTTACATGTCAAAATCTGACTTAAAACGACGAAGTTATGAATTTCCGAAGTTTACATATAATAAAAGGGGTTATTTAAAATAATTTAAAAAAAATTAAAATCATCATAAAATAATCTTAACTTAAAACATTAAAATCTCTGAAATTTAAATTAATTTAAAAATATATAATAGTAATAATATTTTTAATTATTAATAATGTTTTGAGTAATTAAGCTAAGTAAAATAATTAACATAATTTTTAATTATTAAAAATATATTTTATTATATTTAAATAAATATAATAACAATAATAATAATAATAAATAAATACAAAATAGTAAGAAAAAGTTTAACATAATATAATTATTAATATTATAATTAAAAATAATAATATTATAATATAATAAGAATAAAATAATTAAAATAGTATTTTTAAAATAGTACTTTTTACTATTTTTTAGATATCTAAAAATATATTCAGAATTTTTAATCAAAATTAATTTTAAATCAAAGGGGCCGAGAATACGAGCGATTCTGTATATTGCACGTATTTTTCAGAGCGAAAATGAATTTATTATGATTTTTTGAAGAAATCAGAATTTTAAAATAATTTTTTATAAAAATTAAAACGGCAGCTACACATGGTGGCCCGGGATTGGATCCTGGGACCACGGCCAATCATTGGCGGCAGCGCAATGATGCGCCGCCAGCCAATGATTGCGGCATTAACGCCGCAATCACGCGGCCACTAAGCCACGTCGGACGTGATTTTGGTCCGTTCGATTATCCGTGATCTCAATTCGACGGCCTGGATCGAGCCGGACGGTGATCTGATCCAGCCTGAATACACGCGCGGTCGGACGAGGGCTCGGGATGGCAGAATCCCGACCGTCCATCACCAGATCGACAACTGAGGAGAGACGCCACACATGCGGTGCCGATCCCGAACCCTCTGAAATTTTAGACAGGTAGTACACATGAAGAGCATCAATGGGGGATGAAAATCGCATTCTAAAATGCGGTGTACAGGAAGTTATTTAGGTCTAAGTGTTCTAGACTAGGGTTTGCGATATACCTCAATCCACACGGTGGATTCAGACGATCTTGGGCTCGTTGGACTTGTGGGATCCACACGAACAACTCTCTTGAGCTCGAGCTCCGAATCTCCTTGGATCAGGCAATAGAGGTCCCGAAAGGTCTTTGGCTTCGATTTCACAGGATTTCTCGCCGCCAGCAAGCCTAGGACACCGGGATCTGGTCAGGGAAGGTGGAGAAACTCTCCAAGAGTGCTCACACAAAATCTCAGAGGGTTTGGAAGCTTAGTCTTCGAGAATTTTGGAAAAGATCCTCAATTAGACCTAAATTTTATTATTTAAAGGGTAAGGGCTCAAGATCTACGGCCAAGATCAGATCTCCAATGAATTAGGAGGGAAAATAGAGCTAGGGGGCTGTGGTTTTGAATTTCAAAATACTTCCAGGCTCTTAAATGCATTAATGAGCTCTAAATAGGGATTTAAATGAGTCTTACTGGGTTGATTTGACCCATTATGACTTAGATTGACCAAGTTATGTGTTGACTTGGTCAACTCAGTCAAATAGGTCCATGGGGGACGAGTTTGAGCCTTGGATACCATGAAATTGGTTTAGAATTTAATTTAGGCTTAAAAGGGTCTAAACTGGTCAACCCTGGTTGACTTGGTCAACCAGGTTAACCTACAACTTGGGCCCGGGCTAAATCGACTCAGATCGACTCACTGAACCCATGGGAGGGGTCCTTGGGGTCTAACTTAGTCAATTTGACAAAGTCAAACTCTTTGACCAAGAGTTTGGACAAAATCGAGATCAACATCATTGTAGGAAACTTGTCGTACATAATACAATGTCTATAAGCATATATGAAAGAAATGTAGTAAATGCAAACATCTGCGGCCCATTGCAGAAGACACTACATACACAAAAGGATATCTATGAATGAAATGCTGAATGGATACAAGAGATGTAAATGCCTACAAACCATTTAAGGAGGCTTAATGTATATGTTATCTGCAGGCAAATGTGAAAGAATTACAATAAATGCAGTCACCTACAACTCATAGCAGAAGATTCGTAGCAACCAGTGTACAAGCGAACAGAAGGCGTTCGTAGGCCCTTAAATAAAAATTTGGGTATTTCTTAAATAAAATCATTCTCACAAATTGATCATATTTAAATATTTTTAAATGCCCCCCTTATATATTAAATTTGACCCCTTAAATTAAATATACCCCTGAATGTGCTCCGGTCAACATGTTAAAAGTATAAGCACTAATGACCGAGAATGCTTTGCAGGGTCAAATGCTACAACCCGCATGTGCTCAGATCGTCGCATATAAATCTCAAATCCAACGATTCGAGAATGCTGTGCAGGTTAAATATTCAAGTTTCATCCTCCTCCTTGAGAGGACTGGAGTCAACATAACTTGAATAATAAAATGTCTCCCAAAATCCTACAAAAGTACAAGTGACTTTAATGTCACCCCGATGATGATCGTGTTGATACGAAAATCTCAACCAGAGGGGTCAAATCTCAAATCTCAAATCCAATAAAAGTCTAAATCTCTGAAATGAAATATATCATCTAAAAACTTTAAAAAAAAATCATCCACCTCCAGCAACCATTTATCGGGGGTGATAAATCTAAAATTAACCTCAGCTCACAAAGAGTGAATGCATGTCGGGTGTATTACTTTGATTCATCCTCAAAAAGTCTCTTGCCAACAGGGACGTGGCACGTGCCCTCTGATTATGTGGTTTTGCCGCAAAATGGTACAATTATATTACGATCACGGCCAAAGCCCGTATGTTACCTAAAGGCTTCAAACCCTTGAGTTATGAATCATAGGGTATATTGGATTGGCATCAAGCCCTCTGTCAACTAAGGTGGATTCATATATATCCCCTTAGACAAACATCAACCTAGGTCTACAAGGTATTCTTGGACAAAGCAACCCATGGCGGCCGATAGGGTGCCTTCTGTCAGGTTGGGTCGACTACATCCTATGACTAAGTAGACCAGGGATCATGACAGCCCGGGACGACGGAACCATGGGATCTTAATCAGGCTCGTCTTCATTCCCCCCACCACCAATTTTAAGTTTATGGTGATAAACTCTAAATTCCAAACTTGAAAATTCAAATCCAAAACTTAAATCCTAAATTGTTGCTATTATATGATAGGTTCATAACCTATGTGAACGCTTGAACAATTAGCCTTAATCGAAAGTTCTCTCTTGTTATCAGGAGGGTAATTAACTATAGGGGCTTGCGCCTATAGGAAACTAGAACTCAGATCAAAAAGTCCTCATAAAATGAGGGCGAAATCTCTGGGTAGTGTCTTATCTAAAACCCAATCTGCCTTCTGAAAATTCTCCCGGAATCATATCTCATTAAAACTTTCTACCATCATCGTCACACTTAAGAGAAAAATAAACCGATGGCGCAGAGAGGCCGGGATCACACAAAATGGAAGTTTCAGAGCCCACAGGGATGTTATACATCAGTCTCCAAATCCTTTGCACCCAACAATAACATCCTGGCCATTTGAATGTCGGGGCACGACATAATTGGTCCGGTAGATCTGCCATCTTCAGCGAGACACCACTTTATTCAGGCAGCAACAGAATACTTCTCGAAGTTGGCAGAAGTAGCTCTGTTCAGAGAAGTTACGTCTGAGCATGTGATCAACTTTTTCACATATAACATCATCTATAGATTTGGTGTGCCACGCCGCATAATCTTAGACAACGGTACTGCATTCAAAATTACAAAAATCTACAAGTTTGTTGATAGGCACAAAATTAATTAGCGATATTCATTCATATATAATACAAAAGCAAATGGATTAGCAGAAGCCTTCAAACAGACGCTAGTAAAACTGTTGAAGAAAATTCTCACTAAGAATAAAAGAGAGTGACATGCGAAGATGTTAAAGGTACTATGAGCCTATCGTACAACCTATAAAATGCCAACCAAAGCCACTCCTTATTCACTGGCGTTCGGCATATAAGCCGTATTACCACTAGAAGTTGAACTTACATCACTCCGAGTAGCAATCCAGAATGATCTTACTCAAGAATAAAATGCTCACCTGAGAATGAAGAGCTTGATGCACTTGATGAACTCAGGCTGCAAGCCTAATAGAACCTGGAAATTTATCGGGCAAGGATGATAAAGTCCTTCAATCGGATGGTGCGTCCTCAGGCATTTCAAGAAAAGCAATTGGTCCTGGTGCTGACAAGGCTAATCATCACACACCAAAAAATTGGAGGCAAATTCGTATCCAACTGGGAGGGGTCTTTTGTCATAGAAAAGGTATTTCAAGGACAAGCCTATTAGTTGATCGATTTGGAAGGTCAGAGACCTATGCCGCCAATCAACAGTCGATATATGAAGAAATACTACACATAAAATTGCCCAAGAAAATGCAATATTCAATGTATTATGTATTTTGTACATACTTTTTATCTCATACATATTTTATATTTTGAAATTCTCTTGTGTAGCAAGAATGTATTTCAAAATTTTCCATCAGATTGGGAGCATATTAAATATTTATTCAGGTCAACATCGTGCTGCATGCCGGGATCCTCGAATAAATATTTAAAATCTCAAAATACAAAATCTCTCTATGAGATAAAAGATATTTTAAATATGTTATCTGGGTTGTACATTATGCTACATGCTGAAATTCCTAAATAAATAGTTGTAATATCAAAATTTTAAGTTTATTTTGTTTTGAAATGTCCTTGTGAGACATGGGGCATTTTAAATATTTATTCGGGTCGACATCGCACTACATGCCGAGATCTCCAAATAAATATTTATAATTATCAACACAAATGTTTTCTTATGATGAAGAATAAAATGAACTCCTTTTCAAAATATACGCAGATGATCTTTCAAAGTTCAAGACACCACCTTCTCCCATGTACTAAGGTTCAAAAGTCAAGAAAGATTTTTGTGACTACACACTCCAATAAATTGGGCCAGAACAGCTTAAAATCTTTCAACAGCCTGAAGCTTAAGGCTCCAATGGGTGTAAAAGGTCGGATCCAACAAGCCTAAATATGGTAGGATCACTGACAGCACTGTCTACTCAACGCGCCATAAGAAATGTAATAGTAGCGGAACCCCCACTTCGTCAACCCATAAGTAGGGACTGCAGGAAGAATGAAGGCTAATTTGACTCGACAAGTTCAAGTAATCGTAGTCTATAAAATTCTCTTAAACGACCGGAGAATCAAAGTTCTAATGGGAAGGAGGGATCTCGAGCAACTACCAAATATTCGTAGACTCCAAATCTTCAATCACAAATGAAAACTCTAAATCCACCAACTTCAGTGAAATCAATATTGAGAAGCACATTTCTAATGGCTTAAGTCTAAAGTCTGAATTGGTGTAAAAGGCCAGATCCAACAAGCTCAAATATGACTAGGTCGCTGCAACCCCATCTACTCAATAAGCCATAAAAAAGGCCGTAGTAGAGGAACCCCCATCTCAACAACCGGATGATGAAGAACTATCAAATCTTAGCTCGCCCAATCTGATGAACTCTAGCAACTCAAATTAAAGTCTTCTCAAGTGGTTAAGGATCAAGATACTACCATATTTAATATTATCAACTAAAACCTGCAAATCCTTCAACAAATCCACAAAGCACAAAGCAATGATCAAATGAACTCTTTTTCAACAAGTCTATCAAAGCACAAAGCAAAAGACCAAAGAAACTACCCTAAAGTTCATAAAAAGCTCAAGGCTGAACCAGGAGGATTCCGTCATCAACAATTCCGTTATGCACAAAGCTCTAGGTCGATGACTTTTTCCTATTGATCTAATGTAAACCCAAGGGTTTAGGTCACCGGCATTTACTCCTTCATCAAGCCCGCAAAAATAAGAAGCATAGGCCTGAAGGTACAAAAACCACCTGACAAGTTAGTAAGAACAAATGAGATAATTCTTCATCAATGTCTGCAGCATAAAGCATAGTGCAGAAGAAATTAAGATCTCTGGAGCCAAGTTAAAACTATGAAAAGTAGTTTCATAGATGATATCTACGAGTGTTCCTAAAGACTGGGGGTATTTTTAAATATTTATTTGAGTTACATCGCGCTGCATGCCGAGATCCCCAAATAAATATTTAAAATTTCTTGCCAAAATACAACCAGATCATTGGAAAATGAAAGATAATCAGTAAACTGAATGTATAATATAAATCTGGGCAGGATACAATCAGTTTCAGAGACAGTAAAATTCCACCAATTGAAGAATCTACAAAGTTCATATTAATTTCGAATGATACAGTGAAAGAAGAGTAAGAGGTGGTAATGCTACCTACTATCGTTAATCTACAGAGTGATGCTCTAGAGACCTAAGTGCAAAGTACTCTATCACTATTACATGGATCTCTACTTGATCAAGAACAAATATATTATCTATACCGAAGATTACAAATGCATTAAAAAGATCTACAAAGGCACAAAGATGGACTCTTGGAGATCTACAAAATGAGAATCTTAGTGTGACATCCAAGCAAGTTTAGGAGATCTGCTAAATAGAAATCTTCGTGTGATATCCAAACAAATTTTGAAGAACCACTAAATGAAAGCCCTAGTGTGACATCTAGAATAAATATCTAGAGATCCACAAGGTCAATTACTACATAAAAAATGAGATTCGCTCTAGGCGTGAACCACAGTTGTTGGGTGGCATTTGTTAACCTATATGTTGCAGCCAACAAAATAAAATAAAAGAAAATACCTGTAGAAGAGTCCTCCCATACTGAAAATCCTGTAGATAACCTGATGCCTGCTACGATGCCCCATTCCCTGCAACGGCAGAGATCCGATTAAGCTTCCCTTCACGTCGTTAAAATGAGAGTGAAGGCTCTCTTTCACGCACACAGCAAGCCACTACCTATCTCCACGCATGATGTAGGCAAAAGGGGAGGGGGGGGGGGGGGGGGGGGGGGGTCAAACCTAATCCAAAAATTTGAGTTTTGGCTTCCATTGAGCTTACTAGCTCATTAAATTTTGAGCTAAAATTTAGCTCATTATGAGCCGGTTTTTAGTTCATTTTTTGAACTAAAAGTTAGCTCATTATGAGCTATGTTCTTAGTTCATTTATTAGTCATTATTATATGAACTTGACTCTTCCTTTTCCCACTTATCTTTTCCCGTGCAATGCCCCTTGGATTTTTTAATATGGCTATTGGTTTTTTCTGCTTGGAACCGTGGATTAAAGTGAGAGACCGTTTGGGCATTCAAAAGTTTCATTAAAATTACTGCATTCCAACTTGTGTAGAGGAGTTTAGGAGAATCCACTTAAGATGTATGACCTATTCGAGGTTATATGTCAGAGCCTTACTCGTTAACCTGTGCGGAAGAGATTGAGAGAATCTACCAAGATGTAAGACCTATTCGAGGTTGTATGTTAGAGCCCCGCTCGATGACGTTAACCTGTGTGGAAGAGGTCAGGAGAATCTACCAAGGATGTAAAACCTATTTGAGGTTGTATGTCAGAGCCCCACTCGATGACTTTAACCAGTGTGGAAGAGGTCGAGAGAATCCACCAAGGATGTAAGACCTATCCGAGGTTGTATGTCAGAGCCCCGCTCGATGACTTTAACCTGTGTGGAAGAGGTCGAGAGAATACACCAAGGATGTAAGACCTATTCGAGGTTGTATGTCAGAGCCCCGCTCGATGACTTTAACCTGTATGGAAGAGGTCGAGAGAATCCACCAAGGATTTAAGACCTATCCGAGGTTGTATGTCAGAGCCCCGCTCGATGACGTTAACCTGTGTGGAAGAGGTCGGATCGAATCCCCCTAGGATTGATTATCTAGTGACTGAGCTACAATAATGATTGTGTATTGCTTGAATCAAGGATGTTGAAGTTCACAACTTGTGCAAATTTATCAATATAGTTTCACTTAAAGAAGATAAAGAAACATAGTCTTACTGCATTAAATAAAGGCATAGCTCCCTAAGATAACTTAGGGATGAAGAAGCTACAAAGACCACAAACAACATCGTTCAAAATTGAAGACATACAATACTGAAGGCACACAATACTAAAGACATACAATACTTAAAATGAGTAGCATTATTATGCTCTACTAATAATACTTGTGAAGATTATCTACATTCCAAGTCTGAGGAAGCATCTTTCCCTCAGCATTCTTCAATTTGAAAGTTTCGGGCTTCACCATAGTTGCTATTAGGTACGGACCTTCCCAGAGGAGGGAGAGTTTATTTCGTTGAGGGCTTTTGCCTGCTACCTCGATGTTGCGTAGAACTAGATCTCCAATCGATATATGTCGTAGCTTCATCCTTCGATTATAATAACGGGCAACTCTCTAATTATATGCAGCAATCTTAAGCATTGCCTTATCTCTTGCCTCTGGAAGTAAGTCTAGGTTGTACTTGAGTTTTTTGTCATTGCCGTATAAAAAACTTTGAACTCTATGACTTGGGACTCCAATGTCAACGGGAATAACAGCTTCTGTGCCAAAGCAAAAATTATACGGGGTCTCTCCAGTTGGAGTCCTTGTAGTGGTACGATAGGCCCAGAGGACATTTGGGAGCTCATCAACCCATTGCCTTCTCCAGCCATGTCTTTAATCCCTTCAGAATAGTTAGATTAGTGATATCCGTCTGTCCGTTGGTTTGAGGATGGGCTACAGCCATCTGTACTAGCTGAATGTGGAGATCTTGTCAAAATGTGGTGAAGACCTTTCTAGTGAATTGTGTTCCGTTATCGATGATAACTTTCGTAGGAATGCCAAAATAATAAATTATGTTCTTCCATAGGAACTGTTTGGCATTTGCTATAAGAAAAGGTCCTATTATGTCAATCCCCCATTGGGTGAAAGACCAGGAACTTTGTAATGTTGAGATCTCTGTGGCAGGTAGATGGGTGAGGTTGGCATGTAATTGACAACTGTTACATTTTTGCACGAGCTCTAAAGCATCCTGCTTCATTGCTGGCCAGTAAAACCTCTATCTCAGGACCTTTTGGGCTAGTGCCCTTCCTCCCAGATGTTCCTCGCAAATGCCTGAATGTACTTTTTAGAGTGTATAGTTTGGCTTTGAAGGAGGAAGCCATTTGAGGTATGGTCCCGTGAAAGATCGTTTTTGTATAACTCTCCATTAATAATGGTGAAGTTTGTTGCCTGCCTTCGAAGTCGCACTACTACTGTTGGGACTTTAGGAAGAATACCCTCTTATAGGAAAGTGAGAATGGGGTCGATCCAAGAAGCTTCTTTTAATTCATCTATTGATTGAATTACCCATGGGCCTTGAACGCTCAGAAAGTGGATCTCCTCAATATATTTTCTTCTGAAAATGTCTCCTGTTGTAGAAGTGGCTAGCTTTGAGAGAGAATCTACCCTTGTGTTTTTTGCTCCCGAAGGATATGGATTATCTGATGCTACGTTATTTGGGCCAATAAAAGTTTAACTATCTGGAAATATTGGGCCAATAAAGGATGGTGAGCATCGAATTCTCCCTCCACCTGAGAGGCGACCAGTTGGGAATCGGTGTGAACCACCAAGTTCTGTACTTCGCAATCAATTGCCAGCCTCAATCCGGCGATTAGAGCTTCATATTCGGCGACGTTGTTTGTTGCCGGGAACTTCAATCTAATCCCATATTCGAGTATAACTTTCTGTGGGGAGATTAACAAGATCCCATTGCCAGCACCGAAACTTCTAGAAGCTCCATTGACATATAAGGTCCAGTAGGAAGAGGAAGGAGACACATCTAGCGGTTCATTGGAGGTATGGTTAGTACATTTGACCACAAAATCGGCAAGCACTTGTGACTTGATGTCGGGTCTAGGTAGGAATTGTATATCGAATTCTCCAAGCTCCGCTGACCATTTGATCAATCTTCCAGATGCCTCGGGCTTTTGGAGAATACTTTTCAATGGTAGGTTTGTATAGACCCTGATCGTGTGTGCTTGGAAATAAGGGCATAACTTTCTAGCTGAGAAGACTAAAGTCAAAGATGTTTTATCTGCTAATGGATAGCGTGTCTCAGTCTTTGAAAGTACCTTACTAATATAATGGACTGGGTGTTGAACAACATCTACCCAGACCAAGACCGAGCTTATAGCTTGGGAGGAGAGAGCCATATACATATACAAAATTTCACATGGTACTGACTTCGAGAGCAGTGGCAGCGAGGCTAGATAAGCTTGAAGTTGCTCGAAAGCGTCTTAGCATTCGTCAGTCTATTGAAATTCTGAGCTATGAGCCCCTCTAAGAACTTTGAAGAAGAGTAGATATTTGTCTCCTGAACGAGCCAGGAAATGAGAGAGTGCCGTAATTCTTTCATTTAATCTCTGGACTTACTTGATATTTCTCGGGGATAGCATGTCTCTCAGGGCCTTGATTTTCTTCGGGTTGGTCTCAATCCCTCGGTGGGTAATCATGAACCCCAGAAATTTTTCTGTGGTCACTCCAAATGCATATTTGGAGGGGTTGAGGTGCATGTTATAAGATCGAAGGAGACAGAAGCATTGTTCCAAGTCTAAGATATGTCGAGATTTCTCCAGGCTTTTAACTAGCATATTGTCCATATATACTTCCATAGTGCGCCTAATAAGGTTCTTAAAAACCTTATTCATCAGGCATTGATATGTTGCCCCTGCGTTTTTGAGCCTGAATGGCATTACCAGGTAGCAATACAACATCTTATCTATTTGAAAAGCTGTCGCCTCCTCATCAGTAGGATTCATTTGGATTTGATTGTATCCAGAATAAGCATCAATGAAGCTTAGCATCTAATGTCCGGAGGTGGCATCAACTAGCTGGTTGATACGGGGAAGCGGGAAACTGTCTTTGGGGCAAGCTTTGTTGAGATAAGTATAGTCTACACACATTCTCTAAGCTCCACTTGCCTTTCGAACAATCACGACGTTGGCCAACCAAGTGGGATAGTGTACTTCTCTTATAAATCTTGCATTTAAAAGCTTATCAACCTCCTGTTCAATTGCCAGTTGAGGATCAGGTACAAAATTTCTTTTCTTTTGGATCACCGGCTTGAATGCTGGGTTGATCTTGAGGAAGTGCATGATTACTTTTGGATTGATTCCAGGCATATCAGCCGGACTCCATGCAAATACATCTTAGTTTGTACATAGAAAGTCTACATACTCCTTTTTCTCTTCATTTGAGAGGAGTGATCCAATCTGTACAGTTCTTGAAGGATGCTCATCTGATAGAGAGACACAAGTGAGATCCTCTATAGGGGAGGCCCTTTGAGGGATATCTTCATTCTGAAGATCGAAGTCCTTGATGCTCAAAGTAACTGATGAGTGTGGTTGAGCCTGCCTAAGATAACATGATTGTGCTACTTGTTGATCTCCACGTACTGTCCCAATCCCTAATGGGGTAGGAAACTTCAGCTTTAAGTGGGGAATTGAAGTAATAGCCCCAAAGATTATTTCGAGTGGCCTTCCAAAGATCGCATTGTAGGCCAATTATAATTTCACTACAATGAATTGAATAGGATGCTCAACTTGTCGGGGAAATTCTCCAAGTATGACCGGGAGACTGATGGTTCCTTCTACTCTTACAGGTCGATTGTTAAATCCATATAGTAGATCGGCAGCAGGCTGAAGTTTCTCTCTGGATAGGCCCATGTTAAGAAAAGTGGAGTAGAATAGAACATCTACTGAGCTCCCATTTTCAACCAAGATCCTTTTAACATTGTAGCATGGGTCATCGATTCCCACGCTAATCAATAGTGGATCTTGATGAGGGGTCTTTATGCCTTCTAGATTGGACTCCTCGAAGGTGGAGTGATCGGCATGAAGTTTCTTTGTTGGTGACTCCTTGTTCTCCGTAATTAGAACTTGACAAGGCATTGAAGGGCCTCCCGCGATGGTTTCAATTTCGCCCACTATTTGGCAATTATTTGTCGGCTGTCTTTATTGTTGATTTTGCCCCCTAGTGGGACTATCTTCCTCTTGGGTTGGTGGATTCTTGATGAATTGTCGGAGAAATCCTTGTTGGATCAGTCTCTCAATTTCTTCCTTGAGCTGCCTGCATGCTTCAGTAGTGTGCCCATGACTGCAATGGAAGTGGCAATATTACTCTTGGTTTCCAATGTTGGGCTTCAAAGGTTATGGCCACTTTACATTCTCCTGATCCCAGATGGCCATCAATATATTCGCTCGGGATGAATTAAGTGGCGTGTACTCCTTTTCTTGGGGAGACTCTCGTCGCGGCTGTGAGGGTCGAGGAGGAAGATTGTAGTTTCCTTGCTTCTTCCTTTGCAATGATGGATTCTCCATTCCTGTGGGATTTTTACGCTTCCTGATTGTCTGCTCAAATTATTTCCTATGAGCATTAATGGTTGCGTCGGAAGAGATTTGAGCCTCTACTCGATGGATTAGATCCGCATATGAATGGACCATTTCTCGCATGAGTGCCGAGTAGAAGGGGCCCGGGCAAAGCCCTCCAAGAGATACACCTCTAAGTAACTCGGGATCTACCCCTGGAATTTGTCGGGCTTCCGTGAAAAATCTTTGAAAGTGCTCTTTAAGAAATTCACCCTCGTTCTGACGTATCCCTGAAAGATGGGAGGAGTCTTTAACCATCCTTCGATTGGAGACAAATTATTCGACGAATATTTGACCAATTTAACGAATAGTGAAATGGACCGGGCGAGCAGTGAGTAGAACCATGTCTGGGGTTTCCCTTTAAGGGTGCAGGAAAAACTTGACAGAGTAGAGCATTTGGGGCTGCTGGATATGCATAATGGTGCGGTAGTGATCGATATGCTCGTAGCGGTCTGAAGTTCCATCGTAAGAATCAATATTCGAAAATTTGAATCTTGCCGGAATGGGGTGTCTGAGGATAACTTCTGTGAAAAGTGATGACTCTTGAAGGTCTCGCTGGCAAAGAGATTGTCTTATACCTCCTGTGGGAAAACTCTCTCGGACTAGCCTCCACAATTCATGTTGTAGGGTATTACGGGGGAGTTCAGTGATGAGCTGTTGGTTCAAGTCCTCGGGGAAGTCCGGAGGAATGTGATGCCGATAGCCTGTGCGCGAAAGATGGGTAGTGCCGTGTCAGCAAGCTCATTCTCTGGACGTGTTGGAGGGCGCATCCTTGGTAGAGGAAAGGGGGACCTCAACATGAAGAACATCTTCAAATTAGGCCCCATGAACTTATACTTGATGATGTGACAAATACTATTAACTTGTCTTGGATAGACGTTTTGCCTTTACACTTACTAACTTTTTAGAAATAATATAAAAAAGTAGATGAAAAATGGAGCCAGCTCAAGAATGGGGTAATATTATGGTTGAGTCAGTCTGTAATTTCTTTTTTTTTTTTATTTCTTTTTTTTTTTTTTTTTTTTCCTTTCTTGAAGTCATTGTAAATGTTTGAAAGTGACCTGATGTTAAGTAACCCTAGGGACCACCTCCACACTTTAAGGAAGATATTCTTAGAAATCTCTGTTTTTTTACTCTCAATATTCATCCGTCCCAGGACGATATTTATTTAAGCGACCTGGACGATACTACTGTGTAGTCATCGGCTCCATGACGATAAGCTCAAAACAGAAAGAAATAGAGAAGAAATAGGGAACGTAACCTGGCCATGATTCTATGTAGGTTAGTATTGTCTATGTACATTTTGGAAATCGGGTTACTCCAGGATGATCGTAAATGACTCGCCGGGACGAGTAAGAGATATAGAACTATTGGCCTAAATTGATCGGGCGGCAGTATCATGGCGGATACATTAAGAGGATGATTGATAAAGAACAACGACACGCGACATCGTCCCCTAATGACGATCGCAAGGATCCGGTGCCAGGACAATCTATTCCTAAAATTCCTTTGGTCGCTCCTGACGATAAATATATTGGCCAGCACAATTCAGGGCGATGTGCTGGACGATCTGGATCAGACAACATGGATTCTCAGGCGATGCACTGGGACAATTTTTTTCATCCCTCTGATTTGAGAACTGAAGCGGTACTGGGACGAACGTGAGATCAGACCCTGGGTTGATCAAGGGAGGGAAGACCAAGCCGAATTTTCAAAATCGCTCCATTTTGGCCCAATGGCCCCCAGGCTGGGCCGAGAGATACTCGGGACTTCTGGCAGACTCCCGTGTGGGATGGTAATGTGGAGTGGAGCGGCCATACGTGGCTACTGGGAAGAACCAAGGACGATTTTCGAAGATCGGTCACTGGGACGATATGTATAAAGTGACCGAGCAAGACGGTTGGTCAATGTAATGAATTACCAGTGGGGAGGGTTATAGATCTCCGGTCTATTTGAGAAAAGCAAAAAGCCTCTCTTTGTTCAACAGATCCCATGTTGTACAGACACTCCCCCTCAGGGGTGGCCTCACGCTGTCGTTGAACTGTAAAAACCTTTATGCGAGAGATAAGATCAAGGTGACCAACGGCCCTAGAATTGGTAGGTGAAACTGAAACATTTTGACTAAATGGATTCTAATAAACTATGGGGCCACTTATGACATGTCCAAAATATCATTTGAACTAGTTTGACCCACCATTGACCCCTAATCAAACAAGGTTGACCAAGTCAATCATGGTTGACTAAAACATACCATACAGACATAAAATTTTTAAAACTCTAAATTTTGACCACACAATTGAACCAAACTCTAAGGGACAACTCATTTGATCCACATGTGTCATCCAAAAATATTTGAGCTCAGGGACCACCTAGTTTAACCTTTTAGGTTGAAGCAAGTGCACCAAAAGGGATTTTTGTAATCCAAACCCCACCCTTGAAAAATTAAATTCCCTAAATGATTGTAGCAAGTGTGTATTGACCGAATTCACATAACACATGAAGCTCAACCCATGGTTTAGCCTGGGTCAACCATTTGGGTTGAACCAAGCACCCGAAAATCCACTTTATTGGGCTTATTATTGATCCACCAAAAATTTGACCCAACCAAAGGTTTGAATAGGCTCTAGAACCTTCCCTTTATAGATTATGTCAAGCTTAGGCCACCACAGCTACTGATATGGTAAGATTCCCTAAGGCAATCTATGTAATTATTGGTTGAACCATAAACCCCTCAATAACCAGCCATGCACTTTCAAACTCTCTAGAACCTTCCCTTAGTTCCTATTTATTAGTCCCTAACTGAAAAGGCTATTGACCTAGACTCTCCTATAAATACCACCTCTTCCCTTAGAAAAAGGGTTGATCAAACTCATTCTTTAGCCTCATAGAAGGATCCCCAACTCCTCCATAGGTTCTACCTATCACCCTCCATTAAACAAAACCTCAAAACCATCAAGAGAGAGAGAGAGAAAGAGAGAGAAAGGATAACTCAATCCATCTCTTGTTCCAGTGGAAATCATTAGCTCGTGGAATCTTCTAGGAACCTGAAGAGGATCCTTCAAATAATCCATAGAGATGTGTTTTATTTACATATTAGCAAATTCCCGTCATCCAACATATCCCATAATTCCTTTCTCTTATGAACTTCTGTGCTGAGATACAACTTCAAGAATGGAAAGAATTCTAGAGAGAGAACGTCCGGTTCGAATTCTAGAGAGAGAAAGTTTTGCCACCTGGTTTTGAATTTGGTTTTCGCAGGTTTTTTGCGATCGAAGATGACTACACCAGAGGATCACCGGCGTCTTCCAGCCGGTCTCGATGATTGCTCCACGATCATCTGGCCCTCTTCGATCCAATGATAGAGGAAAAAAAGGAATAGTGATTAGAGAAGGATTTACGCCTTTGATCCATAAAGAACAGATTGAAGGTAAAGGGAAAAAAGTTGTGGTGGATGAATTGCTTGCATGGAAGGAGATGAATGTTGAATGCAATCCAGGTTTAATGAATTTTGAATCTTCGGCTTCAGAGAATTTGGTCTTACGGGTGAGAATTTTTTTTGAGGTTCTTGGCGCACATAAAGGGCGTAATATTTATGATGGCTCTGTTTCTTTGGAAGCCTGAAATGATGATGGCTCTATTTTTTTGGTAGCCCAGAAGGATGATTCTTTGAAAGGCACTGGTGAAGTTGCTGAGGCTTGGTCAAAACCAAAACCTTTCAAGATGACGTTTGATAGAGATCTGGTGAAATTTTTTGAGGATGGTGTGGCGGTCATGTTGAATACGAAAAGGGAGGCAGAGAATTCTAAAGTATTTAAGAATTCGATAGTACTCAAAGTTTTGGGGAATAGTGTGCCATTTTCAGTTTGTAGTTTGGAGCTGAGAAGATAGTGGAGCCATTACGGCAAATTTCATTTGACCTCAATAGGACTGGATTAGTTACTCTGTTCCTTCAATTCGGGTGAGGTGATCGACGAAATTCTGAACGGAGGCCTCTGGTATGTGAATGGACTTATTGTTGGTATGGAAAGGTGGACTCCCTCATTTGATCTGAATTCATTCAAAGGTATCTCTGCACTGGTGTGGATTCGACTTCGATGTCTACTGCTGTATTATTGGGATGAAGATAGCATAGCAAGAATTGCTTCTTTCTTTGGATCACCTATGTATGTGGATGGGAATACATTCCGGTGGAGTAAACGTGAGTTTGCTCATGTTTGTGTAATAATTGATTTGGAGAAAAAACTGTTGAATGGTACGTGGGTTGAAGGTTCTGCTGGGAGATTTTTCCAATGGGTGGAGTATGAAGAAATTGATCTTATGTGCTATCAATGTGGAAGAGTAGGCCATGATAAGAAGGTATGTCTGAAAAATGTCACTCTAATGATGAAGGATCAAACGTTGAAGAATATGGAAGCTGACAACGGGCAAGATAAATTGGCTGGACATGAAAGTAAACAGTCCATGGTTAGTACTGAGTATGGTCCTTGGATTCATGTCTAATTCAAGATCAGACGAGCTAGAAGAAACATTACCAACAGTAGAAGTGTAAAGGATATCGGAAGCAAACCAGATTATATTTTTGTTAGAATATACAAGTTACTCAGACTGAAGAAATCCAGCTGCAGGCAAAGACTGACTGTAATGTTGATAAAACTGGGGGTTTCAGATTTAGAAAAGGATTATGAAAATGAGATTTGTGTTCATTCAACAAATCATTTTGCTGTTCTGGTGGAGGAGGAGGAAGGAGAAATTTTGGGTAACGTTGTAAGTAACGTTAAAGTGGTAGACAAAGGCTTGGAATCACTGGAATCAGAGGTAAGCCATAATGCACTAAATTCTGGTAGTGGTGGTGTCAAGGTTAAGCTAGCCAAAGAATTGAAATCATTGGGACCTGTTGATAGAGATTATCAAAAAAAGAAGAAGGGACTGATGGCTGCAAGCTTATGATAGCATGGGATGGACAACTCTTCGGCATATTTTAAGTTGATATGGTTTTCCTACTGTTTTCTCTAACCTTCTCTTGGAATGTGTTGTAGATGTGACATTTTTCGTTATTATCAACGGGAAGAATTCTGAATGGATTAATGCCCAAAGTGGATTCCGTTAAGGATGTCCACTTTCACCATACTTATTCATCATGTGTTTCCAATTAATTACTAATTCAATAGAGCAAAGGGGGAAGAGTCTTGGCATTCAAATTTCAAGTGGAGGACCGAAGATTACTTATTTGCTTTATTCAGATGATGCTCTCATTTTTTCTCATGCATCTGTTGAGCTTGCTAAATCTATGAAGACCACTGTGGAGAAATTCTGTAAATGGACTGGGCAAAAAATTAATGTTAGTAAATCTATGTTGCTGTTTGGTAAGGAGGTCAGCTATCATATGAGGAAGAAGATTGGCAGAACTCTTGGCTTCAAGATAGGGAAGGAAATGAATGCTTGGGTGTGAAGATTTCACTTGAAAGAATTAGAATGGCGACTATCAAGAGACTAAGCAATGCCATGGAAAGACTTAATGCTTGGAATAGGAATCTTTATCCTTGGGAGGAAACTGATTCACATAGAAAGTTCTTTGCTTTCTATGACAAATTTTTTAATTACCCTTTCTTCGATACCTAAGAGGTTATTACATATTGGAAAATTGTGTAGAAGCTTTATTGGAACAATAAAGATGAACTAAGGGAATGCATTATATTGCTTGTAGTGATATTTGCAAACCCAGGTGTTTGGGAGGATTGGGATTGCATTCTCCTCTACATAGAATTGGGTCTTTAAGATCCAAAGTGACATGGAACTATAATCC